>VBSM01003169.1:13531497-13562313 GCA_008086735.1 Cheirogaleus medius
CACCTTGGCCTCCCAGAGTGCTGGGATTACAGGCATGAGCCACCGCACCCGGCCAACTTCTAGTATTAATAATGATGTTTATTCATTATAAATGTTTTTGAGAGGCCATTAAAATTTACCAATAATAAAGTTTAGACTATGCCCCAAATCTGACTCTTCTTGAAATCCTATCTTTAACCTAAAAAAGCTTATGACTAAAATATATGTTATCAAAAAGGATATATTACTGTAAATGTAATTGAATTGTTTTTGCCATCAACTATAATATTATCTACCATTAAAAGCAGCAATGATTAGCTTTGTTATCAACATTGTTAGGAGCACTGGTCAATTTTCAACACCAACAAGCAAGCAGGGCAGATCCTATGATTGTTGAAGTTAGAGCTCTAACGTAAAGAGTGTTCTTGGAGATGGGTGTTCCATTCAGGGTAACCAAACTGAAAATTTTAATTAACCAAACTCCCGAGAATGATCAATTCCTTTAAAATTTACATTTACAAAGAATTGGTATATATCCCAAAGTACCAGCTTATTATCAAGGAGATACTTTTATTGCTCCCATTGGAGGAATACCTTCCCAGTAACTGTGATATTGGTATTCATTAACCAGGATCCTTACTTCCTAGAAGCAAGGGACCAGATTAGCAATGAGAAGCGTATTTGGTGAGTATCAAGCCAGAACACAGGAAATTTAAATGTCTTGAAAGATACATCCTCCAGGATATGAACAATCCAAATGAACCATTTCTGTTCTACGATGGAGTATATCTATCTAACCCCCAGACTATTAATACCTACCAAAGTGCATTAGTCATCTTTGAAAAGTGCTGGTAAAGTCTTGAAAATCCTCATTGTGTGTCATCAAAAGCACTATTATCTCATACCAGAGAAGTGACAATTAAATAAATTTTAGCTTTGTACATTACAGTTGTATGGCAGACACAGCTTACTGAGAATATGCTCCAGTCCAGGATTGGCAAACACATAGCACACATGCTGCCCCCACCCATTCCCACACTCCTGGCAGACATTACTAATTGATCACTACACTCTTCCCCTATTGAGTCTTACAGTTCTTCCTGACACAGCCCTCTGAGCAGCACTACCAATCGTGGCCCTGGGCTCCAGATGAAGAATTAGGAAGCAAGGCATGTGCAAGCCTCTCACAGGGAAGGTAAGGGGTCCCCATGACAGAGTGCATTATTTCAAGTTCATTTTGATGGTGCTGCTCTCAAAGGGTTAACCTTTTGAAAATCTTATTACCAGTTGCTCCTTCCTGTAAACTCTTGGGTACTGACTACAAAGGGAATATCAAGAGCTCTGTCTTGGCTTTGGCTTCTCTCCTCCAGTGTTGCAATGTGGAGGTTCCTATGTCTTAGTTAGACTCAACTATTGACTGTCACTTTTGTCAGTGTAGGTCAATTACATATTTAAGCTTTCCTTGGCTCTTTGCCGGGCTTCCACTAGAGGGCGCCACTGGAAGAGAGAGGAGGTAAAACTGAAGAGAGGACATCTTCCTCCCCAGCGCCCTCATGCTGGCTCTGCTTGGCCTCACTACCCAGTGAGGAAGACCTCCCCTAGCCGGCACCACCTCTAGTATACCGAATAGGTAGCCACTTTCCAAACAAGCAAAAACATCTCTTTACCTCCCTGTACTACCTCTCTCCTCTGATCCCGAACACCTTGCATTCTCCTCAATCACTTTCCTGTTTACTCGCCTTCCTCCTTCCATTAGACTATGTGCTCCACGAGGGAAAGGCCAGTCTTTGTGTGTCCTGCCATCGCGGTGCCTAGTACGGAGTAGTCGTCCATAAACATCTGTGTGTTAGGTTATAGACCTCATGTGCTGAAAATCACAAGCCTCTTATTCAGGGTGACAGAATGAAAACCACTCTTATTAAGTTGTAGCAAATTTTCCGCAAGTTCATAAGCATGCACTTGCACCCTGCTCTCTGCTTCTTCATCCCAGGAAATAATTCCCATATGGGCACTATTTTTCTGCTCTTTCACCTAATGGAATTAAGCTTCTTAACTCCACATCCATAAGGTTTGATACAGAAGGAAACTGAGGATGTCATTCAACTTGATGTTGTAGCAGTTTTCACTGAAGGTCTCACAAAGAGCTTTGGGGACAACCCTCTAATCAAAATGATGTCTAGCTGCTACCCTTCTCCTTTCTTGAAATTCTTAGAGTTTTGTTTTTTTTCTTGTTGACTTTAATTATGTTCTTCCAATAGCCTTTTGAAATTGAGCAAGTTCCTGGGAGCATTTTCAAAGGCCCTATGAGCTTCCCGGTCAGCATTTTCAATCTCTAATTATAACTTTGCTTGATGGCTTTCACTTAATACTTCTAAGGCGGAGCTGGAAGTAATTGATGGTTTTGAAACTAACTCTTCAATAGCGGCCATCAACGTATTAAGGCTTAATTCCTTTTATGATCTCAGAGAAGTTGCTACAAGTGAAGAGGAAACTTATACTATCTTCCATTCTAAGAAAATAGAGGGATTTTATTAGAACATAGTGAAATATTTATAAGAACATTAGAGCTTATAGAACCCAAGGACTGAATTCACCTCAAACTTTCGTTTGCATACTTGCTTCCAGGGAAATCTATTATGGGATGGCCTGGATATGTCACTTTGAAAATCCTGCTTTTAATGAACAAATGAGAAAAGGTGAGTAGTTTTCTGCAGAAAGAACATTTTTCTCACCCACTGCCTTCCTGGAAAGATAAAAATGTGCTCAAAATATAGTATAGAAATAAAAGGGCTATTTTGAAACAGAGACAAAAACATTTTGACTCAAGAAGGAATGTCAGTGATGTTGGAGAATGTCTTTAACACAAAGAATAGGCTTTACTTTTTGTTGAGAAAGAAATTCTGTCTCTCAGGCTTTAGTTGTGACATTCTGTTTTACCAAACTCGTATGTTAATTTTTGGCTTCTCTGTCTTCTCCTGGCCTTCCCCTAACACTTCCATGTTACTTGGTTGGCACTCATCGTCTTTCTGACAAGACATTTCAGTCCCTCCCACACCGCTCCTTCCATCAAATGTACACTACAGCACCTCCACTAGCCCGTCACAGATGCTTCGTCCACTCATTCAACAAGCATGTATTTTGGATCTGCCATTGGCCAGATATGATGGACACGAACACAGAAAGCAGTCCACACTCTCAAGGAACTTGCAGTTCAGTGAGAACTAGACTGTGTAGAAACCGTCTGGCAACATTACAAACTATATTAAATTTTCAAGATACATTCAAGTTCTCAGGGGCTGTCATCACTCCTCCATGTTTGAGGTTCTGATCGGCTGACACAGTTGTAACACTGATCTAGTGGACAAGGTGTATCTATGATTCCTTGACCTAAATCTAAAGACCCCTCAGTATGCCAACAGTGCTGGGAGAGAAAGCTTAGGGAAGACTGGTAGAATTCTGGAACGGCAGCAAAGAACAGGCACAAATTCATAGAAAGAGAGCCCTGTTGTTCTCTGGCTCAGTAGTGCTAGAGTAAGATACTGCGTTACTGGGGATTGGGCTGTTCCTGCAGCAGAGCTCCATCAATCCATTATACAATAGGTTTACCTGGAATAATTCACACTTCCTTCCTTAACATTCTGCCTGGCCAAACTACCCATGCTTCACGTAAACCTCAGAGCCCACAGGGAGATTCTGCCATCCTAGTTTCTCTGGAAGACTGCAATAAGAATCCATTGTTTTTATGAAGTAAATGATCCTTAGTACCAAAACGCACACTCATGGGCTAGCTCAATTCAAGAGGTCGATTCAGGCAGAATGCCTATCTCCAAGTATAGAGCATTAAAAAAAGCATTCTGTATTTTACTCCTCCCTCAAGCCAATGCTTAAAGTCAGCATCTATGTAATGCTAATGATTATTGAATCAAAAGGCATTCGTTTAATGGATCTGTGGCTATATCCAGCAGTAAGTGCCTCCTGCCATATGGCTTTGGGCATGAAGTGATTAAACTATATGTCTGGAGCCTCTGTTGCCAGGCTATTTAATGGTGTTATGCATCAGGAGCCCTGAGATGGCTGGGAATCTGTTTTCAGTTTGCATTCCCAGCAAAAAAAAGGACTCCTTTTGGCCTAGAGGGATTTAAATCCTCCTCCACTAATCACTAGGGCATACAGAAGCACACAGATCCTGCATACAGTTCATAGGCATGCACAGCCCAACTCTAACTCACAATAGAGACAGGGACCTTCATTAGTCAGCCATTCCCAGGGTTTAAAAACAAAGAGAATGATAATCTGTAGTGATTAATAAAGCAAGAAGAAAGAAAGACCCAGCACAGAGCCCTCGAGACAAGGACAATTTGGGGCACAGTAAATAGACTGCAGCCCGGACCTCTTTGAATACTGTTCCTGCAGCTAAGACGAATTGCTCCCAGGCAGTGATCCCTCCTTCCGTGCTAGGCACTCTGCTAGGCACTTGAACATCTAGCCCTCATTTCATCTTCACAATAGCCCCTATGAAGAGGCACTATTATTGTCCCCATTTGGCTGATGACAAAACAGAGACTTAAAGGAATTAACCTGACCAAGGTCACAGCTAGTTAGTGGTGGGGCTGAAATTCAAACAAGTCTGCTGGACTCCAGAGCCAAAGTTCTCTAACCATGATGCTAGTTGAGCATTATTACAAGTTAAAGGAAATTGATGATGAATATCACTAGGTTTTCCTAGTTCCTTGTTTTTAAATATAATCAGTAAACTATGTAGGATCCTCATTACAATGGGTAGACTTATTTTCAACCAGAGCATTTGGTTGGCTTCATAAAATCCAAAGTTAAGGAACCACTTCAAGGGTTATTACATGCAGACACCTGATCTAACAAACCATACCTGACTATTGTCAACAAGATTCTGAAACCCAGGAAGAGGAGCAATAGGTAACTATCTTCTGTTCGTAATTCTGCCTCAATATAGCTTATGCCATCTTCTGTGCTATCCATCATAGTATTACAAGTATTTTTAGGAATATAACACAGTTGCTGTTCCCAGGGATCATACACTCCCACTGAAGAGACTGGAAATTTAATACTAGCAGTTTAATTCCTCAGTGGCTCAGACAGTACTATAGACATTCAGAGACTCAAAAGACCTCAAAAGAAAGCCCTTGTTACTTTGCTATGTGAAAGACCAGCTCGTAGTCATCATCCTACCAGATTAAAATCAGAAAAGGAACTCTTGTTCATATGCTTGACTTAGCATGAATAAGTCATTTGAAATCATAATTGCTCTGGAACTTTGGGTGCCCATACGCAAAAAGTCCTATAGAGAATTTAATAAAACTGTAGACATTGTACCAACCAATCCCTTTGGAAATTTCTAGCATAACTCTGAGAGTTAGAAACTTCCTTCTTGCAAAAGGCAGAGGCACTGTCTCACCCTCAGCAAACAGCCTCTTTCCTGATGGGTCCTGCTTCATTAACTTTTAACTGGTGCTTTTAATATTCAGTTTGTACTTTTAAACTTTTAAAGCTTTTATCAGATGTTCTTTGAAACCAAAAGCATACCATTAAAATACACACGTTTACAACGTGATCATATTTCTTTTAAACTTATTCACAAAGACCTTGAGAGGACAAAGAATGTATTTAATGATAGGAACTAGCATGGCGCCAGTAATGAAGGGTTCTGTTCTGCCAATAATACCCAAAACTAAGGCAATGATTTTTGCAAGCCTTGTTTTGCTTTAGAAATTTACAGGAAAGCACTTTCACATATATTATCTTATTTAGTCCTTCTGACAACCATAGAGCCAAGCAGAGTGGGTTTTATTATCCTCATTTTAAAATACGGAAACTATGGTTGGAGAGCATTTAAATAACAGAGCCAAGCTTACACAACCAGTAAGCTACAGAGTCAACGCCAGAATTCCGGCCCTCTGGTTTCCAGCCCAATGCAATTTCAACTCAGCTATTTATATCAAACAATATAACTTCTATTCTTATGTGATCTCTACAAGGAGAGGTTGCAAATTCTATTTGTCTTTGCATCCCTGGCACCTGACTTGGGACAAGTAAGAATTTATGGTGGACCTGAAATAAAGACACTTTGTTCTAATGTCTGGGCTTTTCACAATCATTATTACCAGTTAGCTGGGTTGAGCTGATACTAATAAGGCAAACATTTCAGGTTTCAGTATGCATTGACAGTGAGCTTTCTTGTATTCCATGGCCATACAATGGATTCCTAAACAAACTGGTTATCTTACTAACCTATCCCAAGAGGGACCTGGCAAGTTTAGTGGGTAGATTGGTCCAATTTACTCCCCCAAATCCATCCTCCCTACTTGAGAACAGGGACTGTCATTCCTACAACTAACTTTTCAGAAAATGTCCTTGCCTATAGTCTCTCCCAGGAGGATCTCTAGATAGGTTCTTATGTAGTGGTGGCTGTGATCTGTTCCCAGTAGTTCTTCCTTGTCCCCTAACCTGGCATAACTAATTACAGCCCTGAGAAGGTCCTTGGGCCAAAGACAGTCAGTGACCACCCAAAAACCTTTGAGGAATCCTGGCAGGAAGGTATGCCCTAACAGGAATGTGTTCCCTATCAGAAATTCAAAGTGAAGCTATAAGAAGAGAGAAACTCAGGAGTGAGAAGAGAGAGACTCAGAGATGGTGGAGCACCAGAGCAGGGAACTCGTTAAACTTCCTACTTGAATTCCAGCCAGGGTTACAGAGCCGTTGGTTGGAAACAGTGCTGAGTTTTCTTCCCTTCTAGGCCAGTTTCTCTTTAATCTTTTTGGATCTCAATCTCTTTAATAATCTGATAAGTGATATGGGTCTCCTTTTCCAAAAAAAAAAAAAAATCAGACCAGTGATTGTATTTAATTTTGAGGGATTTCTAGATCCCCTAAGCCCACCTTCAGATTCTCTAGGGATCCATGGACCACAGGGCAAGTAATCTTGTGTAAACTATTAGTTCATCTCAGATGGCTGTGGTATCACATCTATCTCTGAAGCTCAGCATCTCATATAGGGCCTGGAACATGGTGGGCATTACATGCATCTTGGTAGAATGAGTGAGTAATTGCATGAATGAATGAGTGAATGAATAAGTAAATAAAGAAAAGAAATAACATTTGAAGTTCATGTCCTATGGACAGCACATTGAGAACATCCTCTTCCTTCCTGTTACGAAACACTTTATGAATATAAGCTGGATCTTGTGTCAGGAAGAAATGCCTGTTCTCAGATGGTGTTTAATATATCCATCAACGTTGCTGAGGTTCACACTCTCCTTTTCCATATTTAGAGCTAGAAGGGCATTGTTCCCACTGGTATACAAATAAGAACTTGGAATGTTATAGCCTAGGAGGGCAGCTCTATTTTTTACTAGATATAGAAATGAAAAGTTACTATGTTTTCTACCTGAAATGTATGTGTAGTGATTATTTTGAATTTTAAAGCTCCTTTTTCCTAATACACTTTTAAAAATAAATAATAAAGACACTTTTATTTCTTTTATGATCTTGGGGAGAGAAGTCTAGTTATTTTTGATAATCTAGGATTCTATTTGGGGGGGTCAACATTAGCTGGCTCTTCAATTCACTATACGTGCCTTATTTTACTGAGCAGGAGAGAAAAAGAGAGACAGAAACAGGGAGAGAGCAGCCTACTTTTTTTCAGTTGCTCTTACCAGCTTTATTTGAGCTATTAACAATCTAAGGCTTGACCAGAATGCAAACTGTTTGAGGGCAAGGTTATGCAACATTGCTTTGTTCCTGTCCCTTGCCCACCGTCATCCTACATGTGTTACAGATAGAGGGATTTTAATTAAGTTTGTATTGTGGGCCTTAAAGTGAGTAGGGTAGACCTGCCTTTTGATTTGAGAAGGGGAAAAAAGAGAATTATAGCAGAATGTAATGATCTCAAATTGTTAAGTATTAAAGTCATCATTTCAAACTGATTCGTTTAAAGATAAGAGCCTATCCTGTGGGCTATATTTTTAATTTCTTAATTCTTGATCATGAAACTACTATGAAAAAGGCTGTGCTTCAATTTAAATCTTTGGTCATTAGAATTGCAAGGTATGGCATACAATTGCATGTTTTCATGTAAAGAGTCATTCCCTTTTTCAGATCTCATGCCCTGATGGTGCAAGAAGACTGAGGGCCGTTCTCTGTCTCTGTCTCATTCTCTCTGTCCTGCTAAAGGATAAAATAAATTTTACTTTTATATATCTTAAAGAAAAGAAGAAGACTGAAGGCCCAGTTTACTCACAATGCACAATGTATGGGATTCCATTTGTCTCACTGTTTCCCTATGGGTACAATGGCACAGATATTATGTTGTGCTTTCATCCAAGGAGCACACACGTTCTCTCATTAATATATTTAAAGCCCATTAACAGGAAATCTATGCTTGATATGTAGCATAGCTAACCCTAAAGACCTAATTTTTGCAAGCTCTTGAATCACTTACCCAAGCATATTTTTTTTTAATGTGATGCTCAAAATATGGCTGCTGTATTCAGCATTCACATGGGGTGGGGACTGATGAAAAAAACAAACATTTCCTGAATACCCTTTATGTGACAGGGACTTCCCAAAGATGATCTTATCCTAAAGAATTCTTTTTACCCACTTTAAACACCAAGAAATTGAGCCACAGTGAGGTTAAGGGACTTGCCCAAGGTCACACAGCCATGGAAAGCAGAGTTGGGGTTTGAACTCAGAATACTCTGACCGCAGTCTGGGAGCTAGTCTCCTGCTGCCTCCCCTGAGACATGAGATTATGTCTGAATCCCCTCTGTGATTGCACTTCCCACAGCAAAGACCAATTCTGCTTCTCCGAGCGATCACCGGAGTCGGGTATGATCCAAATGTCGCCATTAGGTCCCACCCTCCCCAATGAGAGGCCAGGACCGGAGGTGGGATAACTCCTTCCAGTCTAAGAAAAAAACCAGTAAGTCAGAATAAGGAGCTGCTCTGACCCAGCAGCAGGAAGGTCAAGTTAAAGAATAGAAAGCTATAACCTGACCCAGAACTTAGCTCTCATGTTTCATAGGCAAGGAGAGCCGGATCAGGAGTGGAGACTCAGATTTTATTTCTGCCTCAAACGAGACCTTGCAGGGTGATCTCGGGCCAGACCCACAACTGTAGTTTCTTTCCTCTTTGGAATGATGTAACAATGTCTGCCTCACATCCTCCCTTTTAAGTTGGTTTTTAAAGTAGAACAGGTACTACTACACAACGCTCCACGCAGTGTCCTGCACAGAGAACAGCTGTCCCCAGGCACACAGCAGGTCGTGGGACAGAAGATCAGACGCCCTCCAGCCCCAGGACCTTTCTCTGACCATGGAAAGGCAATCTGTACCTCGAAGTCCTAAACCCTTATCCATCCCTGCTGCACCCAGGTGTGCCAGGTGAGTGCTAGAGGTCATGTCCCCCACATCCCACATTGTCCCATCAATATTCTTTGCTGGTTCCAGACATTGCAGCACCACTGCTGTATAGGCTTAGAAGTTAAGAGCTTGAAAAGCTCCAGAAAGATGTGGTTTCTTGTCTCCACATTGAGTAAACAGCCCGTGGCACTGGCTTCTGACAAGTGACAACAGACACTCCCAGCAGTTGAAGAGCTGTGTTTACATGACACTTAATATCCTGGAAGGCACTGGGAAAATGGGGTTGCCCGCACCCAGGTAACCCAGCCCGTGGATTGGGACCAGTGGTGAGCAGCAGGGTCTCCACCGTCTGCTCAGCTGTCACTCTCTCCCCTGCTGCAAGAAATGGCCGATGGTACCAGAGGATGACCCCAGCCTCTTAAATAGAAAAGGGTGGTGTGTTGGATGGCATCCAGCCAGTAGAAGAGAAAAGTGACCTTTAAGAAAGTGTGTTTAATGTCAGAAGGAAACATAAGGCAGCTTTTGAAGCTATTTTCATAGTCTTCAAATGAGAGAAATAAACGACCAGAGCTGAGGGCTGCAGACAGCAGGCAGCCTGACTCAGCTCTGTATTTCCTTTATTCTAACCTGTCGGGGAGGACCTTGTGGGCCTGCACACTACGAGCCACTTAATGTACATTGTCTGATTAATCCTCATGACAACATACCCTGCTCTGGCATGAGCCAGCTATGTGACCTTGAGCCAATCATTAACATCTCCGGGCCTGCCCTCTTCTAATGCCAAGGTAAGACTTATCAACATGTGTGTTGAAATCCCCAAGGATTTTGCCAAGGAATGACACAGACAGGAAGACAGTGAGGCATGTTTAGGGGATAGAGGACTTTGATATAGAAGGGCGAGGCAGAGAAGCAGAGTAAATAAGTGGGAGACTATCTAGGGAGGAAAGGAAAGACAAATGCAATAAGCAATTTCAAAGTATGAACCTCAAAATAAGTGTCTTTCTTTCTTGCGATATTACTGTTTTGTGCAGGCTTAAGAAGCTAGACTATCTCCTGTCTGCCTCCAAAAACAGACAGGATAACAGGAAACAGTTTTGGATTCCACAGTGATTATAGCTACTTAAGTTGACTTACCAAATACTGTCTCAAACAGATGGTATGTAACATTTGATTAAGGGCTTATCCTGCAAGCTCAACAGGGAACATTTCTTTCCCTCTTAATATAGAAAAAATGCAGAGAAGAAGGGAAATAAACTCACAACCTTACCCATATTTCATGTATGTCAGCTTGGCTCAGTGTTTATGCCTTTTCTAAAATGAACCTGTGCTCATTATGCAACTCAAGACCAAACTACATAATGGTGACACCATAGGGTTTTGGTGAAGAAGGATATTGAAGATCATCTCAGTTAAGCCCCTTATTTTATAGATGAGGAAACTGAGACACAGAAAGGTAAGCTGATCTGCCCACAGTCACATTGTGGCAAATCTGGGGCCGGGTTTCCTAACTCCAGGTCTGGCATGCACACTAGCTTTATGTGTGCATAATGTTCAATATAGGGAAAACATACCAATCTGTCGGCACCATTCTTACTAAATTAGCATCAATCTGTGATGAGCAATTATCAGAACTTGAAGCTGATGGGTAATGCCATTTGAGTCCAGTTAATGAGCCAAAAGCTCCGTTCTTCAAAACACTTAACATTAATCAGCATTTGGCTTCGGTTTGTGACAAGTGTTTTCAAAACATCGCAGACAATTACAATATTCTTAGCTTTGCCTGGTGTAAATACACGATGAAAGAAAGTCAGAGTTTCATAAATGACAGTCTCCAGAATGGAAATAATGAGCCCCACAGAGAGGGTACAATGTGTTCATCTTTCCAGCGGGCCAAATGTAATTTGGGAACTAACGAGGTCACTGAGAGATTACCAAGTGTGAGCCTTCTGCTGAGTGAGGATGAAAAGGCCTCTTTTCACAATACCATAGCAGAGCTCGCAAGCAGGACCGGCTCCATAGTGCAGCGATGGAGAAATTACCCAGGCTGCACACCCCATCACGCACCCCCACACCCTACCCACTTACTGAGAGGCGATGAGAACTCATCTCACAGTGGCCCCAGTGCGGGGAAAGTAACAGAGGAAAGAAACCAGAAAAGAATTGGTGGTTGGTACAAGGATAATGTCCTCAGTTCCAAGCTCCAGGGTTTAAAGGACTGTTCTTGCAGAATTTTGTCCTCCAGGTTTCCTGGATCAGTTTATCAATGATTGATGGATTGATTGTTACAAGCTAAAAACCCAACTGTGGTTAATGTTAGGTTTTCTGAAAGACAGAGGATTGCTTTCTTAACTAGGCTTAGGGTAGCATTACTCATTGGCTAGTTTTATATTAATAAAAAGATGTTAATCAATTAACCAGCCGTTGTTGATCACCCCATTGATAGCCAGCATTTATTGAATAGTCACTGTGTGAAAGCAACAATGTGAACTTTTTTCCCCTGCATTATCTCATCCACTCCTCACCATGAGTCTTTGAGATGATAATAACAATCATCATAATTGTAATACATTTCCCCACGGTTGCTGGAAGTACCACCAAAGAGAGGATTTCTTAGCATGGGATACTGACATGCTAAGTAAAAGAAGAATTGAATAAGTAAACAATTTATTCAATGTGTATATATATGGCTCTAGGCATCGAGGATACAGTAGTGAACAAAACAGGCAAAGTTTCTGCTGCCAATTAGGTAGCTTATATCTGTTAGCTATTGCTGCCTAACAAACCTTCCCAAAATTTGCTGGCTTAAAACAATTAACTGTTGTTATTGCTCATAAGTGTATGGGTTTCCCAACTGGTTTTTCTAATCTTGGCTGGACTTACTCATGTATCTGTAGCCAACTGGCAGATGAGCTGGTCTAGGTGGATCTCTGCTGAGATTACTCCTCCCTACTCCACAGAATTTCTCATCCTCCAGAAGTTTTCTTGGGCATGTTCTTATAGGAAAGGCAGGGGTTCCCAGAGGGCAACTGGGAATGTACAAGGCCTCTTGAGGCCTAGACTGAGAATGAACACAGTATTACTTTTGCCACATTCTGTTGGCCAAAGAATGTGACAAGATGAGCCTAGATTCAAGGGTGCGGAGAGAGTTGCAAAGTCACGTTGGAAAGCACATAGATTGGTTTAGTTTAGGGAGGTCATTAGTGGAGTCCATCTACTACATATATAATGAGGAATAAAATGATGCCAAGGAATTATGGAAATATTTTATTCCAGTCTCACAATAATCCTGTGAGACAAACCCTATTACCAATTTCTGTTCCCCAGCTGAGGAAATTGAGGCCTACAGAGATTACAAAACTTGCCTAAGATCTATGAATATTGGGTGATGGAGCCAGGATTCAAACCCAAGACTCCAATGCCTGAGCACCCACCCACGGTGTGATTCCAGTCTGGGCACTTCAAGAGAAAAAAAATATAATATGTGGTCACTGCCTGCAAGGCACTTCTAGTCCTATTGAGGATACTTAACATACATCCACGAGGAAACATACTAGGTAATTTCCCACGAGCAGAGGGGATTAAGGAGGCCAGGACAAGAGACACAAGCTTCCTTAAAGAAGGGGAGAATGAACTAGGCTTTGAAGGGTGTGGACAGTGAACAGCAAAAGGAGAGGATTTTCTGATGATGGCCTCCCCTCAGCTCCCTGTAAAACGAACTTATAGAATAAACTTCAGTTTCTTTAGAATAGGATACATTTAGTGTGCCATTCTAACATCTTTAGTAATTTTAACATATGGCTTTAGAGGTTAGCATTTTATTCAGCTCTGAGAGATAGAAAACCTGACTAACAATGACTTTTTTTTTCCAAATAGGGATTTTTGTCTGTCCTGCACAACAAGGGGTTGGGGGGACAGCAGTCTAGGCCTTCACAGTAGCCAGATAATGTCATCGAGGAACCAGGTTCTCTCTTTCTCCTCTGCCACCCTATGAACATACCCTCATTCTCGGGCTCTCATGGTGCCAGGATGGCAGCTATACCCAAGAACATTCTTGTGCCTTCCCAAATAGGAAGAAGGAAGAGGACAGGAAGCTCGGCATGAGTGTGCTAGCACATCCTGTCCATGTTTAAAACGCTTTCCCGTGATTTCCACTCAGTTGCACCCTTTTGCTCTCTTTGGCTAGAATTCAGTCAGGCATAGCTGTTAGGGAATCTGGAGAAGCTAATGTTTCTGTTTTCTAGCTCCATAATATGAGAAAACAATGTGGGCCAATGAATGGCTTTTGTACGACCAACCCACAGTGTCAACTTCAACCTGCCCAGCAACCTACCCTCACCCGCCCATCCCCCAGTACTTTCCCCAGCTACTCCCACACACCGGCAAACCGAAGTCCTCATTCCAAGCACACCTCAATCAATTGCTCTCTTGGTTTCCCTTTCTTGTAATGTCCTTTTGCCTTCATGGACTATTGAAATTCTTCCATGAATCTTCCCTGATCCCAGTAGCTGGTGTGACTCCTGCCTTCTGTTAGGTCCTGCCTTCTCTTAGTCCTTTCTCCTCTGTACCTGTCGCGGCCCTGAGCATGTGCTGATTTGGCCGCTCCTGTGCTAGAATGCAAACTCTTCAAGTCAGGGGCCGTGTCTCGTTCACTGTTGTACCACCTGCAGCACCTCATGCAGCTCCCGGCCCTTGCAGACGTCATGAAGGAAAGGGATGGAGCCCCAGGACTTAGTACACAAGGAGGGTAAGGAAAAGGAAGGTAGCCCAGATAATTTGAGGATTGTAAGGAGGTGTAGGGGAGGAAAGAAAAATTCTCCTCTTCCCACTTAGGATCTCCAACTGGGCCTAAGAACCAGACTAACATAGGACAGATTGACTGGACAAAAGCATACATGTTTTATTAAAATTTTTACATGTACATGGAGACCTTCACAAGAGAATGGAGACTTGAAGAAATGGCCAGAGCAGAAAGCTTTTATACCTTCTAGGCAAAAAAAAAAAAAAAAAATCAATTTCGGGGGCAGTAATTGTGGGAAAGTGACTAAGAAATATATTAGGGGAAACTAGTGGAAGGTAAGGGCTATTTTAGTAAATTTGTTGTCCAGATCCATTTTAGCATCAATTCCCAGTCTCTGGTGATGAGGATGTTCTTCTCTTGCTGGTACAGGGAGTACAACTTTCTTATGAGAAATTTTATGGCCTGTTTTTGGTTAAAAAAAAAATAGGTAGGTCAGAAATCCCTTCGTACATCTGCTGTTTCTCAAGTGCCTTTAGCTCAAAGTAATCAATCTGTCACGGTGGCATATTTTAGGGTGGCATGTCCTGAACGCCTTTAGAGCAGGTGGCTGGCACAGTGCTGATGCCCTCGCCAGCACCAGGAGACGGCTGAGTTCTGTTTCAGACTTGTTGAGTGGGAGCTGATCATTGAACTGTCAGATAGAAATGAAACGCAGACATCTAGTTTCGGGAGAAAGGTCAGGGTTTGAATTGTAGGTTGGACACAAAGTGGAGAGAGCTAAGCATTTCACCCACAGTCTGAAAAGACCATGTGAATGAGGAACAGGTAGGCTCCAAAGAACAAGCGTACGTCAAAAGCAGAGCGGGGCAATGACACAGGTCTAATAGCACCCAGGCTTCTCCCAGACAGGGAGCACCCAGGTGGTCAGTGTGTCCCCATGAAGAGCAACGGAGGCCAGGACTGAGTGAGCATTTTCAGTGCCAACTCTAAATTTCAGATTAGCTATGGATGGAGGCAACAGATATTTACCACTATGAAGCAGCAAATAAACAAATGTATTGGTCCAATCTCCTTACATTGCAAATTATAGAAACCCAATGGAAGTTGGCATGAGATTGGCTTAAGTAAAACAGAATTTATTGGTTCATGAAAGAGCAGAACAGCTTTGGACTTCAGGGTCCAAATAATGTCCTCTGGACCCTGACTCTTTCTATCCATCTCTCTTCATTTTTGATTCTCTCAATGTTGGATTCATTTTTTCTTACTACAGTTGGCTTTCCCCATGCATCCAGGAAAGGTGACAGAAGGCAACTCCAGTCTACATCATCTTCACAGCATGTGCGTCCAAGACTGAAAGAGAGCCCTTCTCTCTCTCTAAGCACATAACTATCAAACCTCAAGGAAGAATCTCATTGCCCTTTCTAGGGTTTCCTGCCTAACCCCAAGCCAAGGAAATGGGATTTCTCTGATTGATTGGACTTGGGTCACATGCTAACTTCTCTAGGAAGTTACGGGGATCTCCCATCAAAAAGTAGTGTTATTAGCAGAAGAAGAGGAGAAGGGATGCTGCACAGACAAAACAGGCCTCCCTTAGTAGGCTTGTTGCAAGCAGGCTTTACCCGTGTGGGCCCTGCTTCCTCGTCAGTGGATTCAGACACATGGAGCTTATTGATAATCAACAGTGAAGACTTGCTTCACTCCTACTCCTGCCGCCCACCTACCTGTTTAGCCACTAAACAGTCTCTTCACCTTTCAGACATATCCCAGGCAGAGGAAGTGATGGAGCCTTAGGCCGGTCAGTCTCAAGACTGATTATTTTTAGTAACTGGATTCTGCCCTAGTTACCTTACAATTACATCTGTTTTAGATTCTATTTTGTTTCTCCTATGCCTTCCTGAGCTACGTCTTGGATTCTTACTCTGTATGCTATTTCTTCTGGGCTTGGAATATTACTTTATTCTCTCCTGATATAAGCCCTTTGCCAAGTTCCCATGGCTGGGTCTCCATTCTTCATTGAATGGCTACCTGTACTAGAGCTATCTGTGGCTGGATCCTGAGCTCTGCCCACTTGCCAAGCCTTCTTCCTTTTGGTCCAGTGGTTGGACCATCCCTATACCATCTCTGAAGGCTAGTTCAGTTTCTGAGTCCCACCTTCTACCCCTACTGGCCAATGATAACAACAGCTAATGTCTCTAAAAAACTTCTTTAGTCTTTAAATGTACAGGGTAATCAGACCACATGGAATAGTGTTCTTGTAAGCACTCAAACTGTGTTTATTGCATTATAAACATTTGATCTCTGCAGAGCCATGCAGGAGTGGGAAGAATGCCCACCTCTTCTTCTTCATCACACGTTGTCACCTGGGCTTTTAAGGAGCTTGTACTGCTGGGTATCAAGGTATTGGGTTCCTCAAAAACAGATCCTGCTCTTTCTGCCTCAGCCTCTTCTTCCATTGAGCTCGGACCTTGTCATGGGGTAGCTGACATCTGGCCCTTCCACTTCTCCCATGTCTCTTTCTCAGCTCTTAATACATAAAAATACCTTTCCCCTTCCTTCAGGAAAAGAGCAAAGAACTCATGCATATGGATGCAGACAAATATATTCTTTCATGTCTGCCTCATTAATTTGCCAAACATGCCTGAACATGAACTCCAACAGAAGAATAGGCTTAGGTTCAGGTAGAAATCTCTGCTACAAGAAAAGGCATGTTGCTGGAAAACTTTCCCAGTCTGGGTCTACGTTACCCAAGCATTCTTGTTATGTGTACTGGATACGTCTCACGCACCACTTCACATCCTCTCAGCCCCACCTCGGACGGTCCGTGACTGTAGTGTTGAGTTCCATGTAGTGTTTGTCCAGCTACACGGGTGTGTAATCTGATGGGGTCTTACCTGAGCCCCACCCCATGCCTCTTGCTTCCTGTCTCAAGTCTTTTCTCACACTAACATGTGGTACACCTAGGGAAAGCTGCCTGACACTCACAGTGCAACCCAAAAGTAAGAGGGTAGTTAAGGCCATGGGACCACCTTTGACAAGTAGTTGACAGAAGTTAATGGAGACATAATTCCCTCTTTTGTCTTCTAGGCAAATTGTGTCTTTTGAGACACAATTCATAAGGTCCCTTCCTCAAAAGGTTCCAGTGAGATAGAACAGAAGTTGTCTGCAGCCGTGGCCAAACCAATAACTCATCGTAGTATGGGCTTTCCCTCCTTCCCTGTCTCACGTCCCTTGTTCCCCACACCTCCTCTTTGGGATCATTTTTCAAATAAAATATTTCAGACTTTGCTTTTAAGCAAGTGCAAGTTAAGAGAGTATATCACAGCTTCTTGGCAATTGTCTAACAGAAAGAGAATAAAGTGTTGGTCCCAAAGAGACAGAGTGTCAAATTCTACCTAACTGTGTGACCATAGACAAATTAATTAGCCCTCTTGCAAACCAATTTCCTGATCTTTATTACAAGGATCACGAGCTTGTCCCCATGATGTTTGTGTAAATATTAACCCAGAGTCTGTATGAGGAGCCTAGTGCGTCCCTGACACAGGGAAGCGCTCAATCGACGTTCACCCTCTTTTTATTCTCACCCATTGTTCTGATAGAAATAAGGACTATTTTCTAAATTGGAGAGTTGTAAGGTAGAAACAAAAATAGACATAATAAAAGGATAGTTGTGCATACAAAGAAGACATACTTCAAATAGATATACTTACTTCTATTTAGATGGGTGCATATGTAAAAATTCATTAACCTAAACACTTAAAATGTGTGTGATTTATGTAAGTTATATGGTAATTTTTTAAAGGTTAAAAATTGAATGGATTTATTAAATACTTCCCAAAAGAAAGAGATACATTTTTGTTCTAAAATATGACTTTGTCATAGATCCACAATGGGATGAACAAATGGGTTCTTATTTCTATCAGTGCAGGAACTCTTTCTTTTAACAAGTTTTAAATGAAAATGCCCTTATTAAAAAAAGTATATATATATAAACAAAGTTTAGTATACTGACTATCCTTTTTTTTTTTTTAGTAAAGAACTTTGAATCTGAACTAATGAAAATGCAACTAAATCACTGGGATTAAATCAGGACAACAATGTAGCTGCTTGTGCCATTATTTGATTGTAACTGTGTCTCAGCTAACAGTAAACACTCCATGGGAGGCTCTAAGCCTGCTGTCTCTTATAATGCAGCTACACAAGATCAAACAAGAGGTGTACATTTAGGCTCAGTCATAAACAATGTTAATAACAATTAGTCCACCAGAGAATAATGTTTATCAAACTTATTTTTGAATGGCATATTCTTTAAGAATCTGATGAAAAGGGAACATTGCATTTTTTAATTTCTTGTGTGCTTTTAAAAAGACATCAACAGTATGCCCAGGGGAACACGCCTTGCAGACTCAATCTCTGAATCTCCCCTCTCCACCTCCCCCACTGGCCAATTCTCAGTGATGACAGCTGTTAACATCCCTAAAAAAGCTTCCTTAGTCTCTAAATGTACAGGGTAATCAGACCACATGGAACAGTGTTCTTGTAAGCACCCAAACTGTGTTTATGGCATTATAAACATTTGATCTCTGCAGAGCCATGCAGGAGTGGGAAGAAGGCCACGTCCCCTTCTTCTTCATCACACTTTGTCACCTGGGCTTTTAAAGATATCAAATACATCTTTAAACAAATATCAGCAGAGGAAAAAAAAGACTGGATATTTGCATGGAAAAAAACATTAATAGTGGCTATTTCTGGGTGACGAGAATATGGATGTGACCATTTTTATCTCTGTATTTTTAAAAATTCATTTTTTAAAAAGAATATCATTTAACACACTGGAGACATCAGCCACACAAAGTTAGCTTTATTTTTAAATATTAGGACCATAATATAAACTAGTTAAAAAACAGGCCTGATTGAACCTCGAGCACCCACTGGGAGCAGGTTCTCAGGGGTGGCTTAGCCCCCTGCCCTGACTTGGGCAGGAGTGAGGCAGGTCCCAGAGGTGGGGGGTGGGGGTCACCAGAGCCAGCCTGTGAGGCAGAACTCTGACACGAAAGGACGACTTTGACATGATCTCTATGGAAATGAGACTGAAAGTATCGGTCTTGTTAGAGCAGATAACCCAACTGAGTTATTCAGCCAACAGTGGAGTGAGAAATCGCACAGTGAAGCAAAGCAGAAGAGTGTATGCTGTAGGAGACATCACACAGCCGGAGTTCAGGGGCTGCCTGAACACTTGGGAGTAAGAAACACTTGTCAAATGATTGCTAACGACATTCCTTCTCAAGCCTTGGCTTTTACTCCACTGGCTTCTGTTCTTATCGTCTTTTCCAGCTAACATCACGCAGACGGGGGAAAGAGGAGCAGTGGAAGACAGGATCCCCTAGTGTAAAAGCAGAATGTGTCCCCAGCTCCCCTCAGTCCTCTCTGCCTCCCCTACCTAGTGCAGTGGCGATGTCTTGAGAGCCACCACTAGTGCCTTGCACGAGATAGGGAGGCATTCACAGTTTTTGCTGGATTTGTGGAATGGATCATACGATCGACAACAAACAGCCCTGGAGCACAGCGAGCACTCGCCTGTACTGAAGCAGAGCGGTACAGGGCCCAGCCCTTGCCCGGAGGCGTTCCCAGTGCCGTTGAGAAGACAGAACATGCACTCGAGCAGGGCCCAACGCGGTAAAGGCTTTGTGCCTAGTGTGAAAACCCAGAAAAATGTGTGCACAATGACCAACGGCAGGGTTGCCCCGAGATGGGGAAGGAAAGAAACATCATGGGGATTATTTGCTTAGCTTATGAGCATCTAAGGGCAAAAGCCGCATTATTAGAACATATCTTAAAATATCAATAAAACTACACAGAAGCATAGAGATAAATCAGTGGGTTCTAGGCAGATAGTGCCATGGTATAACAGGTTGTGAGGGTCGCAGCTGTGGCAGGAGTCAAGGGGGGTAGAGGAAGCCTATCCGGTGCCAGGCCTTCCAGGTTACCGAGCTGCACACCCAGGAGACCCCACAGGGCCCTGTGAAGACCACAAAGTGCCACCAGCCATTGGGTGCCCGCTAGGTAGGAGCACCAGCGTGCCAGCAGAGTTAGGCCATGACCCAGCATCGGTGGTGTGGAAGGACCACAGATGCGAGAGGGCAGGTTAGAGACGCTGGTCCTCTCCTTCCCCTTTTCCCCCCCGCCCAACACAATAAGGAAGCCAGAGCCCAGAAAAGGTAGAGAGGAAGAGAAAAGCTGTGAACCAGAATGAGATTTAAATGATAGGAACTCAGTTTTTTAAAACTGCAAATTTCTACAATCTGCCCTAGATGTCGTTGAGGGTTAAAAAAAGGGATTAGACATAGCACCACTGAAAGTAGGGACAAGAAAATGAATTTATTTCATGTTTGTGTCCCCAATATGTTGAGATTTCCCAATGAACCACTTACTGAGAGATAAGTGATAAAAGACAGAGAGAGAGGTGTACATACATGCATGCATGCATACATAGAAACAAACAATAGATCAAGATGCAAATAATTTCGGGGTAGGCTAAAAATAGCTATATTCACTGCGGGATTTCTATTGTGCCCTTCATCGAACCAGGTGTGTTATTTTTTGTGTATTTTGTTGTTGTTTTTCTTTTTTTTTTTTTTTAATTCGGTGGAGATGGGGTCTCACAGTGCTCAGGCTGCTCTTGAACCCCTGAGCTCCAGCGATCCTCCGGCCTCAGCCTCCCAGAGAGCTAGGGTTATAGGCGTGAGCCACCGTGTCCTGCCAGGTGCTTTCTTTTTAATCCATTTCATCCTCACAAGTATCACATGATCCCCATTTCTCAGATGAAGACTTCGAGAGACTTTAAGAGGTAAGTAGTCAGAGGTCCTATCAGTTGTGTCTAGTAAGTGGCTGTCTGCCTCTTAATCTCCTCTTACCGCTGGTCCCAAACCAGGATTCATTAAATCAATCTAGTCCTACTTTCTACCACCTCATTTTATAAATGCTTAAACTTACTCCCAGAGAAATTAAAGGACTTGACCAAAGTCATTATTGTTTAGTAGCAGAGAAAAGATTTCTAACATGAAGAAAGTCTTCTAATTTTTACTACAGGTCTTATCATTTTATCTACGAGAAAGAAAATAAACCATTGCAAACTTGCTTATGGACATGTGACATGCACTTTGTTGTGAACAGCAATTGTCATTATCTTCATTATCTTATGAGAGAGATCAAAGTCCAAGGGTGGTGCCTGGCTTATTGAGCATGGGGGATGGAAGGGCCTCATAAAATTCTTGTGAAGTTCAAAGGCATCGTTATCCTTCCTGCCAAGAGCACTATAAAAGTGGTGCATTCCCAGCACCCAGTATAGTGCCTGACATACATAGATGCTCAATAAATGTTTGCTGAGTGAATATTAAATATAAGTCAATGTACCCTGAACAAAAAAATAAGTTCTTTTCCCTCTTAACATTATGAATATAATACTAATGAACAGATTTGCTTTGGTTTCCCCTCCACCCCACCCCGCCAGCTCACATGAGTCCAACTTTCATTTGCACTTGTAACACAGACACATGCACATGGGCTCATCCATCATCTCCTCTGAGCTAACCGTCATGACATCATCACCTATCATCCCCAGACACCAAGGCCAGATCTTCTAGGCTAATCTCTCTCCATTTGTGTACTGCATGTTCCTTTGCGTTGCTTGCTGCTTTTTCATAATAGAACTCATATCCCAGGAGTTGCCTCCCAGACCCTCTTTACCTCCAGGGATGGACGAGGGGCAAGACTGTGCTCGCCCCTTTCTTGCTGACAGATGTTGCTGAAAGGCCCGTGCAAAAACTTACAAAATGAAATGGGAGTTTTCTTCCCCTCCCTTCTGTTAAATTCTAACTCACCACCCCTCACCCACACCGCAAAGTCTAGCTCCCTCCCGCAGGCGGTCTCTGCCAGCCAGATCTTGTTCTCTGCATGTCTGAAGCAGAGAGTCCTAAAAGGAAATAGTACTCTCATTCCAAAGTTCTTTCGTCTCCATGGGGGCGAAACTTTTTTCAGAGAAAGGTAAATGCAGCCAATCTGAGAAATCTTAGTTGATTATTTACTGTTGCTTAACCTTCGAAAAGATTCCACTGCAAAAGAGGAGGGCAGGTATTTATACAGGTCATAGCCCAGATAACTTCTCTTTCCCTACATAACCAGCCATGCTAAGCCAGTTAGCTTGGGTTTATATGCAAAGAGGCCAATTCTATGACCCTTTCTATTTCCCAGAATGCCTCACCATGAACATTCAAAGCAGTCGACTTGCTAGCAAGGCTGAAGGAGTTAGGTTTTACATCATTCCTGAATTATTGATGGTACCTTGCAAATTAGCTTTTCCTGTGCACATGACTGTCCTTAGCTAATCTTTCCAGCATATAAGGGAAGCTATCAAAACTGTTTTTGTTATATGGTTCTGGGGTTTCAGAGCATCAATTCATGGGACTTGAGTTTTCAGGCCAAATCTTTGTGCAGAGATAAGAACTGTTCTGCTTTATAAGTGTCAATACTATGAATTATCTAAAGCAGTTACTCAAAATATCTAAATGCCATTTGCAAAATAGTCAGGTAATAGCACCACATGGAAGCTCATGTTAAGGGCTATCATTTCAAAGGATGTAGGGAACACTGCCCACCCATCTCGAGGTCCTTAAAAAATATAGTGAGCAAAAGTAGAGTGGTTTATGATATCTGAGAGGCAAAGTCAAAGTGACACATGGTAAACAGACTTAATCAAACACCAAAAATAACTATGCACTCTTTAATATGGCTATAAGTTAGGAATAACGATTGAATGCAAATAGCAGAGATACAACTAGGAGCTAAAGCAAATTAATGGTTATTCTCCCATATAAAAAAACCCTGGAGTTATATAGTCATTAGGGACCCAAGTCCTCTGTATGTCTGTTCTGCCAACCTTAACCTCATGACCCAAGATGGTTGCTGAAGCCCCAGCTATCCCATCCATGTCCCAGGAAAAAAGAGAAAGAGAGAAAAGGAGTGTCCACCTTGCTCCTTAGAAGCCTTGTGCATAGAGTTGCCAGATTTGGCAAACACAAAGACAAATATTTTACATATGACATAGTTATATGTATTCTTACAATTAAAAATTATTCACAGTTTACTCAAATTCAAATGTAACTGGGCATCTTGTATTTTGTCTGGCAACCCTGCCCACCCAGCAACATCTCCTTAGATCTCATAGCCAACCCTACTGCAAGGGAGACGAGGAAATGCAGGCTTTTAGTCAGGCGCATCACCACGTTGGAGTTGTTTTACCAAGGAAGAAATGGAGAATGAATGCTGGGTAAGGAGCCAACAGTCTTCCTGGGGAGCGGGATGGAGTCTGGGGGAAGCAGACAGGGTCTCATCCATGCCCCACACCTGTGAAGAATTTCTTGACTGCGTCAGTCTCCCATGGTTACTCTGGCCTGTGGCCCTTTTTGTCTTGGTTCTAGATATAAAGATACTGATTTTTAATAAAAAGATAAGAATTGATATACTCAGGTGGCTCTTGTATTCTTCAAAGGGATCAGACACTAGCTAACATTACTGCCATCCTTCACAATACGGTATTTCTGGAATTTAGACCTGGCGGCCGCAGAAGTCTTCCCTTACAAGGTATACCGGAAAGCTGCAGGCTGCGGGCGGGGCCGGGGACGCCTGGAGATTTGTAGTCTCTAAGTGGAAGCGCTCAACAAATTCCTTCTACATCAAACTTACGCCATTCCTCCCCAGAGCTTCCTCCCACCATTGTAGGAATACAAGGTTATCTTCTAGGATGTCAACAGCTACCACCAGTGGGGACAGGACTGATGAGAAGCAGCTGGTTTAGGACATTGACCTTGGAAAGCTCATGGCCTTTCCTGACTCCGTCATCTGTGGCCTGATCAACGTCACTGAGGCACGGCTTACACTGTATGGTATATCCTAAAATAAAGGTGGGGAACAATGATGAGAAGTGTCCTAAATTAAAAGTCTCTCCATGTTTCTCTTGAAAAATTCTAATTTGGAGGTCCGTTTTGTCTAGTAGTGACTGCATATACGTCCTGTCCAGTATAAACCACACTTCCGTGCCTTTCCCCTGGCTCTTCCCTGGCCATACTTGGGATATTTTATAAGGGTTGGCCTCTATGTCCAAGTGACAACCACATGCACCCTATCCTCACGTCCCCTCCCCAGATTAACTCTGTACTCTGCCAACTTCCAAAAGTAGTGATCAAATTATTTTTCTAAGATTAAGCCTTACTCACTCCCCTTCTATGGTTAAACTCCTTTCCTGGATGGCTGCCAGGCTAATATCCTCGCGGAGGTGCTGATAACAGTAAACACGTTATACATCTTCGGCCTGGGGTTTAACCACATTCATTTCTGGGTTTGTCATATGCTCTCTCGCTATTTATACTGCTTTGGGTCAGCTACTTGATACTTAATAAAATTTGCCTCCAAGCTGTCCTGGAGGGAAAATGACCTATGGGGGGGTGGGGGGAAAGCGCTGTTCCAACTTTATAACCTCTGATGATTGCCCAATAGTCCTCTAGAAGGTTGCAGGACAGGAGTGAGGGAAGGTCTATGCCACTTCCTGGCATTTAACAGTACCAAGCGCTTTAGTATAATTATATCCCCTGCTCTCAGGAGGCCTCTCCAGCCAACCTCTCACACGTGGGAGCAACTGTAGATGGCGTGAGTGATGTGGCAATTCGGCCTCTGCTCAAGGTCAGAACACGCAGTTCACCCGCGTTGATTTTTTTTACCAACCTTTTGGTGATTTCAGAAAGCCCGAAGAAAACGTAACGGAGGCAGGAATGGATCTATGGGATGGAAATAATGAGCCATTTATAACCCAAAATGAGACTGCCAGGAAAAACAAACACAAAAAAAGTACATTTTATCAGAGGCTTGGGCTGCCCAAGGCTGCCGGGGTACAAGGTACTGCGTGTTCAGCTCCCTGGGCCAAGAGCTACAGTAAGTCATGCCCCCCTGCAAGACTCCTCTCCTGCCAGCCTCATCAAGCAGCCTTAACCACCTGGCGGAGAAGAGCTTTAGTGCTTTTTAAGTGTGTGCTGGGTGGATGTTTCACATTTTTGATAAAGATGTGGAGTCATGTTGCAACACTCAACAAGTGCTTCTGCGTAAAAGTTGCGCACAGACAGCTTATGTAACGTGCCATCGGCCCTCCAGGTTTCTCCCTGTAGCCTTTGAAAGAATTTTTAGGCTCTGAATTTGGCTGTGGTTTCCGGCAGTTCTGTGCCCCCAAGGTGCGTGGAATGGCTCAGCTGTCAGCACCTGCTGGTGAGATAAAGAAAAGTGCCACAGGCTGATCCTCCTCTGGCACCAGCACAAAGGAGGCTGGCCATGGTCCCCAGATGGCCTTGGCCCACCCTGAGGCACCCTATGGAGAGAGAATGAGGCCTGGTAATCTCAGGAAGTGTAGGCCAGGAGATTGAACCAGGGCCGCTGTGATAGGAGACAAACATGAAACAGATTTCCCGAAGCAAGGCGCTCTAGCTATAGCAGGAGCACTGTGACTCGGTTTGCTCACAGCTCTTTTGTCTGCGGATGGGAAATCTGGCACTGTGATCTCCTCCTAGGGCTTACCTGGAGCCACGTAAAAAGTAGGTCGAGTGTTTGATGCCCTCTCACCTCCAATCACTGTACTCCGCCTGGCTTCCACACAGTTGACAAAGCCTGTGAGCACCTGCTCTACCCCAGGTGCTGTGCCAAGTGCTGGCCACCGCGGCAGGGCTTTCTCAACACTGGGAGGCCCCCTGCAGCCTGGGCCAGTCCTACAGGGGCCTTCTCTCCCGGGTCACCCTCAGCCCCACCATTTCCTCTGTCCATCTGCTAGAACTCTTTCCCTTTCTTCAACCTTAGGAGCAGGACTATTTCTTTATAGTTCTCATCACAGCAATCTAACAAATTATTGTTATAAAAGGATCGTTCTTGGTGATCACAGATTCTTCTCAGGAGTTTCTGCGCATTAACAAGTGATGGTGTGAAGAAACGATGTCTTCCATGGAATGAACAAGGGACTACTTGGGGACTTTGAAGCAGGAGAGGACAGGGGAGTAATATATTGTCTGAGCAGAATCTTTCCAACGTCACCAGGTAGACAAGTTGCCTATCCTCCCTGTTGGCTTATTATTGGTGAGCTGTGTGTATAATGGTTAAGTAGACAAACTCTCAAACTAGACTATATGGGTTCAAATTCCAGTTCTGTAAATTATAATCTAAGAAAGCTATTTGATCTTTGTTCCTTAATTTCCTCATGAAAAGAGGGATCATAGAGGGTGGTTTGGGGATTAGCATAAATTAATATGTATGAACTCTTTATAAGACTAGCATGCATAGTAAGCACTCTATAAATATTAACTTGTGATATTTCATGAAGCAAACTCTGTGCTTTCTACTTTGCAGTCAGATTCTCATGGGAGTTGTTGCATTGAAAAGAGACTTTGTTATTCAGGCCACAGTTTCCTCATCTGCAAAATAGGAAGCAGCGATTGAATGAGACTGTGGGGGCAGAGAACCAGTCAGGTGACCATGTTTTTGTCTATGACCTCATCTGGCCTCATGACCTTGGACAACTCACTTAACCTTTCTGCATCCTAGACATTGGACTTGATCTACATTTGCCAAATTCAGATCATTCAAATAACACCAGCAGAGTCTTTGCCATACCCCCGTTCCACATCCCTATCTGCAAATACTTCCTTGATATTGTCCTGTAGATAATCTTTACATCAATTCACTTTCCTATGTAGCCTCACAATAGGCAGTAATATTCATGTACTCGAGAATTTGATATGCTATAGATTTTTCTAATGCATGTTAAAATAAATGCCTAATGAAATTTTAAAATGTTTGCGTAATATTCAAATCATCTTATGTGCCACCAATGATGTAAACATACCATTTTAAGAAACTCCGGATGAAATGCTCATTATGGATCCCGCCAGCTCTAAAATCTACAATGTTATATAATTTTCATGTGATTATTTAACTTTGGATATGTTTATGTCATTTGCCTCCTTGAGGGCACAGACTATGACTTACACCTCTTTAAGCACTGAAGGGGTGAGGGGAAACTTGCCTTTTCCTCCAAAGTTCAACTGACAATTAAGGCAGATTAGTAACAGAAAGGTTTATTTACCATGCAGATTAAAAGAGAAAGGTTTATTTACCATGTGCATGGGGTGAATCACAGAGTGATTACTCAATATCCCAATGGGGTCCATATATTTTTATCCCTGCCTTTTAGAGGGGATGGTGGGGCTAAGCAGTATAGGCAATTCTGTTTAGGGGCAATAAATGGTTGCTAGGGAGGATGAATGGATGGGAAAACAGATTAACGTGTGAATGATTCTCTTAGCAAATTAAATTAACCTGGGAGACAGGCATTATATTTAAAATTATTTGGGCCAGGTCTGGTTGTATTCTTGATCATTTTTTTTTTTCTGCAATATACTGAGATAACAGGGAGGAGAAGGAAAGTCCATTGTTCTTTTGGTCTGTCAGTTCGGTTTATGCAGATAGAGGGACAGCCCTTTCCAATGCTTTTTGATCTCCAAAGGCCTGCAATTCAAAATACTCTTTATACCAAGGACTCATATTTTGGGGTGAAATTTCCTGAGCTCCTTCAGCACCTAGCATGTAGAAGACTGCTTGGTAAATCTTAATTTAATTTCAACTTACAAGTATAGCATACATACATACAAATATATCCATCGCCTACTAACTTGTGGGCCATTATCGAAAATGCTCATTTCTTCCTCCACCTCAGTATCACTGCATTTCTCAGGTAGTTGGTCACTAAATGAAGTGAAGCGTGTGGAGTTCCAGGCCTTGAGTGGGCACTCAGGAAATGTTACTTTCCCTGACCTCTTTTCCCTCTTCCTACGCCCCTTTGTTAGTTAGTAGCTGTTTGTTCCTGTGAAAAGTGAGCCCACTTCCTAAGGAGTTTAGAGCCCAGGCTATTGTTGGGCCAGAATAATTGTCCTCACTGTCAGCCCTAAAAGAGAGTCTATTCCCAGGCCTAGAAACTTCTAATCTAAGAAAGAAATTATTTTTCTAAATGTTATTATTAAAGAGATCTTGAAAAATTGCTGATTTCCTAAAAGCTCGTTAGCAAAAATGTAATGCACACCCACATTATCGTGGCACCATTCCGGGCTCACAGCTTAAGCAATTTCTCAATCAACCAACATGTATGAAGCACCTTTGTGAGCCCCTTCTGTGTCTGTAACTTTGGGAAATACCAATCTGAATTAGACCATCAGACTGTGAAGGGACTAGAAGGTCCTGAGCACCTTGAAAGCAAAGAATATGTCTTATTCATCTTTGCATCCCTGAGGGTTTAATAAAGCATCATGCATAGGGTAGCTATGCATTAAATATTTGTTCTGTAAATGAACAAATAAATGAATGACACCAATCTAGCCCTTAAGGAGCATAGAGTCTGTTTGAGAAGAGAGAAGACATAGACAAATGACAGGTTAATTAACAATAAACCCAACGTTGTAAGAGATAACACAGGCTAATAAAAAGATGAAAGGAAGGTCAAGCTGTATTGACAAGGAAAGCGGGATGGCCGCTTGCGGCCTCCCTGCTGCTCCCACTCCGGGTCTGCTGCAGCACTGCTTGCATGATCCTGATTGGATGTTAAAGCTTGTTGCTGATTGGATGTTAAAGCTAGTTGCTGATTGGACGCTTTTTGAGTCCTACCAAGGGTATAAAAACTGGAGAACAAGGAAGAGGGGTTCAGAAGATAAGAAGTCTGCTGAGGCTGCTGGTGGAATAAAGGCTGGTCTCCGACTCTCCGCATGCCGCTCGGTTATTTCCCTGGTCAAGAATTGTTACAAGAGCTGTTACACTTGCTGGAACAGTATCATTCCCTAAAACACCAAGTGTTGATTCCAGTAGCAGATCTTGAAAAAAGAATACGTGTGGCCACTCTTCCACACTTATCATTTTTCCATCTATGAGCCCGACTCCAGAGGGAAGTTGCTAGGTTGTTGTCATTGACTGATTTCTAAAAGCCATCGACTTCATTGGCTCCTGAGAGTGAGCAGGGTATTATTTAATGTAAATAAATCAGTTGCTGTTTATCCTTCCAAGCATTCTTTAGTAATCCACAGGCAAAGAGAAAAATGGTAATAATGACTTCTAAAGAGCTATGAAATTAGAATATATGAGAGAAGTGGGAAAGTTTTAATTAATGACTTTGTAGGCTTTAAGTCAGGGTGACCCTTCAACATGAAAGGGCCTTTGCCATGACTTCCTGGGGAAAGGTGCTGGGCTTTCTACACAACTCTCTAGGATTCCAAACTGTCAGCATAAAAATAGCAGCCCAAATCAATGTTCTCTATTATTCATTACTTACTGAAGTGCCCTTCCCAAATATACACTTAACTGAAAGATGCCTTCTTTCATAAGGTTCTAAACCATTTTTAGGCATGATTCAGAACATATATAATTTAATTGAGCACTGATACCATCACAGCAAAAGTCTAATTAATTGGGAAGAATGACATTTCCATTAAAATTATTTTTGAAAAATGACGTAGGCACCTGGCCAATAAAGATTTCAAACAGTGCAAAACAGTATGGAGAGGAAAGTAAATTTCTATCAACCTCTGGAACCCAGTCACCCAATCTTTTTTTCATAGAGACATCCAATGTGAAATTTCTTGAGTATCCCTCTAGAATATTTTACATACATGTGTATATATGTTACTGAAAGTTTAACCCTTGTCTCTGCAGCTGAATGAAGAACGAGGACAAGTGGTTTGAGAAAAAGGAAAGGGAAGTTGATGAATTTGCCGGCAAATAAGCAGAATGGCAGACTTGTGTCTTAAAGTACCACTGTCCTATCTATAAGAACAGAGCTTTTAAAAGGAGTTCTCAGCTTCAAGCTATTGCTGTTTAACTGTAACATCTCTGGTGAAGACAATCTCATGACCTCTGCCTGGACAATTCCGTTGAGCCTTCTCCTGTAGCACAAAAAAACCAAAAACAAACAAACAAACAAAACAAAGAACACTCCTTGCCCTTCTGATTACTAGCCTTGGGCAGGGATACAGGTTTTAATTCCCAAAAAGAGTGACGCGGGATTGTTTAAAGAGACAGCTCATAAAACATTTTACCCTTTTTCAGGCTGTTCCCTCTGTTACACACACACACACACACACACATAAGCATAAACACACATGAGGGGTCTTCAAACATTTCATTAAAAATGTGCATTATGAAAAAACTATGCCTGGACTTTAAAATTGTGTTAACTTTGTTATAACATATCTGAATAGGATCTAGTTTGAAGCACTAAGAAGGATAAGTTATCAGTTTGAAAAGAGCCCCTATCAGAGCAACATAAATTCTGCTAATGTGGAAGCAAGGAAAACATCAAATTTATGGTGAAGCTTGAGTGAAAGAATAATGAAATCATTGATGCCTTGGGAAAAGCTTATGGGAGCAATGCTCCAAAGCAATCAGCAATTTACAAATTGACAACTCATTTTGTAAAGCCTGCAGTGGCAGACCATCCACATCAATTTTCAAGGCAAAAATTAATCTATTTGTTCCTTAATTGAAGAGAACTGATGATTAATAGCAGAAATAATAGCCAACACCAATGACAGATATCTCATTTGACTCAGCTTACATAATTTTTTTTTTTTTTTTTTTTTTT
>VBSM01003169.1:13562413-13586344 GCA_008086735.1 Cheirogaleus medius
AAAAAAAAAAAATAAAAATAAAAAATAAAAGATAAAAACATTAAAAATAAATAAATGATCTGTAAAGGACACCCATTTGTCTTCAGTGAATAATGTAAAAAAGACTGCATTGACATGGTCAAATTCCCAGGACCCTCAGTTCTCTGGGGATGGACTAAATTGCTGGTATCATTCCTTATAAAAGTATCTGAAACTTGATGGAGCTTATGTTGAGAAATAAAGTTTATATTTTTTATTTTTATCTTTTCATCCCATTTTTCTATGAACTTTTGGAGTCTTCTCGTGTGTGTGTGTGTGTGTGTGTGTGTCCTCTCCCCTTTCTTACACATAATTATGTTCCTTGGTAAAACTTAACAGACATTGTGGGTTTTCTTGCAAATCTATACAGTTGCACGACATTCCATAATATGGATGTCCCATAACTTACCCAGCCCCTTCTGATAGACATGCTGGTGGTTTCCAGATTTTTATTTCTACAAACATATTTTTGCACATACATGTAGAATCATTCGCTTAAAGTGGAATTACAGAGTCAAGGGATATGTGAATTTTAAGTCTGATTGTCACTGCCAAATGAATGGTGACACTTAACATTTGATGAGAATTGCTAAAAGTAGAGTATTTGTTCATGCCAGAAACAAGAATGAAGATAGTATTTCATTTTAAACTTTAATCTCTCAGGCAAGCAAACAGCACACTTTATGAAACCCATTTGTCAACGCCTTGCTCGCCTAAAACACACACACACACACACACACACACACACACGCCTGGTTATAAATCCATTCAAAATATACTGTGACAACAGCTTACTAAATGAGGAACTTGCCAGAAGTTCCTTATCACCAAATTGCGTGAGCATTTGTTGCAATGGGGTTAGCTCACAAATGCTGCACGCTCTCCCCTTTGCCCTCACTGTGTTGACTACCCTAGTGGCCCCGGTCAGTTAGGAACTCTGCCTTATTTTTCTTTTGTAACCAAAGGTCAGTTTGCAACCCCATCCCCCTCCTCTGCAACACAGGTGCACCATTTCTTGTCACCTTGGTTTCCTCACGGAAGTAACCAGTCTTAAAGTGTCAGTGCCCTTGAGCATCAGTGAAGGGCACCTGGGCACAATGGAACCCTGATTTAATTTTCTCTTACCTGTGGGGGTGAGTTAGAGAACAGACAACGTTGTCCTCTGTTCAGCTGCCACTTCCCTTACTGGCTTTCTCTAACTGAAAAAGGTAGAGACCCAGAACATTCTCGTTTCTGGAGTGTTTACCCAACACACACTATGTGCTACAATCCCCAGTTGTGGCTTCTTTCCTATTTGCTTTTGTAACATGAGAAAGAGTGTGGAGGTTTTATGTTTGTTTTATAACCATCTGTAACCATTTTCTTTTCTCTGCCTCTAACTACAAACACATTTCCTTCCTGGTAACCACTGAAAATCTACATCTGACCAGGTGGAAATCAAATGAAGTCATTTTGGTTCCATTGGTGACAAGCAATTAAATAAATCTTCTGTTTACATTTAGAATGGGTTGTAAATTTAAGAAGATAACTTAAGTCCTACTTATAATACTCTTTGGCTCCATGAAACCATGAAATAAATTCTGTAATATGAATAACCAAGAGCCTTCATTTTTACATGTACCTCAAAATCACTCTCAAAGAGCCAGAGACTATACCCCCAACACACACACAAAAAAGTAAATTTCAAGGAAAAAAGATTACAAAGAAGCTATTTCACTATCCCCATTCTGTGAGCTATTTAAACTCCTTACCCCAGATAGCCCTCTTCTCTCAGGGAGCAATGGAAAAGAAAAAGATCTTCTATTTAAAAATAAAAGTAAAAATAAGAAATATACTGCAGTATGTTGGTAAACTTCAAACTCACCTGTCAGTCACCTGTCCAGGTGGAAGTTTAAAAGTTGGTGCTGCTGTTCTTGGTCCTGCCATAAGAGGTCATCGGAAAGCAGGACCCTGGAGCCTCGGAAAAGGGATAAGAATGGACAACAGGTGAGAGCCAACAAACTATTCTAGATCAGGCTACAGAAACCCTGAAAGAAAATCTCCAAACTCAATCAGCAACCAAATCGCTGCACAAGGTTCAAATCAGTAAAGACGATTCCCCACTTTTCAGCACTTACAATAAAGATGTAAGTGTATCTTTGGCAATGGACTTGTTTATTGAGTTCTATCTGCTTTTAAGCAACAAGCGTGTATTAGGAATGTTTTATGTGCCAGACTTTCAGCTGGGTGTTGTACAAAGACTAAAAAGTCATTGACTCTACTCCATAGTGGGCACTCATTAAATATTGTTAAATGAATGAACCAATGAATGCATATATGAATGAATGAATGAATAAATGAATGAATAAAGCTCACAATTAGGTTAGGGGAGAAAACACAGGTTTAATTTTCCATTACTTGTGGGGGTGATATGTACAGAATACAGGGGTACAAGTGACCAGTTCTGCCTGGGTAGTGTGGAAGGACCTCAGACTTGAGGTGACAATTGAATGGGTGATGGACAGTTGAACAGGGTAGGAAGAGACATTTAATGTGGACGAGTGAAAGATCACAGCATGAGCAAAGGCTTAAAGCAGAGATCAGCAAACTACAGCCTGTGAACCAAATCCAATCTGCCACCTGTTTTTGTAAATAAAGTTTTATTTGAAGACAGCCACACTCGTCCATTTACACTTTGTCTGTGGCTGCTTGTACACTACAACAGCCGCACTGAGTACTTGCAACAGAGACCACGTGACTCAGAAAACCAAAAATATTTACTGTCTGGCACTTTACAAATGTCTGTCAACCCTGGTCTAGAGGTATGACAGAGGTGGATATTCAGGGACCCCCAGGAAAGTCCCCCCTTTGGACTGAAACTTACAGTCCAAAGAGGAGCTTAGTGAGAGAAGAGGCAGAAAGCTGAACAGGGGCCAACCCCTGAAGATTCATTCTTCTGCGCTACATTGAGAAATGTGGTCTTGTTCCTTTAGGAAAGAGGCAACAAGAGCAGTTTGGCATTTAGAAATATCTCTTAGGCATCAGGACAGATAAGAGAGATGCGAGATTGCAACAGGAGATAACCTCTCCAAACCTCACATCTCACAAATTTCTTGATCAACAAACACTGTCATTATGCATCTTGCTCTGTGCTTGGGTAACAGAACCTGGCAGACAGATGTGCTCAATCACTATTTATTAAGAGGATTAAGGAAGGAATAAAGATAATATTGTAATGGCATCATTATTAAAAGGTTTCCTGAATAGGCTTCCTCTGCTATGAAACAAACAGCTGAGATTGTCACTGGTTTCCAGTTTCCACTCTCGTAGGCATTGCGATCTAGGTATGAGGAGGTTCATGGTGAGACACAAGCCAGAGAGAAATTCTTCCCCTTCGTCTCCAGTGCCAACATCATCAAATACCAGTCACTAGCCAAACCTGTGTTTATTCCATGCCCTATGGCCTAATGACAGGGGCTGGGACAAGAAGCAGCTCTGCTAATAACTGTCATAAAAATAATATCATTTGGCTCCATGTGGCGTCTTTTGTTGGACAATCCCGAATGGTTTCTTCTCGGAGGTAACTATTATTTCCATTTTATTTCCACTAAAGGAGAAGCCAACCCAAACAGAGAGGTTTGTGACTTTCCCGGGGTCACTGAGCAAACCAGAAAAGCAGTTTTTAAAAGCTGAGAAGGATATCAGAGTATGTGAAATCCAGTTTCCTTCCCAGCCTAGAATGGGCTGGGTTCATGACTCAGGAAGGAAGATGGCATTATTCAAGCTCAGTGTCTCTTAAAAGTGAGTCATGCTAGAGGAGACTCAGGGCACGACGATCTATGTCAGACACATGTTTTCAGTAGTCACACATTGTCCCTGCCCATTGGATTTTAACACCTATCACCAAAGTCCATCACAGATAGGGCCTCTTCGAAGGTTTGGCCTACAGAAGTGGAGGGGTCTGGCTTGGGGGTGTCTGTCCTTCCTGGCCATTCACCCAGATGTCAGTCCCTGTGAAGTCCAGGCCTCCCCACTCCATTCTCTATCAGGAAGCCATGGCTAGGGTGGTCACAGCTTCCAGTGGGTCTGTGACGACGATCCTAGTATTTGCCTTTTGTCCCAGCATATTCACTAATAAATCCTCCTTTCACACTAAAACATGCCCCAGTTTGGAACATAAACTAATTATATGGTTATGCTAGCTCTGACCAATCAGGAGGCACCTATGTGGAAACCAAAAGCCCTCCTTTCATCATGATTTTCCTATTTCAGCCATTTTTGTTTCATAGACCTAGGATCTTCAAACTCTCAATAGATCCAAACTCCGAGTCAGTTCTGAGATCTGCTCTGAGAGGCAATCTAACCTCTACATAAATGTTCCTGGCAATAGAGTCTGCTATAGAGCCCATATAACAGTTAATTACTAATCGTTAGCAATCACTGCCTTGCCTTGTACCAAAATCTGCCTTCCATGTCTTTTATACATTGATGTTAGCGCTATTCTCAAGAAACTGAAAACTTAATCCTCCTTCCTGTTCCATAAGGGAACCCCCTTAAGTCCTTTTATCTCCACCCCAAACCAAGTATCCAGAACAGATTCTAGCACAACATTTAGGAATGCATCTGAGGAATCAGACACCTGGATTCAGGTCTGGGCTCTGTCACTCCCTAGCTAGGTGACCTTTGGCAAACACGTAACTTCTCTAATTTCACTTTCCTTATCTATATATTTTGAATAAACATTTACTACTTAAGCTAGCTACAGAGCCAATAGCCAGTCCTCCTTTCTTTCTTTCTAACCAAGGGGCTCACTTAAACACACCCTGGATCACTTGACTCCCTTATAGCTAGATGGGAGTCATGCAACACAGCTCTGGACAATGAGGTACAAGTGAGGGTCCCAGCTGCAGCTTCTAAGAAAGCTCATTAGAGGGTGCATATCCAGCTCGCATTCACCTTTTTAGTTTTTGCCTCTTGGACTTGCCCTTCTTCCTATGTTCTGCCTAAAAATCAGTTATGACGCACAAAGTAGAACAGCCATGCTGCCAACATGAGGAAGAAAGCCCCCAGCGAAGGAGCCTGTTTCCCGATGGCATCACGGGGCTCCCATACTCACCCTGACATGTTTACAGCTGGACTTCTTATTATATGAGAACAATAAATCCTTCATTCGGTTAAGCCATTGAAGTTGGGGTTCTGCTGCTTGTAGTCAAACCAATCCTAAATGACACATACTTTAGAGTGTTGTGAACATAAAATGAGCTTGCCACAATGCCCAGAACAGAGCAAACACAAAGTGAATAGTTCGCTATTATCACTGTCATGATTATTATCATTACTAGTCATTGCCATTGACCTGAGAGACAGGAGCAAGAACATGTAGTTATGGCAATCCTTCCAACCTCTAATAGCACTACAACAATACCTGTGATCTCTCAAACATACCAAAAAAGTCAAGGGCAGATGTTTAGATGAGTACATCTCTGTTAGAGGCTAATGAAGCCAGTTATTCAAAGCATCAGGTCCCAAAAGCACAGAGAGATGAAATTCCACCTGGCTGGCAGGTCAGGGAGCAAGTTCTTACCTGTCAGGAAGGCTCTTCTTGGTTTCTTTTCTGGACAGGGAATCCATCCATGTTGTATAGTGCATCTCCTGAAAATGCTGTCTTCTCTGAATGACAAGCAAAGCACAACTCGTTAAGGATGTCATTATTGGATGGGAACAAGCTTTCTGCGGAGGAACCAAAGCCACACCTAAAACCAGCCACAGGAGCACATGTTCCAAAACAGCACCGGGAAATGTAATTGGCTTTCAATAACCTAGATTCAGGTTCCCAGGGGCGTATCATTGTATCTGTGCCACCTCCACCCACCCCTACTCCAAGTCTGCAGATATAAAGAGTGGTGCAGTGAAAAAAGATCAACAAAAGAAAACAAAACACCTGTGGGTTTTAGAGTCCAACAGACATAGAGTTCAAATCCCCGTGGGTCACTCACAAGCTGGGTAACTTTGGACAAACCATTTTCCCTCTCCGGGCTGCAGTTTTTGTAACTGGAAAACAGAGATAAGAAAGTTCACTTCACAGGTTTGCAGAAGACTGAAGGAGACAGTGCGTGTCCCTACAGTTCCTGGTAGGGACTTATCATTAGTTTCCCTTCCTTCCCTATCAGCAGGATGTTTTTATCCATCCCCCAAGCCCAAGAAGTAGACCCAACTCAGGTCACTGCCATCCAGCGTAGCTTGTGCCTTCTGCCCTGTGCGTCATCACTCAAGTTTTTGGGCCACACTTGGGAAGCCAAAACCTTCCTTGAAGCTGAGGTCATAAAGCAGAAAAAGACAAAGCTCTGCTTTCAGAGAGCAGGTTTGGTTGGCGGTGAGCAAAGCCATCTCTCTGTGACCAATCTGCCCTTGGGGATGGGCATGAGCCGCCAGAAATCGCAGCAGGAAGGGGCTGGCCTGTTCAGCCTCTCACCCACCACAGCCACAGGTAACACCAGGACAAAGAGCTAAAGACTGAGAAGCCACTTCACCCAGTGTCTCCATGCCTGGACACAGCACCCTTGGTCCCCAGCCTCAGGCAGAATGAAATATGACAGTCACAAGATTCACACTTCAAGTCATGAAACATACTCTTCTTGCTACATCACCCAGCAGGTGTCCTCAGCAGTTGGCTCTATAGCTACGGTGGCGCACACAGCATATTCCTCACCTCTGTGTCACAGGAATGACCACTGTTATCCTCCTCACTATTAACTACCGGCATATCCAGGGACATTGATCAACAGAGTCTGTGGATATTGAGACTGGCTGGTTATTTGTATGTACGTTTCTCTGCAGTTCCATAAGCTAGCAACTTAAAACCATGCAGAAGCCAGAAATTCAAGGTCCCTGTATCATGGCTTCATACAAAATGTGTTTTGTCACAGAGGATAAAAACAGAGAAACCGCTGGGTGCAGTGGCTCATGCCTGTAATCCTAGCACTCTGGGAGGCCCAGGAAGAAGGATCGCTTGAGGTCAGGAGTTCGAGACCAGCCTGAGCAAGAGCGAGACCCTGTCTCTACTAAAAAAAAAAAAAAAAAAAAAAATCAGAGAAACCAATAAGAGCAAATAATAAGCATTCACTGTACAGCAGACTATGTGCTGAGCACTTCACTTTGTATTATTATTATTACCCACATTTTACCAAAAAAATTGAAGCTTCTTGGTGTATTCTAGATATTAATTTCTTGTAGGTTTTAGGTATTATAAATCTTTTCTCATCCTGTCACCTTTTTTTAACTTTGCATATGGTGTCTGTCCTTTAACAGAAATTCTTCATTTTTTAAATATAGTCAAATCTATTAAATTTTCAACTTATTGTTTGTATGTTGAGGATCTTGTTTAATATTTCTAGTATCTTCTATTAGCTTTATAGCTAAAATTATAATATTACTTTTGCACTGAATTTCTCATAAGTATATGCTTGAGATAGTGAACCAATCTACTTTTCTTCATATTATGAGCTCTTTCTTCACTAGCAATTAATGGGTTTTAGGCAATCCCTCCTTTTGCCACTGACTGATGGTGCCATGGTTATTCCAAAGCAGGTTCCCATGTAGACTTGGGCCTGTTTCCGACTCTGTTCTTTTCCATAGGTCTATTTGACTATGCACCAGTTCACACTGCTTTTATAATATCTGGGAGGGTGAGTCCCTCCTCACTGTTCTTCGTTTTCAAAATGGACTTAGGCATCATGAACCTTTATTCTTCCAGATAAGTTTTAGAATAAGTATGTTGAGGTAGGTCCTCAAGAAAAACCTTGTCATAATTTTTGTCTGAAATTACATTGAATTTATAGGTTGAAATTTTGAGGGAAGTTAACACATTTACATGTCAAAGATGTGGTATATCTTTACATTCATTCAGATATTTCCAGATGAACAATTGAGTTTTAAATTTTTCTCAGAAAGTTCTTTGTTGGGTTATTTCCTACACATTTTATAGTTTGAGAATGGTATCTTATTTTCTATTTTCTAGATGGTTTTGATAAAGTTGATAAAGAATAATGAATTTTTTAAAACTGATCAGGTACTCATCATCCTTGCTGAAGTTTCTTATTTTAGTGTGTCTGTTGATTAAATCTGTTCATCCAAACTTTTATTTCTTTTTTTCTCTCCTTTTCCTTTTTTATTATCTTCTTGTCTTACCCAGAAATCCGAATATATATAAAATAATTAACAGTTAACTCTTGTTCAACAGTAAAGTGAAAGCAAGATGTGTCTAAATTTTCTTTTTAAATCACACTATATGGCCCTTACAATTTTCACACAGCTTCCATATCCATTATACCATTTGTATTTTATAAACACCCCGTGAGGTAGGGAGAACAGGTATTGGTTCATTTTACAAATAAAACTCCATATAGTAGTAGGGTTTTGGAGGATCACAAACTCGAAAGGAACAAAGTTCATATTTAGGTATTTTAAGCTTCAGTTATCTCGCTATAGCATGCTAACCTATATCTAGTCAAAATATATTAAACTACATGATTTAATTCAGTAATACACAAAGTAAATTTTATTTTATGTATTTATTTACTTACTTACTAACTTATTGAGACAAGGTCTCACTCTGTTGCCCAGGCTGGTCTTGAACTCCTCAGTCTTCCTGCCTTAGACTTCCAAAGTGCTAGCCTTCCAATGAGCCACTGCACCCAGCCCAAAGTGAATTTTAATTTAAACTTCATACTATCCTGAAAAATAAAATCGGATATAATCCTATCATTTTTAAAGAAACCTATATCTATTGACTGATATTATTTAAAAAAAAAAAGTTCTAAACTTTTTTAAGGTTTAAGAGTCATGTGCCCATATCAGTTGGAGTTGTAATTCTACTAAGAATTTGGGTCTACACAATGGCAAAACAGTCAGTTAATTTGGTCAGTTTAGAAAAACAGGTCAGTTCTGTAGGAGGGAGGTAAATTGGCTGAGAAATAGTCAACAAATTGATTTTACTAACATTATAAGGCGGCAAGAATTTGTATTTGGTTGAACTTATTCAAGTTCAAAGCTGCAGTGAAAACAATATTGCTAGTCCGTCTTTTTTTCAGAAGGAAAAACTAAGTAAATCAATTTCTTAGTTGTGCAAAAATTGCCCACTGGGAAGTGACAGACTTGTGGGCAGAACTCATGAACTAAGCCCGAACTTGGTCTACCAGTCCTCTGTAATCAAGCCCCATGATTCACTCATGAAAATTGTTGCCTTTTAAATTCATTGAATGACACCTCAACAGACAAACATCAGTGGATACCTATAACACTTTCAAAAAAAGATCAACCATCAGGAAGCAATTAGGGACTGCGTTTGTTTCTAACAATCAAGGTACTTTTATTCCCATTACTTGCACATCCACTTAGGAAATGTATTACTATAAGGAACTGTCTTCTCTAAATGTCGCTATTACTTGAAATGTACATACTATGCTGACTTTGAAGGGGTACCAGGCTTAAAGAGCAGGAACGTACATATAAAGATGTAAAGGAGCTCAAATAAAAAGAATCAAAGTATATCAGAAGAGGAAAACAAAAAACTGAAGTCTTTCTTAAATGCAGCTTTGCAAACTGAACAATAAAATACAGTAATGTATCCAAGCAGAAGGCTTACACAACCGTGAAAGAAACAGGGGACAAACAATTGCTCCAAATCCATTGTATTATATTTGTTAGAACCGCTGGTTTCTTTTAAAATGCCACATGCTTTACAACGAAATTTACTATAAGCTAGCTAACAAAAATTTTGTTTTTATGGGAAATAAGTACTGTCAGAAAGACTAATAGATTCTATTTCAAATCCTCGAGATTATAAAATAGAACTTTTGACAAATGAAGGGAAAAAATTGCCTCTAAAACAGAAGCATCGCAGAGGCAGTGATTTCTATTTAATCTCTTACCATCAAAAGGAAAAAAAAAAACAAAAAACACCTTAACTGAAACTAATATCGTTTTCTGTGGCAGAATATACCATGACAGCTAATATTGCAGTGGCTGTCTGTGATGAATGAATTTTCTTTTGCTAAAAAAAAAATGCCATGCCCATTAAACACATGAACTGTACGAGTTTATATTTGGCCAACTCCTGTCCCCGCACCTGTTCATTCAGGCATTAGACCTAAGCACTTGCGAAGCAAATGAATGTATCTGTACGGCAACGGGTAAAAATAAACGGGACTATTCTTGTAACACTATCACAATGATCTGGGCAAATAGAGGATCATATTCCATGGGATAAAGTAGCCAAATTAGATGTTTCCTCACGTTTTAAGACTGGTTTGTCTTATTCACCGTGTATAAAATAGCTGACCTCCATTCCAGGAGGATGAGTAGTATGCACATTTAATGCTATTCGCTCAGGGGTTCGAACACTGCAGTTTCATTGCCTCTGAGGCAAGGTTTCTAAATGTGCTACTGTCACACAGAGACCCAAGGCTCGGGACATAACTGAGAAGGAACATTGAATTCAATGGACACTATCAGCTTTGTGGGATACTCATGGCATTTCAATGTTGTTCAGCTCTTTGGAAATTTTAGAAGTTGGCTAAGTCCTTACCCTTTGTAGTAAGCTTCCATATATACATAATCTATACAAAGAGGAGTTCCCAAGGACAGGCAATTAATTATTTAAGACCAACCAGTAGTATCAATCCCTGACTCCCTACTCTTTAGCAGCACTGAAAATGGGTTCCTTGATTTGGGGGTTAGCCATACGGCCTTCTTTACCAATAAAGTGTTCCTGGATGTGACACAAGGCCTTAAATGCACTTAAATCACTACACGTGATTTCATTTGGGCTTTTGTGCTCCCATCCTGGGCTATAAAAGGAATATGTTCCAGGAAGCTATTGGTCAAAAGAGGACATGCAACATACAAGGGAGACCTGAACTCATGTCTAGCCAAGCCCAGCCAGTTGCAGCTAACCCACAGACCATGTGGGAGGAATAAATGCTTATTGTTTCATGCATTTAAGTTGGAGATGGTTGATTGTGCCACATTATCATAGCAAAATGTCATCTCAGTGCCTTAGCACATACCATTCCCTCTACTAGGAACACTTTTCCATGGCTACTGTTTGCCTAGTTAATTCCTACACATGCTTCAGATCTCAGTTTAAATGTATTGACCACAGAACAGATGCTGCAGACCAGACTAATTCCCCTTTTATATCCTACATCTCCCTTTGTAAGATTCATCACACTTATAATTATTTGTTTCATGTCATCCAACTAGAATATATGTTTTTTTGAGGAGTGGGACCACGGCGCCTTGGTCATCGGTCAATTCCCAGCCCACTGCACACAGCAGCTAATACAGAGTGGATGTAATAAATATTTGTTAAATTATTTTTTTAAAGACAATGTGGTTCTACTATTTAATGGTTGGATAAGAAACTTAACTTTTTTGAGTTTTAGTTTTCAACAACTGCAAAATGAACACAATAATACTTACTTCCTAAAAGAATGAGGATTAAATAAATTAACCATTAACATTACAAGTATCTGATACATAGGCACATAAAAGACATTTTGTAACCCACAGCTTTTTATTATGATTAGAAAGATAAATACATCTGCCCTCTGTCTAAGAAGGTGGTTTGTTTTAAAGTGATATTTCTGCAAGTCAAAAAAGGAAAAAATTACATTATGTGGCTACTTATGATTGTTTAATATTTCAAAGTGTTATGCTGACTTACCATGCTCTGAATTGCTTTTAGAAGCACTTTAAGGTAGAATTCAGCTAAGAAGAAACAGTAAACTGGAACCTATAAATCAACACATGATGGAAACTACCGTAACAAAAGGCGGGAATTCTGAAATGAGAATCAGGGGAGAAAAATGACAACTGTAGGCCACTGTCGTTCTCACTGCCTGTAGCTACCACGTCCATATTTGATTTGACAAACACTTTTTCCCCACAATCTGGTTTGCTGGTATGATGAGTGCTGTTGTGCCCATTTTACAGGTTAAGGAGCTGAGGCACACACAGAAAGGCTGACTAACATGTCCAAGCACAGCCAGGAGCTGAGCCTGTGTGCCTGGCTCACAGAGAAGTGCTCTTTTCATGCTCACGTAGTTCTCGGTAATACTGGGAATTATTAAGAAGAGGGAACAGGACACAGCATGGCAGGAAGATTAGCAGAAACATAATTCTCCTGAGAGACAGCACGGAGGCATCTGTTAGCTACTCAGCATGGGCCTAACATCCTCAGTAAGAGAATAATAAATACCTCTATGCTCCTCTCTAGGGAGATGTGAGCGTTATGGCTTATTCAGAAATTTGTCCCTGTAAGAGCTTTGATAGTCTCAAAGCTGAAAAGTGAAAATATTTTCTTTGCTTCTACTGTGCAAATGAGGGAAAGGAGATTTGGTTCAGGTAAAAGAATTATTGGAAGACACATAAACCCTTTATCTGATAATGTGAGGACTGTACTCCTGAGCCCCTTGGATGGTAGTGTCGTGGGTCCCTGCCGACTTAGCACATGTTTTACAATACAGTGAAATCTTCTTACTCAGCACAATCAGAATTGGTAATTAATGGGCAAATCAGAAATGCCAGTTAAGGAAAAAAAGGGATACAGTTATGTTGTAAACATATTTTAACTTGAATAAATGTAAGTGTATTTACCAACCTGGTGGAAGGTCACGGCCCATTCTCTCCCAGTAGATTCACTGGCAAGGGTCCAATGCCACATTTTTTTGCCTAAACCACACCCATAAGATCTCATTTTTCTTTTCTCATTTATTTTTCTTTGTAGTGGGTGAGAACTTAAAGATACTCGTGAGCAAAATACTGTAGATTTTATTATTTTTCCTAATCTTTTATTATTAATTAATCTGGCATTATTGAGTCTTTCCAAAGCAGTCCGTTTATATTTCATTGTAATAATTCTTTCTCTCTCTTCACACTCATATGTCATTAGTTGATGTAATAGTGGAGCAAATAGCGTAGTTTTAGTAACAAGTAACACTGGCACAAATATGTCAGGGAACAAACAATTCTGACTCTCAGAAAGCACAAAACTCAACTCCTGGGAGCAGAATGGGCTGGGCCAGACAGAGCAGCCAGCTCCGGTCGGTGTGTTTTGAACACCAGTCCAAGGCCTTCCAGAGGGATTAGAGCCCTGCTTCTTCCTATGAGTCACTTATCTGAACATTGACTAAAAGAGCCCCCATCATAGTTGTTATTGGTTAACTGTTAATATTAATCAATGTATTTGAGAACAATGACTGGTGACAGTCCCCGGTAGGAGTTTAAATCGTATCTATCACATTTATACTCAAAGGTTTAAAATCCCGCCCTCCCTACCAAATACATTCCCTGAGTCTGTCGAGTTACTTCTCCAACTAATAAGTTTGGGTTTACCTTATCCTGCTCCTGTCCCTAAAAGACTCAGTCACGCAGCAGGGAAGCCTCTTGAGATGAGGGCAGAACTAAATGAGCAAATTAAACCCCAGCTTTTTCTTCCTAGTCCTTACAAACACTGTAAGCTTTCTTATTTTCTGTCTTGCATCATTAGAAGGCAAGTTCTGTGAAAAGGAAGGATTTCATCCGCCTCATCTACCTCAGTATTCTTGGCACACCTAAGATAGCACCTGGCACAGAGACGTTATACGACAAGTGTTAGTTAAATGCATGACTAATCTGATCTTGGTGTACACAACGTAGATGTCTCCTACACTGATTTGATTTCACTTAATTGCTAACTTTTTGTTTGCCCTTTGAAAAAACAAACTTCTACACTGTTTGAAGTTTTTCAAATTACTTGGCAAAAATGCAGCCTGCAGGTTAGATTCTAATCTTGTCTAAATCAGGTCAGAAAACCCACTTTTGCTCCAGAAAACACAAAGTGCACAGTACAATGACCAGAGCTACACAACAGCTGCGCTCACAAAAGGATTTAGCATGTTTGCTCAGACCCAGCCCTCATAAATGATCTTGTTCATCTAGATAACTAAGAGCAACCAGCCACTCACAGCATAACACGGTCCCCAAGTCCAGCACACTGTGTGTCCCCTCTCAATACACCTACTGTGCAGGACCTTTATCAGAACTTCTAATATGGGCCGTGATAGAACTGCTGATAAATAAAGAAATAAAGAAAAAATGGATTTTATATCTGTGCTTTCAAACTTTATGTTTAGTCTTGTTTAGATGCGTGTTTTATTCTGGTACACCTAGAATTGCAACTGAAAAGGGACATCAGGAAGAAGCTTTTTGTTAAAACAGATTGATGAAAAAACCAATTATAGGTGGAAAGAACAACTCGTTTTAAGGGACAGGAGGAAGCAATAAAAAGTTTCCTCAGAAGAAAGAAAGAAGCAGCCAGTTGGAGAATTATTTATTTTGTTTTGCCAATTAAAAAGATAGTCAAGAGTTCCATGTCACATGTCACCAGAGAGCGAACATGACCACAATCTCTCTTTTAGGCATCACCTTTCATACAGTTTTCCAAGCTAGAGCTATGGGCTTTGCCTCAAATGTTCCCTCATTTTCCACATGCAGCCGTGAAAACCTTTGAATACAGCCTTCAAAATGCCTTGCAAGTTCAGCGCTTCTCCATCGCATGGATACTGGTCCAGGCTCCAGTCCTCAGTGCAGTGGGCTGTTACAACAGCTCCTGAATGGGGAGCCTGCCAGGGTTCTGTCCCCGCGCTAACCCATCTTCATGCTGCCACCGGACCTCCCTCTCCCCAAAACCCCCTGGCATACCATTTAAGACTTTCACCCTGGCTCAACTCACCTCTGAAGTGCCATCTCTTGTCAATCCCCTCACAACATACACTCAGATGCTTCAGGCATAATTAGGGCTACATGAGTCTGAGGCCCAGTGGAACAATCTGGAACAATTGAAAATTTGGAAATAGAGTACTTCATTATATCTATACTGGATACTGTGATGCGCCACCCAGACCCTTCAAGACCACGATGCTTCTTCATCCAGGCGCAGGGAGTGCTGGTTCACAGGCGAATCCCTCTCCAGAGAAGCTGCCTCACACATGCTCTGTCTTCTCCCAGCTGGCAGCCATGGCCAGCGACTGGTTGAGGCAGGGCCCAGAAGCCCAAACCCCCTGCCTTGATGGGGGACAACTCTAAAGACATGGGCTGAGTCCTTTGTGTTGACCACATTATAGTTTAACTTCTCTTTCTGCTCACGCCTGCTTCCCTTACTTCCAGGGAACACTTCCCAATAAACGTCTTGCATAGGAATCTCAGGCTCAGGATCTGATTCCAAGAAACCCAACCTAAGGCAGTTTTATCCTTAAATTTTACTTGAAATGTTAATCTTCTATAAATAATGACTTGAATTTTAATTAATGTCCATGTTTAACCATTTTTAAACTTTTTTAAGGTTCCATTTTTATTCAGAATGTTTAATTGAAAGGAAAGGACATCTATACCTTCTTTAAAAAAAAAAATCTATTCATTCTTATCCATCTCTACTGTCAGATATTGCTTAAAATATTAGAGCCAGAACTCTGTTTGAAACCTGACTCCAAGCCAGGTGCGGTGGCTCACGTTTATAATCCTAGCACTCTGGGAGGCTGAGGCAGAGGATCTCTTGAGCTCAGGAGTTCAGGACCAGCCTGAGCAAGAGTAAGACCTCGTCTCTACTAAAAACTAAATAAATAGATAAATAAAAGAAATCTGACTCCAACTTTCCCAGCTGTGTGATTTCAATAGGTTACATAGTTCTTCTGTTTCAGTTTCCTCATTTGTATATTGGGGATAAGAACAATATGTTCCTAAACAAATTGTTGTGAAGGTTAAATGAGTTATTATATCATATATAAAACATTAAGAATGATGCTTAGAGAAAACATAAGCGCTAAAATTCATTGGAGTAACACCAGCTGCTGTAACAAGCAGACCTAAAATTGTCCAATGGCTCGAACAAAATAGATATTTCTTCCTCATTTATACAACATTCCAAAGAGTTCCCGGTCAATTGGGGCAACTTTTCTCTACATGGCTTTACAAGGACCTGGGTTAATGGATGCCCAATTATCTTCAGTATATGGTTTCTCTATCCTAATTAGCCAGAGAAGGGAAAGAACATAGAGGAGTATGCACAGGAGATTTATTTCTATGGGTCAGGCCTGGAAGTGGAAGTCATTATTTCTGCTCATATCTCATTGGCTAGAACATAACCACATGGCCACACCAAACTGCAAAGCAGGCTGGGAAATGTAGTCTAGAAAATGGATTTTAATGAGTACTCAGCTGTGCAGCAAACTTAGCTCTACTAATAATGATTATTATTACTTATATTATTACTAACCATCTAGAGTGGGCTCTTATCTCCACTCACCTGGACTGTCACCTCACTGATCTCCCTGCCTGCAGACTGTTTTGCCATCCCAAACCCTTCCTCCACACCAAACCCAGAGTTATTTATCTAAAATCCAAGTCTGATCATGCCCCTCACCATCCCCCAATTTCCAGCTTAATATCCTTCTATGACTTCCCCTTTGGCTGAGGATCCAGCCAAAGCTCTTTCAGTTCCTACACAACTCAGTCCCCCCATATCCCTTTGGTTCCACCTCCAAAATCACCACGCACCTTGCAGCTGGCGTTTGTGACTGGGTATGTTCTTTGTGCCTGCAACTGTGCTGGACACTGAGGATACTCCAGAAAGGAAGGCAGACAAGATCCCTGACATATAGACTTTACATTTTAATGAGGTAGCCAAAAAACAAGTAAACAAATAAATATACAATATTAAGGAGTACAGTGGGGAAAAGGATAAAGGATAAGGAAATTGGACTTGGTGAGCTAAAGAAATGGATAAATAAATAACATCTCAAATTGTACTGGTAAGTGATAGCCATTCCATAGAGAGATACCTCGTGGACTTCATCTTCAGTATAATTACATACACCCTGCAACTGCATGTTACGAAAGAGTTCTTATCATTGACCTATATTTGTGTTCCTTTGAACTTCTTTTACGACTGCTATTCATAATAATATGAAATAATATAGAGCACTAAAGATTGCCTAATGTGCTGTTTGTGTAGGATATTGAGAAAATTATATAATTTGTTATTGCCCCATGGGGGAGTAAGAGTACAAAAGACTCAATTTTTTCCCCACAACCGTCTTTGTAGAAAAATTCAACCCAATAATATTTAATAAAATCAAATGTTACTCAAGTATGTAAAAATGTTATTTTTTAAAATTACCTGGGCAATGTTACTGTCACCTTAGCAGCTTAAGAAGTATTACAGTGTAAAGTTCCTGGTACCTTACAGGATTTATGTTTTCAAATCAACAGGTACAGTTGAAGGTTTTCTTGTACATGCTATTCTTTTAATCAGGGCAAGTTGCTCCCACCTGACTTAGATTTTTAATGGTCAAATATGATCACATGCCATGGTGTGAGATCCACATGAAGCCATGAATTTCCTCTTAGAATCTGCCTGTTAAAACACTGGAACTTTTTTGGCATTATAATTTTTAAAAATAATCTACTTGTGAAATAGTTAAAGAATCATTAAGTAAAAATTAGAATATTGTATAGTCATCAAAACTCAAGTTTTTGTAAAATACTTGCTAGCACGGAGAAATAGTTGGGATATAAAACCGAGTGGAAAAGGGAGAATGTAAATGAGTATAAAGAGTATAATTGTATCAGTCAGATTTAGAAAATCCAAAATAACCTATGAGAAATCAAGAGACCAGCAGTCCAGGGATGGCAGGGCAGTTCTCAAAACCAACAGGGGCCCAGAGCTTTCCACATTGCTATGCCCCCATCCTCAGCTTGTCACTTCCAACCATGGCTCAAGGTGGTTACTTCAGCTCCAGCTGGTATGCCCACATCCAAGCCATGAGAAGAGGAAACCAGTAAAGAGGGACATGTCCCTTGTGGTAGACAGAACAATGACCTGCTAAAGATCCCACATCCCAATCCCTGCAACCTGGAAATATGTTAACTTTCTTGGGAAAAGGGACTTTGCAGATGTGATTAAGTTAAAGATTATACCAGATTATACAGGTAGGCCCAAGGTAATCAGAAGGGCCTCTATAAAAGAAAGGCAGATCCAGATAAGGAGATGTGACCATGGAAGCAAAGATATGTGTAGTCTCTAGAAGCTGAAATGGCAAAGAAACAGATTCTCCTCTAGAACCTCCAGAGAGATGCCAGTCCTGCCAAACTGTTTTAGACTTCTGACCTCCAGAATTGTAAAATAATAAATTTGTATCATCTTAAGCCCCTAATTTTGTGGCAATGTGTTACAGCAGCAACACAAAACTAATACATTCTCCTTTAACTTACCAAGGAGGAATGTAAAATGGATAATGGGGCACAACTAGCTTGTTCTGCCACAATGATACCCTTCGAGAAATGAAAATGTATATTTCAAAGGGAATATACTTACTAGAAGTTTTTGGTTGCCAATATGGAACCCTAATCCCAGTTAATTTAAGGTTAAGAAAGGGTAGGAGAGGTTTTCTTTACAACATATTTGAATGTCTCACCCCATTAAGGAAGAAATGAAGGATAAATTGTATACCCATAGGGCTGCAACCAGGGATTTGTCCAGCATCTTTTCTTTTTCTCTTTCTCTCTCATTCTATTCCCTCTACTTTTCTGTTTCCATTCATTGTCTTCCACTGAAGATGGACCTTATTCATATGATGAGAATCAAGGCAGTGGGCATCTTGGGTCATTTGGTCCAACTTAAAGATCTTCACCTGATCGTTCATTCACTTGCCATGTGTCTACCCTACCACGTACCAGGCTAGTGCACAAGACAGACAAGTCCCTGAACTCATCCTGGTAGCTGACACAGATAATAAACAAATACATACACAGGATCATTACAGATTGTACCAGGTGCGATGATGGCAATGCACAGAGATAAAATACAGAGCACCTGGGGAGATCACTCTAGACTGGGTGGTCAGGAAAGTCCTGACCCCAGTCTTCGGCTGTGGTTAGAAGTGACGGGTTGAGCACAGGGGAGCAGCAATGTGGAAGGCTCTGGGCCCCTGATGGTTTAGTGAAGCTGCCCTGCCAGCTGTGAACTGCTGGTCTCCTGACTTCTCTTAGGTTATTTTGGTTTTTCTAAATCTGACTGAAACAATTATACTCTTGATACTCATTTACATTCTCCCTTTCCACTTGGTTTTTTATAAATAAGGCAGACAAGAGCATGACTAAGGGGACAATGAAGACTCCACAGTAACGTCTTTAAACAAGAAGGGAGGCCATCATACCTGGAGCAACAGGAGCAGATGGGGACATTGAGTTGAGGCTGGAGCCAGATCCAGGAGGGACTCTGGAAACATCTTGGTTTTCCTAGGAGATTCCCCGTTACACCTGTTTTCCTAACATGAGTATTAACAGCCATCCCAATGTGGATGATAAATTGTACAGTCACCCTGAATATAAGCTATAGGAGTCATATTCCCAAATACAATATATACCCTAAAGAGAAATGGAAAGACACTTAAAAGTTTTAAGCAATGACACAACACAATTCTTATTTAGTATCACTAGAAACCAGAGACTGAGCTATTAAATGCAGTAAGTTAAATATGCCCACATCCAGGAAACTGAATTTTTTTTTAATGTAATAAGTCAATAGCAAGATAAAATAAAAAGAGGCAAGATTTCGGCCTTATCATAAAGTACAGGTATATCCTCATCATCCTCATCTAACACATACACCTTAAATCCACTGCTTATTTTCTTCCCACTTTTCTTAAACGCAGAAGGACTTTCTGAGGCAGAACATAGCTCTAGCTTTCTGGGTCTCATGGCAACGTGGCAGCACAATGCTTCTAGGCTAAAATCCCAGCTCCCATGGATCCACGCTGTTGCAGTCACAAATATTTACCTTGCCTGGCTCCTCGGGCTAATTAAAGAGGTAGGCTCTATTCCTCTTGGCGCCCTCCTAAATTGCTTTCAGGAGCAGAAGCAGCGGCAGGACAAGAATGACAGCCCCATCATTCATCCCCACAGCCACACTGAGACTCCCTTACAAATGTCCTTTTCAGATTAGAAAAAGGGTTTGTAGCTAGACCCAGCCCTTGCCTGTCTCCAGTTGGATCTGAAGTTGCATCTCCTAATGGTAATTTCTTCTGGGAGCTGAACCTATTCTAGCAGTGTCTCTGACCTACAGCCACCTCTGGGAGAGCTGCTCTCAGGATCAAATACCACGAGCTTATTTTATGCCAGTTAGAACACAGTCTTTCATTGTGAATATTTATTTTTGTTACAAAAATGACATATGCTTATTATAAAAAATTCAAGATGAAGAGAAGGTGGGAAGTGAAAAGTAAATTTTTCCTTCTCCCCTCGCTCAGTCCCTGGCACTGAACCAAAGAGTACCCTTCCCCTAGTAACCTCTGTTATCAGTTTCTGGAATTTTCTATGCATCTATATATATACACACACACACGTATATATGCATTTAAATAGATCACCCTAAAAGCTTTAAAGTGACTTCATGATAACAAGTAAGTCCAATTTGATAAACCATGAAATGGAGTCGCATCACAGTTCCCATCAGCAAACTTTGTGCCTGAACCCAGAATAGGTGGGTTAATCCTGGTTACAATTCCCAACAGGGTCAAGAAACCAAAATCCAGTCACTAGGCCCAGGAAGAAATCAGACCATGATATGAGGTTTACAGCTCTGAAAACAGATCCTCAAAACTTGGGCAGGGGAGGAAAACAGGTGTAGAAAGTGGAAGTCAAGTCTGAGATACGGACTCAGAGTGCTGGGTCTGCTCTGGGGGGGCGGGGGGGCCCCAGGGTTCACTGCCATCACTGGGGAGCTGGGCGAAGCAGAAGTGGAGAAGCCACAGCAGCAAGGTCAGCTTGCCTTACAGAAGGAGCGAAGATACCTCTGGGAAAACAGAACACATCCACAAGGTGAGGGTGGAGTCTACCTGGGAGTTAGTTCTAAGAGCATGAAGCAAGAAATGTGGACTAGTAGGTGGCAGGAGATGCCCAGAGAGAAAGAGAAATGTAATCCCCTTCTACCTCCTCTTTGAGAGACTTCTAATAATATAATAAGTTGGCTTTTAGGGTGTTTTTGTTTGTTTAAACATGGTAAAATATACACAACATAAAATTTACCATTTTAGCCATTTTTTAGTGTACAGTTTGGAAGCAGTAAGCATATTCACAGTGTTGTACAACCATCACCACCATTCATCTCTAGAACTTTCTCATCTTCCCAAACTGAAACTCTGTCTTCATTAATAACTCCCGTTCTCTCTCCTTCCAGCCCCTGGGCAACCACCTTCCTACTTTCTGTTTCTACAAATTTGACTACTCCAGGTACCTCATATGAATGGAATCATGTAGGATTTGTCCTTTCGTGACTGGCTTATTTCACATAGCATAAGGTTCATCCATGTTGTAGTGTGTGTCAGAATTTCTTGCCTTTTAAAGCTGGGTAATATTCCATTGTATGGATATGCCACATGTTGTTTATTTATTCATTAGTTGATGGACATTTAGGTTGCTTCCACCTCTTGGCTATTATGAATAATGCTGCTATGAACACTGGTGTACTTGCAGGTATTTTTCTAAATGAAATGCTCTAAGCCATGAAAGATGAACAGGGCTTTTGTAAGCAGAGAAGGACCTTGAGGGTGAGGGAACATGTGCTTGAGTGTGGAGTGTGGAAGCGTGGCTTGTCCCATGAAAGGCAGGAGGTGCCGTGAGGCAGCAGAAAAGAAGGGTAGAGTGAAACGTAAGGTAAGAAATGTGGGTCAGGTCATTGAAATCTAAAAGTACAGAAAAGAATAGAATATATTCACCACCCAGTTGTGTCATATTTTAATATTTTGCCATATTTGTTCATTTTTAAAAGAAATACTATATTACAGATATAACCGATGCTTCCCACATAATCCCTCCTTCCATTCTTTCACTCCCATCATAATGAGAGCCATTTTTTAAGGTTTATTGGTTTGTTCTCAAAAGAAAAAAGAAAAATGACAACCATTTTTCTGAATTTAAAGTTTAATTTTTTCATGTTTTATGATTTTACTACATATATAAATCATGTAATATTTTGCCAACTTTTAAACTTTACCTAAATTACATCATATTCTGTATATATCATTTTCCAACTTGCCTTTTTAAAATCAACATTGTGTCATAGAGATTTACTTAGATTATTTCATATTAATAATCCATTGTATGAATATTCCACAATGTATTTTTTCACCATTAAAAACACTGCAGCAATGAACATGCTTGAACATTTTCCTTGTTTACATGTATAAGACTTTAGGCTATGGACCTAGATGTGGCATTAATGTACATCTTCGACTTAATTTGTAAAGGCAAATTGCTCTCCAACCACATGGTTGTATCAATTTACACTCTCATGGTGTACAAATTATTTTCATTTTGCTGTATCTTTGCCAACAGTGAGTGTTATCAGATGTTTAAATTTAGCAAGTTGATAAAACAGCATAGTGGGTAAGAGCCCAGATTTTGGAGCCAAACTCTTCCTGTTCAAATGGCTTCACTACTTGTGAGGTGTATGACTTTGGCCCTACATTCCCTTACGGAAGAAGAAAGAGGTAGTAGTATCTACCTCACACAGTTATTACTAGGATTATGTATGTTAACACATGCAAGGCATTTAGAACAATATATGGTTAATACCCAATGAAGTCTTTAGAATAACATATTATTAGTGCTTGGTAAGTGGAAGCCCTGTTTTAAAATTTTGAATTGCCCATTTAATTCTTGTCTTCTGTGAATTTCCTGTTCCTTTTGTTAGTATGGAACTTTTCATGTTGATTTGTAGGTATCGTTTAAATATTCTGAGTAATAATCATTCATTTGTGGTTATAAGTTGCAGGTATCTTCTTGTAGTCTGTGGCTTGTCTTTTTTTATGACATCTTTCATCAAGAAGTTTTTAACCAGAATCCAGCCAATGTGTCATTCCTTGTATCCTTTTTTTCTCTTGTTTAATAAATTCTTCTCCTCATTGCAGTCATAAAAATATTCTCCTATATTTAAAAAAATCAGTTGGGATTTTTGAGTGGGATTGTTTTGAATATATTAATTAATTTGGGGAGAACTGACCTTTTTATAATATTGAATCTTTTAAAAATTATGTATTGATATTGGATGGGAAAGCAAATTATCCTTATACTAATCTTATATTTAGTAACTTGCTTATGTTTTATATTAGTTCCAATCATTTGCTTATATTTTCCCTTTGATTCTAGGAAGCAATGGTATTTCTGTGAATAGTTATAGCTTTTGTCTTATTTTTACAATTTATATGCCTTCTTTTTTCTGTCAACTGGGACCTCCAAATAATGATTGGCTAGAAATAGCAGTAATTGGCATCCTGTCTTGTTCCTGATATTAAAAGAACTAATTCTAAAGTTTTACCAGTAAATATGATGTTTCCTACAAGTTTCTGATAGATATATTTCATTCTATTAAGAAAATTACCTTCTATTTGTATTTCCTGATTTTTTAAACATGAAAGAGAATTAAATTTTAACAAATGATTTTTTCTGCCTCTATTGAAGTAATCATGTGATTTTTCTCTTTCAATTTGTTAATGTGGTAAATTATATTAATAGATTTTTCTAACATTAAACCATCCTTGCTTTCCTGGGATAAACTCAACTTTGTCATATTGAATTATTGGTTTTTTATAAAGTTACTGGTTTTGCTAAATTTTGTTAGGATTTATAACTTTGTATTTAGAAATGAGGTTGGCTTACAATTTTCCTATTATCCTTGTTTTATTTTGGATTCCAATTTATGCCAGTCTAATAAAATAAAGTTTTGGGTGCTCCTTCTTTTTATAGGCTTGTTACACTCTCTAGAATAATTTATATAAAACTGAGATTACCTTCAAAATAGCAACAAAGAAAATAAAGTACCTAGGAATATATTTAACT
>VBSM01003169.1:13586444-13601386 GCA_008086735.1 Cheirogaleus medius
GTAATATTTGTACCCCCATAATATGCTAAAATAAAAAATAAATAAATAAATAAAAATAAAAAAAATAAAACTGGGATTATATGTTCCTTGAAAATTTGGTAAGACTCATCTGTAAAAAATTATCTGTATCTTATTTCATAATTTGGGTAGATAATAATCACTGATTTAGTATCTTTCAAGGTAATAGGATTTAGGTCACTTATTTCATTTCTTTTTGAATAAGTTTAAATTGATTATTGACTATTTTCCATAAGACTTCCAAATTAATTGACATAAAGTTGTATTCGATTGTCCCTTGTTACCTGTTTTAATTTCTGGTATATTTGTGATTATGTCCCTTTCCAATTCCTGATTTCAATATTACTTTGATTATCTTTTATATGTAATGTGATGTTGAGACTGGCTTTTAATAGCCAATGCTTACAATTACCCAGAGTTGTGAAGTAGGAACAGAAACAGAAATACCACTAGAGCTACTTCTCTGTAACTTCTGCCTCCTGTCATTCTTCCCTGTGGAGTCACATAACCTCAAATGCGGACTTGTACATACTCTGTAGAAATTTGTAGCAAGTAAATACAAAGTGGTGGTCTTTTGTCTTCTCTAGTTGCTCAGTCCATTCAAAAAACAAGAGACAATACTGATCTCTCCTGAAATATATCTCCTGCAGTTTAAGGATCCTCCATTTTCTAAAAGTTACTCAAACTCCCTGGGTCCCAAGCTCTTTGCTAGGTCCCCCCCCCGGCTTCTTGTGATCACAGGAGAATGAGTCCGTGACTATCCTCCCACTGGAACATTGCATTACTGCTTCCTAAGGTACATTTCTGCTCTTTCCGTCACACTGTTGACTCATGTTAATTTTGCAGTTGACCAAACAGCTGGGTCTTTTTCATACAAGCTGTTGAGGAATCTTTATCCCAAGTAATAAAAGATGGCTCTATTATGTAATTCCCTAGTCCACTGACTTGCGAAGAAACTTTAAAGCATGTTCGGGCTGTGAGCAAAGCATCAGGATATAACCACAAAATCAAGGGTAAAGGAGCTCACAGAGTTCTTTCTTTATAAAGGAAGACATATCAGCTGGGTTATATCACAGACCAATTTCTAAGAACATGGAAGGAAAAATAATTATTATTTATTAAGAACCAACTGAGTGCCAAGTCTATGTTTGGTGCTTTATGTATGTTATCTCCATGTTACGCTCATAACAACACTAGGTCAGGGTGTGGTGTGATGTACACCACATAAAGATATATAAAGATGTAAATAAATGAATGCCAGGTAAAATTATCCCCATTTTATATATGAGGAAACCAAGATTCACAGTATGACTTGCCCAACATGATACAGCTAAAAAGTAATTATTCCATTTCAAAATCTGTGTGATTTCTTATACACTCTCAGCAAGGAGTGAATGAAGGCAGGTAGACGGGAAGGCAGCCAGATACAAGGCCATTGTGTAATGTTTTATAGTCTAATGAAGGACTTTCACCTACATTAACTTTTTAATTTGGTTCTCACGACATTTTGTATGGTAGGTGGAGCAGGTGATACAATCTTTATTTTACAGGTAAAGATATCAGGGCTCAGAGCATGAGGTGACCTACCCAAGGTTGCTCAGCTAGCCAGTAGTGGAGACCCTTTGACCCCAGGCTTTCTGGCAGCAAGCGCCTCTCAGGGCAGCAGGCAAGGAGGACAGCAGAGCCGGGAGCACGTGTTGACAGACCAATGTGGATGTGGGGAAAAGACACCCTAACCTTACCAAGACAATGTTATGTTCTTCTCGAGTCTTCAAGATGCAGAGGAGAAAGCAAGCCCAGGCTGACGACAGAAGCAGCAGAGGAGCCTAGGACAGAGCACGTCGCTGCCTCTTCCGCAAGCATTTGCTGGAAACACCCGCTAAAGGGCAAGTCTGCCTTGCCCTAGCGATGACATTTGTGCCATCGATTCTTATGGAGATGGCGCTTGTAAACTAGAGCCTGGTGAACCTATGTACTCCTGTTTGATTTCTTCAACAAAGCCAGCATTAAAAATATGAAAAATACTGTCATGAATCGAATGTGTTCATTCGCAACCTGTTGAAGACACGTAGATTTAACATCAGTCAAGTATCCATAGAACATTTGTTTTCCCCAGCTATTTTCAACGTCACTTAAGTCAAGCTTGCTCAAACCTATGAAATAGAGGTTTTGTTGTTAATTAACAATTTGTGTGCTGGTTACGGGTTCCCACTGTTAGGTCCAGAGCCGAGAGAGACACACGCGAAGCCTCATGTATAGCAAAATGCTGTATGTTTTGAGCATCTGGGTGCAGATGGGTGGAGGCCAAAAGAGCATCCACCCCGAGGGAGGGGAAAGCCTTGGGTTTTATAGAGGGTTTCTCTGGGGGGAGTGAGTACCTGGGCCAGAACAGCACTGCAATAAAAATTTTTAAACAACCAATTTCTGGGACTCCTGAGTCTGTCTCATTCTGCAGAGATAAGGAAGGGGCATAGCTTTGCCCTTATGGGGGAAGGAGATAGGAATGCGGCTCCACCCAACTGCTCCCAGATGCTCAAAATAAACAGCATTTTGCTACACATGAGGCTTCACGTGTCTCTCTCTCTGGGCTCCGGACCTAACACCCACTCCATCTCAAGTGAGACCAAATCCCCCAGCTGAGAGGTCCTCTTTTTTTCCTAGGCCACCAATTCAGGTCTATTGCTCCCTCTGAAGCCTGGAAAATTGTTCCCCTGAAATCCCTTTGGTTGTGTGGGGGATACTAGATGTCCCCAGCATTCAAGGTGGCATTCTTTACCTGCCAACAGGTGATGGACATGTGCTTTTATGATTGTGCTCAAGTTCCTCAGAGTTTTGTTTCTTCAACCAAGATGTTAAGAAATCTGAGAGCAGACACAGAGCTTCTCCAGTACTTTCCAGGCCTGGTTGTGGATCAAATTCAACCAAGCCCCTTAAAAGAATATACAGATGCCAGGACCCCTCCCTGAAAGGATTCTGCTGAGAGGATCTTGTTAAACTACATTATGAGAATGGTATCAGCAAAATCCAGACTCTGGGGGAAAAAAGAGACAAAGGGAGAACTTGTAAATTCAAAGAGACTTAAGAGACGTAACAACCAATGCAACGCTTGATTTCCACTTCAAACACATAGTGAAAACAAGCGGACAAAAAAGAAAATTTGGAACAATTGGGAGACAGTGGAAATTTTGAACACTAGATATATGGTGATATTAAGGACTTCTTGTTATTTCTGTTTAGATATAATAATGGTGTTGTGGTTGTGTTTTTAGAAAACAGTTCATATCTCATAGAGAGATGTACTGAAATATTTTCGGATAATAGGATAGGATGTCTAAGATTTGATTCAAAATACGGAGGGGAGTGAGCAGAGCATAGATGGAACAAGACGGGCCGTTAGTTGATAATTATTGCAGCTGGGTGTTAGGTTAACAGGGGAAGCAGGACTCCCCTATGCTTTTTGGTGAACTTCACTATATATTTGAAAGTTTCCATAATAAAATTTTAATCCCCCCAGGTTCGTGAACTCTTCTATTTCTTTTTTCCTCATCCTTTAACATTGCTATCCCCAACCACCGGGCAGTGGACCAGTACCAGTCCATGGCCTATTAGGAACCGGGCCACACAGCAGGAGGTGAGCAGCAGGTGATCAAGCAAAGCTTCATCTGTATTTACAGCCGTTCTTCATCACTTGTATCACCGCATAAGCTCCGCCTCCTGACAGATTAGCGGCAACATTAGATTCTCATAGGAGCGAACCCTACTGTAAACTGTGCATTCGAGGGATCTAGGTTTCTTGCTCCTTATGAGAATCTAATGCCTGATGATCTGAGGTGGAGTTGGGGTGGTGATGCTAGCACTGGGTAGTGGGTGCAAATGCAGATTATCATTAGCAGAGAGGTTTGACTGCACAAGAAATGTAATGCACTTGAATCATCCTGAAACCATACCCCTGCCTCCGGTAGATAGAAAAATTATCTTCTATGAAACCAGTCCCTGGGGCCAAAAAGGTTGGGAATCACTACTTCAACACACTTATATGCATGGAACACCCTGTGTACAATGTGTATTTATGTTTATTCCCCAGAAGAAATGAGAAGGGCAAGTAGAAGTAAGCATTTTTGCAGTTTCAGACTCTCTTATATAATGTATACTTAGTTCTAGATTGAAGCACCAAGTAGAGCTGTAACTGAGGTCAGATCAGTCTGGTTAGCTCTAAAAAACTAAAAGACTAGTCTTCTCTCCTTCTAAACTAAAGCAGCCTGTTTTTTCTTCTGTGGGAATATACATGTGTGTGCATGTGTATACATAGGGCTGCCATGTACCTTTGTGCATGTTGCACACTGCACTAGGGTATCACATCTAAGGGAGCATGCAGCATTCTTCACTTCATCAATATTGTAGATTTGTATATTTATTATGACAACTGTCTTACTCTAACAAAATCAGCGTATTTGATAGCTTTCAAAAGACGGAAGCAACAATGTCTTAAAGTAGGGGCTCCTTTTCTACTTATGTACTCATCATATGGGCTAGCAGAGGACCTGAACTGCCTGACTGCCTGAGTTTGAATCCCTTCCCCCAAACTCACTCACTGACAGTATCATCTACACAAGTTACTTAGTAGCCCTGACTCCAAGCTACTTCATCCATAAAGTGAGTTGGAAATATTACCTACCCTGAGAGCACAGTTAAGAGCATTAAATGCATATGAAACAGGGCCTGGCTTATAGCTAGGCTTCAATACATGTTAGAGATTAGCTAACCCTTAGATATCATTGTATGTATTAACACTATCTAATTTTGTGGGTGTAGGTATGCATAAGCACTGTTGTGTTGTTCAAAAACTCAATGTATATCTTTTGCAAAGGACTTCAGAAAAACTATATTCGCTATTTTACTGGTCCAAACTATTTTCAAAAGAGCACTTTTCCTGCTCCATCGAGTTTTGAAAAATGCAGTAAAGCTCAAGCTCCAGGAAAGGTTTATAAGCCCAGGTTTCTAACCCTCTCTGTACACAGAAGTTGTGAGCATATGCTAATGAGGAGCTTTCAGAAGAAAAATTCTTGGGTTTTTCCATGGGTCTAACTACTTGGCCAGTAAGCCTGTAACGGGAAAAGACCCAGTGGGAGTTGCCAGCCACAAAAGGGGTTTTACCCCACAGGCAGACTAGAGTCAAAATGCTTCAAGAGGTTAAAAGTCTATTTTTAAAAGGAAAGAACACAGAGCATGCCTTTAACTTGGTGTTAAAAATAAACTCAGCCGCCTCCTCTGCACTTCCCACCCCTCCCACCGTCCTTCCCACCCTGCACTGCCCCAAGGAAAGAAAGAGTGCTTGTGTCATCTCCTGCATTTTTCTTTTCTTTTTTTTTCTTTCCTTCCTTCCTTCTTTCTTTCTTTCTTTTTTTTTTTTTTTTTTTGACACTTAGCCAAATATGGGTTACTTGGTTGTCAGTTCACAAAACAGGCTGCACTTTCTCTCAAAAATTCCTTGGGGACCCTCAAGAAGCAGGGAGGACTATAATTTAGAATTAGCTCGTGCAAGGGGCTGAGTAAAAAAGTCCACACTGAGATAGGCAAGACGGAGCCCTACCAGCAGCTTCCCTGGAGCCTGGGAAGTGTCTGCAGGGGGTGTTGTTCAGGCAAGAGGGCCTTTTAGTGATGCTTTTTGATATTGGGCTTTCAGCAGAGGCCTTTCCTGAGGCATGGCTATGCATGGAAACACTACTTTGCTGAGTTGGTTTCAATACATTTCCTTAAACAATCACAAAAATCCTATAGATCAGATATGCCAGTTTTTGTCCATAAAAATCTGTGTAGCAGAAAAGCTGTTGTCTGGAGGGGGAATTCTTATAAATTTATTATTTGTATATGTAGTTATAAAATATAAACTCATTTAAAAACATCACCAAAATTGAGTCAATTGCTAACATCTATTTCTTGATCAACCAACTCTAAAATTACAACTTCTTTCAGCTAGGAACTCTGGAATTTAACATATATAGCTTTTTGCCATAAATTTGTCTCTGCCGGATTGGCGCATTCTAGAAAGTGATGGAACGTTGATGTGTGTTAGTAGCTCAAAGTGCTCCACTAAAACAAAGCCAGGAATCAAGTCTATGGTTAAAAATATTTTACTCATTAACTATTAATTAATTAATTAATTAATTAATTTGTGTTGTCCTAGGAAGGATTGAGGATGGCTTACAAAGATGCATACAATTCAGCAAGATAAAATCAGTTAAATATAAGTGAAGGGAGGGAGACAAAGAAAATAGAACAGAAAAGTGAGCTGCAGTGGTGACCTTAGTACATAAAAGGCATTCTGTGAAATCCCGCATGCTTCCAAGCCACTGCCCTTTATAAGCAGCCAAAGGGAAGAATAAACCATTATCAAGTATATAATTCTTATTATCTGTTAAATAAACACATTTTGGCTTCTCACGAGAAGCCAAACTCTTTCTTCTGACAAGATGAGAGAAACTTCAAGAAAGGGCAGCATCCCCAACATTGTACTGGTTGCAACAGATCAAAAAATTAGTTTTAGTCAATGTCCTCGTGCCAAAGCCAGATTCAGAAATTGATTCATTACAGACTTTCTCTGATGATTAGGACGTACCTTCCAGCACTCGGTGAAAATGATCTTTGCCCTCTTCTTTATGTGGGGAAACAGAGGCAGAGGAGAGTGAGTTGCTTCCACTTCATACAGCAGGTCGATTGCTAAGATAACAGTGGACATCATTTGTCCTAGCTAGAGATAGTTCCCAGCTCTTCTTGCCTCCAGATGTGCATTTTCAAATTATGATCATTAACACCCCTGAGAACTCTTTAATGGTGACCTTTCACCCCATTTCATTGTCTCTTCCAGCCCCCCTGGCTGCAGTTTTCCCACTCTGACTCTTGTCCTTCTTCTTTAGTTGCCTCCAGAGAGGTAGAACATAGATGGCCTCTGCGAGGGGAAGGCTGAGAACGGTACTGCAGAACTGGATGGAATGGCAGAGTGGCAACACCGCGGAACCCATGTGGAGATGGCCTAGAATCAGTTCCTGAAGAGAGGCTGGGCCTCCAGATCTTGTGTCTGCATGTCTGCACTTCACCGCTGACGGAGAAGTTCAGAAACAAGTCCATGGAACATCTACTCTCCATGGCAGCAGCAAATCACTAGGCCATTTAATAAGTCATGAAGCAAATATGCAGTGAATGTTTTCCGGGCACCAGGTGCCCTGCCCATGTTAAGAAATCAAAGGCAAAAAGGCACTAATCATGACCCCAGAGAAACTGCAGCTTGGCTGAGGGAGAGTCTATTACATAGGAATTTCAATGCACAGTAAACGCTGACTCTGGAGTCCTGTGCAGAGGGTACTGCTATTGTTCCCATTTTACACATTGGGGCACAGCGACTAGAGATGCAGTGTAGATCAGTGGCTAGGGGCACATGCTCTGGGGCCAAACTACCAAGGCCTGGACACTAGAAGCCCTATGAGCTAGGGCAAATTAGTTAACTTCTCTGGGTCTGTCTTCTGTCTGTTGGCTCTCAATCCACTCCCCATCTTTCCCATGACCTCTGTAAACTGCATTTCCCAGGCTCCTGCCCATGAGCGCCTGGTTAGCTGAGCCAGTGAGAAGTGGTGGTGGAGCTTAGTGGGTGGGAGGAGGGAATTTCAGGGTATTTCACCCCCTCTCTGTTTGGGGTGGCTGCTTTGGCACTGGCTGCAGCTCCTCTAGGGTTCTAGTCCCAGCACCTCTGCTCTGGTGACACCCCCTCTTCCTTCTGTCCCTCCAACCCACAGCAGCAGCTTCCAGAGATGTTGCTCATCTCTGGTGAACTACTAGAGTGGCATCAGTTCTCCTGCCTGGACTGTGACGGATATACCTCTGCTAAATGGAAGTATAGTACTTATAATTGTGCCCATCTATTTCATAGATGTTTTGCAAAATTAAATAAGTTAGTATATTTAAAGTGCTCAGAACAAAGCCTGGCACACAGAGAGTGGCAGCTACACTGGACACACAGCCCAGGCACCACAGTGCCCTTCTAGATTCCAGGGAGGAGATCCCCAAAGCCTTCAAGGATGAGTAGCAGTAAGTCAGGCACAGAGAAGGGGGAAGGGAGAAGGGCATTCCAGGCAAAAGGATCGGACAACTCAGTGACAAAGAGGTGGGAGAGAGCAGGGGGGCTTCCAGGAGCCAGGAAAGGGAAGAGGCTCAGAGAGACTGGGGCATGCACATAGCACAAGTGGAGGGGACAGGTCTAGGGAGACGGATGATGATGGAGAGGAGAAGAGAGCCCAGCATGCACCTTTCCAGCCACCTTAGAGCTCAGATGTTGCCCTGAGGACAAGGGAAACCACTGGAGCACTTTATGTAGTGCAGTGACACATTGGAATTTCTGTTTCAGAGAGGCTGTAGCACGGGACCTAGATTGGGTGGAAAGGAGAGAGGGGAGAACAGCGTGAGGAGGTGTCAGGAAGCCATCGCGCTGTCCAGGCTAGAGATGATGGCTTGGACTAAGGGGTGATGGGGAAGCAGAGAAAAATAGAAAGCTCAAGCTATTCAGGAGGTAAACGTGACAGAGTTGGCATTGGATTGGATACGGGGGCAGGGGCAGGGGAGAAAGAGACATCAGAAACGATGCCCTGTTTCTGACTTGGGTAAACGTACAGCAGCAAGTGGCACAGCAGAGTGGCTGAACGTGTGGGCCCGCTTTAGGCAGCCTGCGTTGAATCTCCAGCCCCACCCACACGCAGCTGTCCAGCCTGGGACAGGCACCCGGTCGCTCTGTGCCTCAGATGTGCAAAGTGGGGATGATAATTGTATCTTCTGTATTGGGCTCTGGAAAAGGTTAAGCGAGGTAAAGTATGCCAAATGCCTGGAAGCAAGCCTGGAATATCACACGCAGGGTAACTCTTGGCCACTTTACAGAGACAAGGATCTCAGGAGCAGGCCTGGTCTTGCGGGGGTGGGGTGGGGGGACATCATGAGTTTGTCTCCAACATGTTGAGTTTGAGATGTCTCTGGACTCAGAGAACAAGTTCTGGGCTAGAGACATAGATTTCATTTTAGAGCAGTCAGCAATAGAGACGGCGATTGAAGCCTTGGGAACAGAGGAGATTGTCCAGGGAGTGTAGATAAAGTAAGAATAGATAGGTGCCAAAGGGCACAGCCTGGGAGAATGGCATTGAAGTGACAATTTCGGGAAGAGAAGGAAACCAGAGAAAAGCAGTCAGAGGAGCGGGAGGTGGCCAACAGTGGCCACAGTCCCACTGCAAGGGGAAGACAAAAGACAGAGATACCATAAAAACAGTGGGAGTTGGGATCAAGGGTCATTGGTATAGCCTGAGACTTCTCCTCCTCATCATCCTTTCCAGCCAGGGCAGCAAGAAGCCCATGTGACGCGGGAACCAGAAGTCCGTCTCAGTGGATGGATAAAAGAGCGAACACCAGACATCCGTGTCTGATCTTCCATGCAGATCCAAAAGCGCTGGGTAGCCCACCTCGGTGACTAGAAAAAACATGGTCCAGTTTTTCTGGTCACTCCGTTGAACCCCTGATGTTTTCCTTCACGTGACAAATACACCGCAAATATTTCTACTGAGTCCAAACAGCTGCTACGATTGAGAGCAAGCATGGATCTGCATCCACCTCTTGCATAGAAGGCATATGTAGGTTCTGCCTCCTTTCCAATGTCCACAAACCCCTTCGAGTACTTGTAACTTCAGATTTTTCTTTCTTGTTTAAGACTCTCATTCCAGAAGGTTGTTAACACCATGTGCTATCTTTTGGGGTTTTTTGTTGTTGATTTTTTTTTGAGACAGAGTCTCACTCTGTGCCCCAGCTAAAGTGCAGTGGCATCATCACAGCTCACTGCAACTTCCTCAAACTCCTAGGCTTAAGCAATCTTCTTGCCTCAGCCACCCGAGTAGCTGGGACTACAGGTGCACACCATGCCGCCCAGGTAATTTTTCTATCTTTAATAGAGACAGGGTCTTGCTCTTGCTCAGGCTGGTCTCAAACTCCTGACCTCAAGCAATCCTCCCTCCTCAGCCTTCTAGAGGGCTAGGATTACAGGCATGAGCCACTGGGCTCAGCCCCATGTGCTATGTTTATTAGAACCCCCAAATACAGCCAAAGCCCTCTCTCCCAGGATTCTGATGGCAATGCCAGCATACTGTGGGCTCAGGGGAGGTTTTTAGATACCAGGAGGATTACTCTAATTCAATGCAGAAATGTTGTGAAACTGCTTTGTATTCTGTCTAGCATAAGCAAGTGGGGGTTGTTATTTTTATAGTCATCCTAAGAGCCTTCTACTACATAGTTTGGGGAAGTGGTGATAAAAAACAGAGTACTCCAGCCTGAGCAAGAGCGAGACCCCGTCTCTACTAAAAATAGAAAAAAATTAATTGGCCAACTAAAAATATATAGAAAAAATTAGCCAGCCATGGTGGCACATGCCTGTAGTCCCAGCTACTTGGGAGGCTGAGGCAGGAGGATCGCTTGAGCCCAGGAGTTTGAGGTTGCTATGAGCTAGGCTGACGCCACGGCACTCTAGCCTGGGCAACAAAGTGAGACTCTGTCTCAAAAAAAAAACAAAAAACAAAAAACAGAGTACTTCTCCCTTGAATTCTACTACCCCCAAACTTTCATGAAGAGTTGATTAATTTTCTTAGAAAAGTTCAGCATTAAACTCTCTGCAGCACTTTGACACAGTGGTATCTGTGCATTTGGAATGACACAGTAATTTCTTACCCTAGGGGGAAAAAAAATTACTCTAGCAAAATGAATCTTTTAGCCTAAGATGAACTGGTTCCATTTCTCATTCTTCCTTTCTCAAGGTTAATCGGGTGGCTGAACTCTCACAAACCGAAAAGAAGGCAAGAAATGGTTTCCAACCTGGCCTGGGAGAGACGTCCAGAAAAGCCAGAACCAAGGCTGACCAGTGTGAAAGCTGGCAAATGGTATCAGTTTAACAACTTTCCATTTATCAGTATGTGACCAACAAAAAGGGAATGCCCATGGCTTTTAAGAAAATCTCCATGAAAAAATAAGACGTATTAGCATAATGACTTTATTATTCAACAATAACATAAATGGCAATCCACTCTCGTAGAATATTTGCATTGAAATTAGGAAATGGTAGCACATTCAAACACAAGAGCTAATGGAAGCCCTAAACATAGATCATATTCCATCTGGCTGCCAGGAGCCTGCCTCAGCACATTAACCAGAATACCAAACCAGAGAAGGAAAATAACTTTTAAAAATGCAAAAGAGAAAAGAGATTCACTTAGAATTTTGGTTAAAAAAAAACATCAAGTCATAAGATAAGGAGTCATCTGTTTCATGGACTATTTATGACTCAGATGTTAATTCGGATACTGTCTTTAAATACATGGAGAGAAAAGAGATTTTCTCCCTTTAAACTTGAAAGTTTTGTTGTAGCAGGTAGCTCACAGCTGATAAATGGCATTCAGTTGTTTAAAATAGTTTTTACAATTTGGCTTTGACATTCACTACATTTGCACAATAAACAGAGCTTCTGTTTTTATTCCTCCAAAACCGTGTTAAACCCTAACGCCATGGGGACCATGTACCCTTAGCATTTTGCAAGTTATATTTTGCACTAACTGAGCAGCAAGCCTATGTTTACATAACAAAATTATTTTTTCCATTTTCAGGTTTGCTTATTAACAAAGTAAACTAGATATTTCTCAAGTCAAAATTTTCCCTTTGTTTATGGTTGGAGATCTTGACCTAGATGAAAAAACAAAATCCACTGATGAGTACAGAAAATCACCATGCAGAAATCTCTCTTTATAACAACTCCGTGGCACAGGGAGCCACCATGATTACCAACGTACTCACAGCAAGTCAACAATGCCTGTTTGCAGTTGATCCAGTTCCTCTATTTAGATTTTTGTGGCATAAATAGATTAGAGGGTTTGCAAAATGTGCATTTAGGGTTGACCCTTATGCTGTTCAGAATTTGTTTGGAGTATTGAGGCAGTGCTGTCCTGGGTGGGTTGATATCTTTTTGTGCAAACTCCACTTAAAACCAGGGATAATCAACAAGATGAAGAAAGTTTAATCCAGGCCCTGGGTTGATAGAGAAGATGACCTTTGGGTCTAGGGTCAAGGGAGCTTTAGTCCTCCTAGTTGGAACCTCCAAGCAAACTCTATCTCCCAAATATTCATCAGATCTGTAGACTCCTACTTAAAGCCTTCCAGTGACTCTTAAATAAAACTCTACACTCGCTGACAACACCCTAGACACCCTGCTCAGACCTGACTAGCCCTTTTAGGAGTTGTTTCTTCTGAGGTCCCTCGCTCTGTTGTCACCTGGTCTCCCTTGGTGACTGTGTCTTAAGCTCTTCCTCTTATAAGGATACCAGTGTTGTTGGATTAGGGCCCACCCGTAGGATGTCATCACCTCTTATAAGGCCCTATATTAAAAAATAGTCACATTGTGATGTACTGGGGGTTAGCACTTCAATGCAGGAATTTTGTGAGGGGACAATTATCCTATTCTGCACATTTCATGTAAATGGAATCAAACAAAATGTAGCCCTTTGATTCTGGCTTCTTTCCCTTAGCACAGTGTTTCCAAGGTTCATCCAAGTCGTGGTGTGCATCTTGTTACAACTGAATGATATTCCACTGTATGGTTGTACCACATTTTGTTTATCTGCTCCTCAGCTGATGGACATTTGGGTTGTTTCCACTTTTTGTCTACAATGAATAATGTTACTATAAACATTTGTGTACAAGTTTTTGTATGAACATACGTGTTAGGGTGGCGATGCCAGTGCTGGTGGGTCTTGAGAAAGATTTCTCCAGACAGAGATTAGGATAGAAAGAAAAGGTTTATTTATTTACTTTTCCCTGCGGGAAGGGGAAAGGACCAGCGCGGAGGTGGAAAGAGGAAGAATGTGCTGGCCCCGAAAATCATCAATTGGGGCTTTTAAAAGAGGGTTGTAAAAATGGCAAGGTAGAGTTAAGAAACTACTACATGTGCTCCTCTCTTTCTTCTTGGCAGCAGGTAGATAACAAAAACAGCAAGGATGTCAAAGTCCAAGACTTGGTTTCCTGCCTTTCCTTGGAGAAGGGATTATCACAGGAGATGTGGCTGTCCTGGAGATATCGTTGAGGCCGTAGCTCGTTCTGCTATTTACTCAGTAACTTTGTAAAAGCAGATTCTCAAAAACAATTTTGAAAGAGAGAGATTTACATCTCTTTTCCATCCATTCAGCTTTTTCAGAAGTTGTGCAAAACATAACTCCTGCAGAGTGCCTGTTACTGAGAGAACTCATAGGATTGATCTTTAACCCTTACCGGAAAAATTGTAGGATTAGGTATTTTCCTAGGTAAGATGAGGTATTTTCCTAGGTGGAATTAGGTGTTTTCCTGTTATTTTTGCAAGGCTTCCCCTTTCAATATGTTTTCAATTATCTTGACTATATATATAATATTCTGGGTGATAAACACACATAACTTTGTGTTTATCTTTTCAAAGAACCACCAAACTGTCTTTCCCAGCAGCTGCGCCATTGTACATTCCACCAGCAATACATAAGGGCAGGACATGTATTTAGAAATTAGATCATCACAAACAAAGGGCACTGTCCTTTATAGACTGCCCAAGGTCAAAAGAGAGAGGAAATAGATATTTTATTAGGGAGGAGATGTTTCATTGGGGTAATGAATGGTTCGCAAAGTCCGGCTGACTCATTTTCAGCCAACTTTGCCACGGTGTTATTTAATTCACATTTTGACCTCATGTTCAGTCTTAACATGGATAGTCTGAGTCTCTGGAGCATCTTTTCCCAAGCAGTAAAAACACTTTCAAGACGTCCTTTAATATGCACAATTTTATTTCCTGCTTAGTACAGAGGAATGGGTCTTGCTTTGCCAATTTAGCTTTATTCTTGGCAATATATTAAATACTTTTCAAAAAGTAGAAAGTTCCGTTTTGCTTTAAACCACCAAGCTGCCTGAATGGATTTCATCCATTATTTCAGTTGTTATTTTAAACTTTTGCCTAAGGCAAATTTTATACGTCCGAAAGACTCTCGAAAGTTAAAAAAGCATAAGGGGTATTATGTATGTGTGTGTGTGTGTGTGTGTGTCTACACCACAGAATGAGGGGCACATGCTGCCAGTCATTAATTATCAACCAACAGAAGGCCACTACCTACGCTATGACAGCCAGAGCCTACTGCCACGCTGGCAGACACCAAGTTGTTGTACCTCCTTGAGAGAAAGCAGCACAGATCACAGTAGATGGATAGACAAAGGAATCTGAATCTGTGGATATGTGTATGCGTCTTATGAGTGGAGTAACACAGCTCATTTCTAAGTTTCCAGGAGAGCCCCTTCCATCCACCCAACGCTTCTCAGGCTGCACGGTTCCTCTGCAAAGACAAGGCATCCACAGGGGTTCAGCTGATCACGACAGCTACACTTGCAGAGAAACAGAGGAGGAGGGCTGGGAAGGGAAGAGAGAGCTCCAGAGACCCAGGACTCAGGGTGGCAGGTGAGGCAGGCCAGAGGCATTAGGTGAGGGAGGCAACTGACCAGGTGATAGTCTCCTTCTGAAGGGTGGGGTTGTATTCCAAGAAGTGTTAAAGGATCACTCCCTCCCAGCAGGCCAGCCAAGGTGGGGGCATCCTATGGCCAGCCCTGAAATGCAGTGGGAAAAATATAACTACAAGGTGGGGGCATGGTGGTTTATGCCTGTAATCCTAGCACTCTGGGAAGCTGAGGCAGGAGGATCGCTTAAGCTCAGGAGTTTGAGACCAGCTTGAGCAAGAGTGAGACCTCATCTCTACTAAAAATAGAAAAAATTTAGTCAAGCATGGTGGCGCATGCCTGTAGTTCCAGATACTAGGGAGGCTGAGGCAGGAGGATCACTTGAGCCCAGGAATTTGAGG
>VBSM01003169.1:13601486-13623314 GCA_008086735.1 Cheirogaleus medius
TGCAAAAAAAAAAAAGAATCATCATCCAAACAACGACCTTACACCTTTTCCAAACATTAACTCAAAATGTATCAAAGACTTAAATGTAAAATGCAAAACTATACCTGGTGACAGACAGAAAGAAACAAACAATAATTGAGTGACTCCTAGGTGCCAGGTATCATGTCAGGTACTTCTTATAGCCTATCACATTAATTCTTAATTCCATACAAAATATATCATTATTCCCAATTTGCAAACAATGAAATTTTTTTTGCGAGTAGTAGTGAAGCACAATTTTTCTATGTTACCCCAATAGAATCTGGGGCCAGAGACTCACTCTCCTATCAAAAGGAAAGGAGCCTGAGAAAAAGTCTTCTCTTCCTTTTCTCTATCCTGGGGCAGTGACCTTGAATTCAACCTCCCTCACCCTTTCCAGATGACAGAGGGGGAGCCTCACAGAGGATGCCCCTGTGACACATTCCCTTCTTTTCTGTGTTCTTTACTTGCACGGGAAGCTATAAAGTTGGGCAGAGTCAAAGGTGAATGTTATTGCAAAGTTTATGCGACTATGCTGACAAGTTGGTGAATACATGCACAGATTGTTTACTGAATATGTTACATATCACTAATGCGCACAGCACATCCTGTCTTGGAAGTGATACTTTTCCTTGGCGGTAACCCCTCTTTTGACCTAGGAGCTCACTGAACAGCTAAAATCAGGTAATATTCATATATGCAACATGTGACATGTTATGCCCTTTTGCTCAGTGACCCATACAGGATCCAAATGGTACCCAGACTAGAAATCAACATCAAATTGTTCAAATAAATTCCACTTAAAGAATGGTGGCTTGGAAAGTGTTCAGTCAGAAAGAATTCTCCCAAGATTTGTTTACTGTGAAGGGAAGAGCATTTTAACTTTGCTTTGAAATGACAGCTGATGAAATTGCATGGAAGGCAATAAAACATCCTCCAAGCAATGGTTCTGATCCATTTTAGTACAACCCCTCTCTCTTGCCACCTTCCCATTTTACCCATTAAAAAGGCTGTCTTATGAGAGGCTAAGAAAACCAACCAATATAAGGTCTAGTCGAAATTGAGTGCTAGAAACTTGTGGGGAGAAATCCATGAGCAAACTGAGCAATTACCTCTTGAAATTAACTGGAGCCAACTCTGAGCACCACTATAAAGTTATACAATCTCCAGCATCCCATTTCTTTGTCCCTCCAACCCAATTCCCTCTCAAGAGTCAGCCTCTCTCCGCCACCCCTCTCTCCTCTGCCCTGCTTCATATTTTCAATTTAATAAAACTGTTTGCAAGAAAAGGAAAGAATCTTAGGTTAGTCATATACACTTTAGTGCGAGTTAAAGCCAATGTGTCAACTCTCACAGGAATGAGGATTTCAAGCCATAGCTCTAATTGTGAAATGGCTGTCTTTGAACCCTTTTAAGACTATTTCATGGAACAGCTAAATACAAGGAGGAAGAGAAGAACTGCCCAAGACTACCTATGCATAAATATCTTCAGTCCAGTCTTGAGAAATGAGCTGCCACTCCCAATTGAAAGTAAATTCAGATTAATTCCCAGACATTGAGTGGGAGTTGTAAGTTATCTTTTCAGTGATTAGCTGGTTTCAATACCCCCCTCTTCTCCTCTAGACCTAGAAAATGGATCAATTCCTGATAGCCTATGTCAGCCCTGTGGGCTCCATTCCCACTGGACATCTGGTTCCTCCCCTCCAGATGCCTTTCCCTTTACCAGGTCTTATTTGAAAAGGTACAACATGAGCTGCTTAGGCCAAACATGGCTGCATGTCCTTCAGCAAATGTGCAGTGAGCACAGCCCTCAGAGCAGAAAGTCGATAGCGCTCCGACACGTGGCTGGTCCCCCGGAGGCTCTCGCTGCTCTCTGAGCCGGAAGAATATCGAAACTCCAAGCCAGTGGAAAATTCAGGCTGTTCCAAGCAAGAGACACAAGTGTGCTCTTAAATTAATACTGGCATTTGGAACTGCCCCAAGGTATTATAAATATAATCTTCCCGAGGTGTGTGTGTCAGGGAGAGAATGAGAGGGAGTGTGTATGTGTGCTTGTGTGATGACAGAAAGGGGCCAGCACGGAGCAGTGCCAAGAACACGAGGCCAGGCAGAGAGAAGAGTGTCCACCAGGTGCCCAGCGACTGCGTTCAGAATTTTCTACACCTTCCTCCCCAAAGAAATGGGGGGAAATAAATTAAAGGAAAGAGAGAGAGAGAAGGAGGGAGATAAGCAGGGGTGCAGAGAGAGAGAAAAGGGAACAGGAAGTGGGGAGACTTCCTGGACATAGACCAAGAGGGCCAGGCTGACAGAAACAGAATGAGGAACTGCTGAGAAATCTCTCAGTCACAAGGGATTAATTCCTGCATTTACTGTGCTTTGCAGCCATGGCATTCAGTGTCCAAAAGACCCCACCCTTCCCATAATGCAATGTCAAGACAGAATCCACCGCCCACGGGGCATTGTTTTCTGCCAAACAGATGGGCTTGGGGTGAAGTGAACTAATCCCACAAGTGGGCCCCCCAGCCTTTATTGTTCTTTATCCAACTAGCTGACCAGCCACTGAAGCACCGTGGCCCCAGGCAGAGGCTTTGGCAGGCTGATGAAGCCCATAGACTCCTTCTCAGAATAATGGTATTAGGCATGAAATAAAATACAAAAAACTACAAAGGAAATCAATTACAACCTTATAGTTATCAAATACTTGAATCATATCATATAGTAATATTTATTCTCCTTTATCAATGCTTTAAATCAGGAATGGGGAAATTTTTCATGCAGGAAGGTCACATTGAATTTAGCTGTAATCAAAAAAGGCTGCATTCAAGAAACTTCAATTAGATATACTTACTTAAAAATGTACATTATTTTGTAAAAATCTAACTACTATGTACTTAATAATTTCAAAAAATGAAAACTATTTGTTCATTTTAAAGTTAACTAACCTTTTAATGACTTTGTTGTGTCTGCTTTTTGTTGGAAAGCATTTGAATATTTGGTTGCAGCATGGAGGTCTGCAGTTTCAGTTGATCCTGAAGATGGGTATCAGTCATTTCTGACCTTAAGGGCATCTTGATTAGGGTTAGGTAGGAGAATGCAGATTCGCAGCAATAAGTGGTTAAAAACTAAGAAAGCATTTTTCGGGCATGTTGCCAAAGGCATGGGTATTCTACTGCATTTTTCCATATTTCAATTGGATCTTTCTTAGCCTCAAATGATGACTTTAAAATGTCATCTACTGAGAGCTCAATCAATTCCATCTATAGTTCAAGTGCCTTAGTGATATCAACTAGGTGAGGCTGAAATGCTAATTTGAGTGTAAAGTCAGTGAACCTTTCATTGTATTCTCCAATTAATAGGCCTATAATAACTAAGTATACTTCAAATGATTCACATATATCATCCTGCTCATCAATGCCCTTTGCTAACTGGGGAAAATGTTCATCAGAAATTTCATTTTGAAGAAGAAATGTTTTGAAAAATAAATGGTTTTTTTCGAAATGCTTGGGTTTTTTGCCACATATTAATATATAGACTTAGTTTTACTTTGCAAAGAAATATTCAAGTTGTTTTGATTTGACATACTACCACACAGAAATGCTGCATTCCTATAGAAATCATCTTTAAATAATTCACACTGCTGATTCTTTTCTTCATAAAATTTAACTATCTGTTCTCTCAGAGATAAAATTTTGGCTAACACCTGTTCCTGCGATAGCCAACCCACTTTAGATTGATATGGCAAATCCACACTGAATACCTCATCATTCAACGTCAGCATGTTAGGAAACAGATGATGCCACATTGCATTTGCACAAATATAGTTAACAATACTCTAACTTGTTGCAAAGTGTCAGTTTAAATAGTAGCTTTAGCACAGAGATTTTGCTGATGGATGATACAATGAAAAGAAATGAGAGTATCTAGATCTATTAATACTTTTTTTCTCTGTGCAATAAACCCATCGTGTTTTCTTGTCATGGTACACTATTTATACAAACACTCACTAAACTTGCCAAATTCAATCCAACTTCACAACATTTATCTTGAAAGTTGTTGAAGATATTCATATCTATTCACCCTGTTCTGTTCACAAGAGTGCCCAAAGCAAGTAACTCTTCCTAGCAAAGAAAATCCTCTGTTATGACCCAAATGAAGTATAAAACCTGTACCAAATGAGTAGTATCAGTTGATTCATCCAAAGCAATTTAATAATATATATTTTACTTTTGAAATATTGCATGGAGTTGTTCTGTTCAGTTGAAGTCTAATTCATGCTGCCTATCAGTTATGGTTCTCCTTAAAAGAGGCAATTGCTGTTACTTTGAAATGTTATCAGGGTCTAAGCATCCCACAACTTTGACAATGCATTCTTTCACAATTTCTGCATCATTGAATGGCTTGCTTTTTCCCCTGAGTGTATAAGCTACTATATAAGTTGCTCAGAGGCATTATTGCTTCTTGAAAGAATTGTCTTTGCTTTTGCTTTTCATCTTTTAATTTCTGCAATACAACCTGTCATGCCTCTCCCTCTAATTTAAAATATTTGTGGTCTTTATGAGTGTTATAATGCTGATGAGCACTGAATATCTTTAATGTTGATATTGCAGTATCACAAAGCAAGCAAATCATCTTACCTTTAGCAAAACAAGGTAATATTGCAATTCCCCATCCACACTAAAAAATCTGTTTTCTTCTTTCAGCGTTCTCTTGGTCTTCTTTGACATGATGGGCTGTTAAGCAGACAAAATTAAAGAATACTGTCAAAAGCCGGGCATGGTGGCTCACGCCTGTAATCCTAGCACTCTGGGAGGCCAAGGCAGGAGGATCATTTGAGCTCAGGAGTTGGAGACCAGCCTGAGCAAGAGTGAGACCCCGTCTACTAAAAATGGAAAGAAATTAGCTGGCCAACTAAAAATATATAGAAAAAATTAGTCAGGTTTGGTGGCTCATGCCTGTAGTCCCAGCTACTTGGGAGGCTGAGGCAGGAGGATTGCTTAAGCCCAAGAGTTTGAGGTTGTTGTGAGCTAGGCTGATGCCATGGCACTCTAGCCCAGGCAACAGAGTGAAACTCTGTCTCAAAAAAAAAAAAAAATACTGTCAAGCTGTGCAACTATTCACAAATTCCACTTCAAACAGAAACACAGTGCATTGCACCACTGTCAAAAGTTGATAACAGTCTGGCATACTGGACACTCATAAACTCTCGCCAACCAGCCTTGTGCAGTAGTGGCGCCAGTCAGGAAGGGGAAGTTAGAACTAAGTCATGAGCGTAGCCACTGCCAGGTTAGCCCTTATGGCTTACTAATGTTCTATATAATTGTTCTGGTCAATCTGGGAGGATTATTTCATTGAAACTTATTTTATTGTTTGGTACTGTGTTTCTCCGAAAATAAGACCTACTCATAAAATAAGCCCTAGCAGGATTTCTAAGCATTTGCGCAATATAAGCCCTACCCTGAAAATAAGACCTAGTGATGGGCGTGGCCACACAGCGTATGTGCACAACCCATGAATTTCATCGCGGAGCAGTAAAGAAGATGAGCAGCCCTTCTCATCTGCCCCACGAGAGCTCTATTGCTCGACATGAGAGATTGGGGCCAATGGTTCTAAAGGAAATAGAGTTGCAAGAAATTCAGGATGGCATTCGGGGTTTGGAGAGTTATGATGATGTTCCAGAAGAAGACGACTTAACTATATTTGAATAAATGTAGATTGTTGTACCGTACTTAAAAAAAATAACACATCCCCTGAAAATAAGCCCTAGGGTGTCTTCTTGAGGAAAAATAAATATAAGACCCTGTCTTATTTTCGGGGAAACACAGTAGTTTAAATATGTTCATTATTAAAAATAAAGGTATAAAAGACAAACAAAAATGTATTAATAAAAATAAAAGGATTTGTTCTGTAAAACTTGGATTCAGTCAAAAGGCCGCACTTAAAGACCTAGAAGGCCACACGTGTCCTTAAGGCCACAAGTTCTCCACCTGCTTTAGATAATAACATCTGGTGAAGGGTCAGATAACTACCATCATTTCAAAGAGTGTTAGGAGAAACAACATTCCTGGATGTCTGCAACGCTACCAAGTGATATGAAAAGATCTGTGATTACTGTAGCAACAGAGTAGCAGGCACTGCTAACGCCACTGCTGTGTCGTGCCTACATTCTTAACAGAAGCAAAAAGCAAGATTTCAGTGAGAGGTTAGATAAGATAAAAACGTAGTTTTTTCCCATCCAAATTCATGAACCAGAACAAAGGCAATAAAAGGAAGGGGGTTGCAACAACGGGAAATGTAATAACAGAGCATCATCTGCTCCACCAATGGCAAAAAAAATGGCTGCCATCTCTTCTCTGTACCAGGCCCTGGGTTCAGTGCTCTTCATGCATTTTTCTCTGTCACACTGAGGACGGCATCATTTCTCCCACTTTGCAGATGAGGAAACTGAGGCTTAGGGATGTTAGGGACAACTTGTCTAAGATCACAGCGGTTGAGCAGCAAGATGGCAGCTGTTAAGCAGCTGAGTCGAGACTAACACCACAGTCTACATTCACTGTATCTGAAAGAGAGAGAGAGAGAGAGATGCTCTAAAGTGCTGTTTCCTTTTTCTCATCCATACCAGAAGAGTTGGACCAGTTTAAACACCTACACTTTCACCCATTTTGACCATCCATTTCCTTCTTATTAATGTTTGCTCAATCCTTTCCAGTTCAAGGACCATTCTGCTTCATTTATTCAATATATATTGGATACCATATGTACTGACACTGAAAATTCAAAGATAAATATGTTCCCTGACTTTTAGGAAGCTTATAGCTTATTGGAGAAAACAGATACACACACAGATAAATTGTATTATCTGCAGCAATTAGGAGTCAAAATACTTTACACAATAAGGAGAATTTATTAACTCATATAACTAAAAAGTCCAGAGGTAGATCAGCCTTCAGGCATGGTTTGATTAGATTTCTATCAGAAGTGTGCTAGAAAGTGTAAAATCTTGATTTATACAGTTTATCAATTTCCATGGTGTAAATGCTTCCATCACCATGACCTAGTTCAAACTACCAACATAAAGTCAGTGAAGGCAGAATTGGGAAGAGATGTGCACAACCACCTCTCACCTGATGCAGGCTAGCTACAGCAGGCTATTACCATTCTCAATTTCTCCACGATCCTCCCAGTCCTTCCATCCTCTGTATGCTGGTTTTGTCCTGATGATGCGACCAGCCACTGGGACTATACACTTTCTTACTAGCGTCTAGCAAGTTTCTCTTCTATTATTAACAACAACAACAACAACAATTCCTGAGCTCTGCTGAAATAATTGCTGTACCCAAGAAATATCACTCCCAGCTGGCTTAGCCTTGAGCAACATGTTTAATTTAAATGAGTAATAACCACTGTCTCCCAAGACTCTTCCTTTCACCTACTAAGTGCTTCTTGTTGGACAGTGATCTGAATGTTGTTGTCCCTCTAAAATTCATATGTTGGAACTTAGTACCCAATGTGATAGTATTAAGAGGTAGGGCCTTTGAGGAAGTGATTAAGTAAGAAGGGCTCCACTCTATGAATAAGATTAGTGCCCTTATTAAAGAGGTTGAAGGGAGTGCCCTTGTCCTTTCTACCAAGTGAGGATACAGCAAGAAGGTGCAGTATGAGGAATGGGCTCTTGCCAGGCACTGAATCTGCTAGCACCTTGATTTTGGACTTCCTAGCTTCTAGAACTGTGAACAATAAATTTCTATTGTTTATGAATTACCCAGTCTAAGGCATTTTGTTATAGCAGCCCAAATGGCCTAAAATAGATAAAATTAGTACCAAAATCCTCCTCTAGAAGGTACAATTATCAGCAAGATGAGAAAATATTAATAGCTTATTCATATTCACCCATTGTAGTGCCCCTGTTAACCAGATGTTCCCTTCAGAACTGAGACCTTCATTCTCCCACTCTGGGAGTGTTAGCTGACAATGGCTCCCAAGGCATTGCTCTGGCTAAAGGGAGCTGCCAGACTCAAGGTTACTGCTCATATTGGAAGAAAACTACCTCTAATGGCCGGTCAGTGGGTGAATAAGAAAGTCTGGCCCCACCTCAATTCAGGCATCTCTGAAGGGTCATCCCAGCACAGAGCTGCCAAGGGAGAGCCAGATGAAGCCTCTGTTGCAATCACGTGACAGGTCAATTTCTCCCTCTGCCCCATCAGACTTCCCGCTCTCCCTCCCGCTGTTCTTGTGAGCCCTCCCCACTAAACCTCCTGCCTGCAAATCTCAGAGTCTGTTTCCATGGAGCTGAATCTGCAGTGCCCATCCCTGCACAAGTCACTGGATATTCTCAACAAATCAGGGCTCATCCTGGAAGTGGGGTCAGCCCTACCCATGTCGATGGCTGCCCCACAATGAGAGAGGGTTGGAATGGATATTAAGACCTAACATTACTACATAATACAATGTGCTAAGTGATGTAAAAGATGTATGAATAATGTCACAATCCAATGACGGGTGCATTGTAGGTGCAAAGAAAGGAAAAAGCTGCCCCTGACATCCAGACATCTAGAAATAATCACAGCTAGACCACAATATTACTACTACAAGCTGGTCTGACACAGCCAGGCCATTTTTTCCCCTGTTGGACATAAACAATTTCACAGAATACCAACCTCAGACAACCTTATTCTGAACCATGATAAAATGAAACAAAACAAGATCACTGTATAATTTTGTCCATGCACAAACAAAAACAAGGTCACTGTCCCACCCACAAAATACTCAATCATAAAATTCCCCAGATTTCTGATGGCATCCAATCTAAAGCAAATCCTTGATTTCTTATACCCTCCCCAAATTATCCAACCAAAGCCCAAATCTTATCACAGTTTCTTTCTAGGACCGTCACTGACACAGTGTCTCCATACTGTATGGTCTCCCCTCTCCCTTGGTTACTGCGTAATAAACCCAGCTTCTTTGATTATTGGTGTGGTCCTAGTGGTCTTTGGCTGAAGAGCATTAATAGGCTTCCATCAGCATTTGTGTGGTGAATAACCAGGTGTCTAGATGACGTGCTGCTCCTCTTTCAGGGGAGCCTTAACAGAGGACCTTTGTGCTGGTTCTTGAAGGACAACTGGGCTTTTCCAGGCAAAGCAGGGTCAGAGAAAAGTTATTCCAAGCAAAGGAAGAAGCAAGTGCAAAGGGTGGCATCACAGGAATGAAGGATGAGGAGTCTGGGTGGTGGGGTGTAGAGTGGCTTGGAAGGGTGCCAGGACCAAATGCAGAGATCCATATAGGGTCACACTTAATCCTGTAGGCAAAGAAGACAGAGTAGTACGAGAGAAAGAGCTCTAAATTTGAAATCCAGTTGCAAAGAGAATTCCTAGAGTAGCCATGCTATTTTTTCCCTGGCCCTTTTTTTTTCCTTTTATTTTTTCTCTGTGTAGGGGATAGGGGGAGAAAGATATTTGCTTTTGTTAAGTCAAAATTCCATATTTTGAGTTTTCATAGTTTTTCCAACCTGAATTTTAGAGCAAATACCTAACAACACGGAGCCCTGTACTCCCTGGATATCGTGAATTCTTTGAAGACATCATGGCCTTCTTCCAAAGGTTTGGTAATTTGCACTTCACTATATAATTCCTCTTTGCTTGTCAGAATTAAGAGCAGTTCAGTTAGTCACTTCCTCTAACATTTATAACTAAATAACTTATCACTTGTTCTTTAACCAAATGAGACTTCCAGATATCCTAAGAGAGAATACCAATGTCTTCCCAATTCCTCCCAGGAAAGGATAGATTAAAATCTTGCAGGCATAGGAAGCTTAAGAGAGAGTCTCTGTTTCTGGACCTTGGCCTGGTCTTTTATGTGTGTGTGTGTGTGTGTGTGTCTGGCCCCACCTCAATTCTCCATTTGTGGCCCCCAAGGTGACATTCTTTCTGTGGAGGTTGCATCTCTAGGAGCGCCCAGACAATACGACTCCTGTGATTCTACCCTCTGTGTTAAATCTTACTGGCACTACACAAAACCTTTCTGCCTGAACCTCCCCAACAGCTGCGTGTAGTCCCTCTGTCCCTGTTCCCTTCTGTCTGTCTTGCCCTGCCCTGCCACTGAGCACTCACACTTCATACTCTCTTCTCTGGCCAATTGGTTTTGTGAGTACAACATACATAACTGTTGATTAATTACAGGTCTTTTCCAGATAACAGATACCTGATACAGCTGAAGTAGACTCAAAGGCCCTCATTCTTATAAAACCTCCCTAGTGCCACCCTAAATTAGCCTTAGAGAGAATTTTGTGTATGTTTGTGAAATCCATATCCTCTACTTTGACCATACTTGTGTATCAGTAACCCATATAAATATTATTTTGTTCTTTTAATCATAAATAGTATCATAATGTTGTATCATTTTATTATATGCTTTTTCCACTCAATATTGTGCTTTGCTATCTAGCTTTGTTGTTGCCAATAAGCACCATATAAGTATTAACTATTATTATTAATATTTTTAATATTATTAATATATGGATTTAGATCATTCCTTGTAAGTACTTTATAGTAATCAATCATTGATCATATTACATTTTACTAATTCATTCCCCTATGGGTGATATTGGGGGTCAGAAAATGATACCCCAAAGTGCAGATCTCAGTAGCAGCCTCAGAAGCAAAACTTCTCTCTGACCTTCTCCTGTCCTCCTGTCTCTAGCCCCTCATTCTTCCTCAAGGATAGGCATAGAAACTAGAATTCCTCTTCCTTAAGGTGGGTCATGGAAACAGAATCCTCTCCCAAAGTCAGCCACAAAACTAACACTATTACTCTAACCTCCCCCTACCTTTCTGTGTAGCAACTGGCCATAAAGAAATTAAGACCCTCATCCCAGAGGAGTCCTACCACATACTTGGGAGAAAGAAATGCTGCACAGAGAGGCCAACAAGAATCTGAACAGGCCAGGCATGGTAGCTCACCCCTGTAATCTAGCACTCTGGGAGGCCAAGACAGGAGGATCATTTGAGTTCAGGAGTTTGAGACCAGCCTGAACAATAGCAAAACCCCATTTCTACTAAAAATAGAAAAATTAGCTGGGTGTTGTGGTGTGTGCCTGTAGTCCCAGCTACGTGGGAGGCTGAGGCAGGAGGATTGCTTGAGCCCAGGAGTTTGAGGTTGCTGTGAGCTAGGCTGATACCACAGCGCTCTAGCCCAGGCAACAGAGCTAGATTCTGTCTCAAAAAAAAAGAATCTGAACAGACAGGCCTTGCTCAGTTTCCCCACTCAGTCCCTTCCTATTAGATTATAACTTTCTTGGTCCAATAATAGTTCTACACAGATGTCCACTCTTCATCAAACCTAAGCATAAAAATGGACATTTTTCCCCTGTACATTTGGGTCTTCATTCTAAAGACTTTGCGTCTCATAAAACTGTGATCAAATCAAATTTGTTATGCTTTTCTCTTGTTAAAATGTTTTTGTCATGGGTGTCAGCTGTGACCCTTATGATGGGGAAGAAAGGGATCACCCCCTTTCAGCCCCTGCAGTGGATATTTGGGTTGTTTCCAGTCTTTTGCGATTATAAGCAATACCCCCAGATAATATCCTCAAACATGTCATGCTCATGTGTTCAAGAGTTGGTATTTACTTAAAAGTAGACTTACTGGGTTGTAAGGAGAACATACTATAACTTTTGCTAGCTATTGTCAAATTGCTCCCCAAAATGTCTGTATCATCAGCAATATATAAGATTTCCTATTTTTCCATATTTTTATCAACCACTATTGATTTTTCAAAAATTTGTGGATGCAAAGTGATAATCTTGTTTAAGGACCTTGATTCATGGGGTCCCAGGTAGAGACTAAAGAGTTGGTGCAAGTGATAATTTTAAGAAAGACAATCTTAATATTCCTGCATTCCCTATAAAAACTCCTATTTCTTTTTTCTAAAACTGTCCCTTCTCCCACAGCTATGAAACAAAGGATACATTCACCAAGTTTAATGCACAAAAACTGTAACTTGCCTTCAAATCGATGCTGTAGCTACTTTTAAATCCAGGATACACCTTGTGCCTCTCTCCTCCTCAGCTGAAAAGGTTGGTGAGAGGATTAATAAATAGGGAGACATGTGACACAAAGAAAAACAAAAGGAAGGGAAAAAATTTAGGAAATTCTAGGCTATGCATAAAATGCTACATAAAAAGCATCATCCTTCTAAATATGAACAGCTTGTGTTTGGAATGCCTTGTGTTTCTAATTTTATTATATGAACAAGCTCATTTTTTTCCTCTGCCAGATACTTTAAAGATTCTCTTGTGAAAAGAAGGAAATAAATTTAGTTTTTGCTCAGATCCAAATGCACATAAATGACTCTGTTGTAAAATGAAGACAATTGATTGCCTCAATTGCATGTAAGATATTTTTTAAAATTTAAAAAACTACTACTGAGGAAGCCAGGACTGGGGAATTTGCAGAATATTTTGAGAGAAGCTGAGAATCCTGGTATGAAGGGATGATGATTTTACACATACACAATTTCCCCCTTTCTTTTTCTAGCCTGTAGGTGTCAAGAGAGAGTTAATCCTTATTTTTGACTGAGTCATACACAAATGAGTTCCTCTCTGAGCTGTTCAATGGCCAGCATCCTCTTGAACCTTTGGTGGAATTCAGCGCCATGAATGATGCCAGGAACAAGAATTAGGATCCGGTTCTAGGATTTAGGATGACTCACTGGGTAACTTTGGTCCAGTAACAATAGAAAAATGACTCAGTTGCTCTGCCTGTAAAATTGGAGCAGTGATGTTGGCTGCCTGCCTCACCCAAGGGTTGAGGGAGGGCCAGGATTGCGAGATAACAGAAGCCATCAGAACGTGGGCTTCACTTGCATAGGGTGGGGGAGGGTTGCTGACACAGAGCCAGGAAGACAATGGAGGGGGCGACCTGACACAGAACCGAAGGAGGTCCCTGAATCCTGCCACGGTAGTCTGGGTGTATGGTGTTCTGTATACAGTGGGGAAAACCAAATGAAGTCAACTACCATCTCTTGCTTTCTGGAGACTACCTTTCTACTTCCATGGGTCACTCATGGATTCAGAATAAAAATGGTGGCCAATACACTTTCTGAAGCTTCCTGATGTCCATTATCTTGTTCATTTGGCCTTATAGTGCTACTCATACTCTAGATTTCCAGATTCTAGATTATATGTTCATTAAAAGCAGGAATTATGATGTGTGTGGGGGGGGTATATGGTGTATTGTTTTTCTCTGTGTGTAAGAATTCATTCATTTAATAATACAGTATTATATACAGGCATCTTACCACACACACACACACACACATACACCAGCATTCTTCTGGACGTAAGCCACAAAGAAGAGGATTTGGGTGGTGGGGGCACTTCTGCTTTCAACCTCATTCCCATGGGTATTATTTAGGATATAGACGCAATGGCAGTAATGGAGACCAAGCAACCATAATTTAAACAAAATAGAAGTGTATTTCTCTCTCATACAACATGGCTGCTCTATAGTATTAGAAATCCAAGTTTGTAGTGTCCACCTTTCTTAGAGTGTTACCCCTATCTACATGGTCTGTGTAGTTCCCCACAGTATCTGCCTCCCAGCTGGTAGAATGGGGAGAGGAAGGAGAACTCATCTCTTCTTTCAAGGAAGCATCCCTTCTTTCACAAACCTTTGGCCAGAACATAGTCATGTGACCACATCTAGCTGCAGGGGAGCCTGGGAAATGTAGTCTTTATCTGAGTAGCCATGCATACAACTGAAAATCAGGGTTCTCTAACAAAAAAAAGAAATTAATATTGGGACAACTAGCTGTCTCTGTCACACTGCCCAGCATAAAAAATAAAAGCACAAAGATATAGATTTCCCAGAATCACTAGAAAAATTCCAGTGGGCTCGGCAATAACTGTTACTTAGCTGGTCTCACCAATTTAGCTGGTCTGCATACCAATTTAGTATGCAGATATTCATTCAAAGAAAAGATCATTCTTGACTTCTTACATTTGCCTTTTAAACCATTTACACTTTCATCTGTTAATCGCTGATACACTTAAACCGCCCTTCCTATACTAAATTTGGGTTTTCATACTATAGGTAGATTTTAATATTTTTTTGACCTCTTTGAGAATAAAAGCCCAACTTGGTTACTGTACATGCAAGTCTAGAAGATGAATGCATTAGGTGTGAAATCAGAGATCTGCCTGCATTCAGCCTGGGAAATAAGACTAAAAAGCCAACAAGGCTGCCCCAAGTAGGAAAAGTTATGAATGATCAAATAACCTAATAGTGGTAATAATTAAAGTAACCATGAAATAGTCAAAATCTATGGAGGACTTTTCATCAAGTGCTTTACCTGCATCATTTCATTTAGAATGTTTTTAAAAGTGGAGAAATAATATATTATTACTATCCCTATTCACAGCTGAGGAAACTGGGCTTAGGAAAAAGTTAAATAACTTTCCCAAAACCACACAAATGCCAAGTGGCAGAGCCTGGACTTTAACTCAGGAATCTAACTCTAGTGTTGGTACCTGAAATCACTGACCTCTGCCACCATGCTGATGGACGGAATGGAGGACTCTGAGCTATGCCCCACGCATCCTTCCCAACCCCCTTCACATGCATAGATATCAATCCTGTTGTTCACCCTATCTGGGAATGTTGGGTGGGGGACCTAAGCAAGAGTATAAAAATTCTAACAATCAGTATCTAAGAAATGATCTTAGAAAATGTATTTAAAGCCTCCACATACCCTTTGTACAATGAAGAAATTCCAAAAAATCTTTAAATATATCCAAAAATGGTTTTAAATTTGATGATCATTTTCTGTGATTATTAATGTTCACAAAATCTAAGCTATTCCAGATGTCAGATCTACAAATAACTCTTTTATGGCGTTTACTGCTATTGTAACTCACCACATAATAATTTAGGTCTACCTCACCAGGAGAAAGTAGACTCCAGAAAGGCCTTAGGTTTGGCCTTATTCCCAAATTAGGAACAGAGTGTGTCCAACAATTATTTATTGAGTGAATCAATGTTTTCCTTCAATACATCCTTTTAGAATTATTTGCCATCTATTAGAAATGGTTAACATAAATAATTATATTATTAGATGTTGCTGTGCTTCAAAATTTGATACTAAGAACTTGCACTATAAAAAGTTTTGCTTAATCCATGTTAACTTATCACAGGAATTTAATATCCCACTGACTTATAAGTGTCCATGTTCCCTGTGGGATTTCATTTCTATTAATAAGTTTGTTTACTGGACTACTTTTTGCCCCCAACATTTTGTGTGGTCAGTTTTAAATTTGACACCAGTGGATATGAAGGAGTCAAGTCATTAAGATCTCAAACTGCTTCAGAACATGGTAATTACACTCCAAGTAGAATGACCCCAGGACCCATCTGTCCTTAATAAATCCATTCTGGAAAAGAAACCTCTTCACCCTGAGATCTATAATTAATATAACAGGAAGTCTAAAAATACATGGCATTTTTCTCCCCAGAAATTCTAGGTGAAAATTTTAGGATTCTTTTTACCCTAGAATTCTGATTCTTCATCACATAGGCAAACAAAATTCTTTTCTTTTCTTTTATCTTTTTCTTTTTTTTGAGATGGGGGTGTCTCACTATGTTGCCCAGGCTGGTCTTGAACTTCAGGGTTCAAGCCATGCTCCCACATCAGTCTCCAGCAAGATTATTTTTTTACTAAATTTATAGAAATGCTTAATGGGCAGAAAGGACTTTTAACTTGCCTAGATTTTTTTAAATGGTTACTCTCTCAAATGCACATTCATTTCATTGTTTCCTTTTCTGAGCAAGCCCTCTCTCTACACCTCTCTCTCAATCCAGCCTTTCAGCTGCAGGGTTGTAAAAAACTGAGGATTTCCCAATGTGAGAACTGGCCAAGAGCTTAAATACCTCAGTACCTTTTATAGCTGGTAGGAGCCATTAGTCTCAGAAGGATAACAGTGCCCTAGTGTCACTGCAAGCTTGCATCAAGGGCTCCTCACGGAACAGAATGTTGGCTGGATGAAATCGTGTAGACTGGCTAGCTGGGTTTTTTTCCCGTGAACTTCCCCCCAACTCCAACTTTTTATTTTGAAAATTTTCAAACCTGCATAAAAGTGGAAAGAACAGTTCAACAAAAACCCATAAACGTTCACATAGATTAACTAGTTGTTAGCATTGTCCATGTTCCCAAGAACATTTTCTATCTCTTTACATATCTGTATCTATATACTTACAGACACAGAGACAGGGTCTCACCATGTTGCCCAGGCTGGAGTGCAGTGGCTATTCACAGGCCCAATCATGGCCCACTTCAGCCTCTAACTCCTCGGCTCTAGCGATCCTCCCTCCTCAGCCTCTTGAGCAACTGTGACTACAGGCACATGCCACAGAACTCAGCAGATATGTTTTTTATTGGACCATTTGAAAGTAAGTTGCAGAAATCATAATACTGCACCCCTAAATACTTACTCCTGTATATACTTAAAAATAAAAAAGGATGTTTTTCTATGGAGCCACAATACTAGAGTCATACCCAAGAAATTTACCGTTGATTCAATAATATTATCTAATATACAGTCCTTAATCAAATTTCCCCAGTTGTCCTATAATGTAATGTACTGTACAGTTGGAGGTTTTTTTTTTTTTTTGGTGGGAGGAAGGTGGGGCCGTTTACACTCATTCAAGGTTCATGCGTTGCATTTAGTTATCGTGTATATTTAGTCTCTTTTATTCTAATTCTACCTACCTCCAGCCCTGCCTTTTTTGCTTTGCTTTGTCTTTCAAGTTCTTTTTGAAGAGTTCAGCACAGCTGTCTTGTAAAATATGCCATATTCTAGGTTTATCTGATTGTTTCCTTGTGATTCCACTTAAGCAATTTTGGCAAGAATGATACAATGGGATGCTGTTTCCATGAACTTTGAACAAACTTGACAACAAGGATCTTATCAAGCCTGAGTGATCAGATTCAAAGGAGAAAGAAAAAAACCATTTTTAAAATGAGGAATTTCATCTATACAGTTCTTAACAGAAGGCCGAGATGTCTAAAGCAAAATGAAAGAATGAAGAGTCCAAGATTAGTGTCTGAGATTATTAATAACTTATATATGTTTGAAAGGGGCCCTTGTTATGTCAAATCTAACAACCTTTGTTGAATCATCAGAACTGAGATTTGGGCAGGGTCAGCCTCTGCCCTTGCAAAGTGGATAATTACTAAGTTGGTACAATTTCAGGAATGCAGGAGGTCACTGTTCCCCACTCAGCCACAGTGCCCCTATTATGTGGGCAGTGGTTCCCATCTACTATTACTAATCATCAGAGCTGTCCTCCAATGAATATCTACTCTATGTCAGGCCTTGTGCTTAGTGGCTTATTGATCTATTTCTACAACAACCTCATGAGGTAAACATTATTATTCCCATTTTATAGGTAGAAAAGTGAGGCTTAGCAATGTAACTCCCCCAAGGACCCAAGCAACTAACTTGGGGTTTGAACCAAAATCTACATCAGTAACTAAAGTTCCATAATTCCATCCTCCATGTGGTATTCCTCTCTTCCCCAGTCTCACCTGATTCCCCCAGTGCCTTTCTCTCCTTCTCTCTCTGAACCACCCATCACACTGGACATCTGAAAACACCATACTATGTCAATAGGTCCCTCTAGAAATTATAACCATTATTATTTATACCATGCCTACTTTGTGCCAGGCCCCTTGCTGAATGCTCTACACACCAAATCTCATTTACTCTTCCCAAAACCAAACGAGGAAGGAATGCATTAAGAATGTCTTGTGGCTGGGCCCGGTGGCTCATGCCTGTAATCCTGGCACTCAGAGAGGCTGATGCAGGAGGATTGCTTGAGCTCAGGAGTTTGAGACCAGCCTGAGCAAGAGCAAGACCCTGTCTCTACAAAAAAACAGAAAAAATTAGCTGGGCATGGTGGTGCATGCCTGTAGTCCCAGCTACTGGGGAGACTGAGGCAAGAGGATCGCTTGAGCCCAGGAGTTTGAGGTTGCTGTGAGTTATAATGATGCCACTGTACTCTAGCCCAGGTGGCAGAGCAAGACTCAGTCTCAAAAAGAATGTCCTGTGGAAACTCAGATAGTAGATGGCAGAGAGAGAATCTGAACCAGATCTGACCTCAAGCCCGAGCTCCTAACAGGATACCTTTCAGCCTGGCTGTGGGAGTAACACGGCAGCCCCAGACATTACAGTGGCAGATTGTTAGAGTAATAAAGGCCAAAATATTGACTTATGAAGCTCTGAACTCCTCTGCCCCCACACTGCAGCTATACAACACCAAAAGAGACTGCCCAGCACAACCCCCTAACAGACCATTGACTCATCTGCTCCTGTGAGCAGATCACTGTACGACGCCTCCCCCACGGAAAACACGCTGTGGCCCTCCTGTGCTCGGAAAGAAGCAGGAACTGAAATACCACTTAGAGGAAGAAAACGTACACACTGTCTCTATTTGTTATTCCTCCTACACAAATTCTTTAAAATGATTGAGTTTAATAAAAGAAGATGTTTCCCTGCAGCTATACAGAGGAAATGTTCCAAACCAAAAATCAGAACACAGTCTGACTATGATCACTCTGCCTATAGCAAGGACAACCCCAAGAAATGATAATAATGACTTAAAAAGTCAGCTTAGCTAAATGTACCCAACCTGTTCCCCTGGCTCTTCTACTGAGCAGGAAATCTGGAAGGTGAGGACGGTTGTGGCAGCACCAGCAGACACCTCTTGGGGCACCTGCCTGCCCCTGGTCCTGTTCTTTGACAACTGCGGCTCACTCACGACCCCCATTGCCCTGACGAAGCTGATGGGACCAGGAGAACATGCCTGTTAGGGCATCTTGCCTGGCTTCTCTCCTAGAGATTGTGATTCAGGAACTCCTCTCCCTGTCTTACGGTGCTTGAACCTTTAGAACAAAGGAAAAGCCAGGAGAAAAGGCCAGTCGGGGCTGGGCGCGTGAGCAGAACGGAGCAGGCTCACTAGAGATCTGAGGGATGAGAGGAGATGCGCACCCAGCCGCAAGTCTCAACGCTACCCCGCACATCTACTATGCACCCCTGGGATATTTCCCCCCCACTCCCAAAAGTACATTCTGCTTTCTTCCAACTCCGGCCCTCCAGTGCCTGCGCCGCCCTTCATCTGGGGTTATTCCCATGAACATACAGTAAAGCTGCCTATCCTTGAAAAATAAACATCCTCCCTTTTCCACACGTTCTCCTCCAGCCTCCACTTCATGTTCTGCTTCTCTTTGCAGCAGGGACATGTCTCTATTTACCGCCTCCACTTTTCTTAAAATCTCATATTCTCCCTTCAATCCACTTTAGCCAAGCTTCCTTCTCTATCGCCCTGTTGAAGTCCAAGTGAAAATGTAGAGACAAACCTCTAAATTAAACGTTTTCTTTGGGAAGAAAGAATTGCAAATTGGGGCATACACGTGGACCAGGTGGTCTTTGGTGTATCTGAAGACAAAGGGAAGGTTGGGGGTTTTATAAAATAGAGAAATGTTATGTGTGGTCCTGAGAGAAAGCGCATTGGTATTAGTGAAGTTTTGGGGAGTTGGCAAGCTCTGATGGGTGGGCGATGGTGGTAGGAGAAATTCGTCCTAAAGATGCAGCAAGTTATATCAGCAGCTATCCCACCCCCGTGCTTGCTCCTCCTATGTCTTCTCTATCCTGATCAACAACATCTTAGGCCAGGCGTGGTGGCTCACGCCTGTAATCCTAGCACTCTGGGAGGCCGAGGCGGGCGGATCATTTGAGCTCAGGAGTTCGAGACCAGCCTGAGCAAGAGTGAGACCACATCTCTACTAAAAATAGAAAGAAATTAATTGGACAACTAAAAATATATAGAAAAAATTAGCTGGCGATGGTGGTACCTGCCTGTAGTCCCAGCTACTTGGGAGGCTGAGGCAGGAGGGTCGCTTGAGTCCAGGAGTTTGAGGTTGCTGTGAGCTAGGCTGATGCCACGGCACTCTAGCCCAGGCAACAGAGTGAGACTCTGTCTTGGAAAAAAAACATACAAAAAAAACATCTTAATCCAACCAGTTGCTAAGCTAAAAATTGAAGAGTTGCATTGGTTCCTCTCATTTCTTCATCCTGCTTATCTACTAGTATGTCTTATTGGCTCCAGCTACAAAATGCATCCTAAATCCATCCCCTTCTCTCTGTCTGCACTGGTTTCAGGTTTCAACAGGCAGTTTCAGCAACCGGACTTGCAGAGAATAACATTTCTAGACCGATGATATGTACCCTGAGTGCTTTTTTCCCCTGGCCCCTTGACTCTGTTTTAGTTGGGTGTGACAAGAATTCTCCAATTCATATGATCAACTTTTACAACCCCATGAAGACTGGTTTCATCAAAGTTATTAGTGGCCTCCGTGTTTGCCAAGCCTGAGGATCACTGCCTAGTCTTTTCTCACTTGGTCTGTCTGCAGCTGTCAACAAAGACGAGCATTACCTCCTTTGCAAGGTTTCCATGACACTCCTTTCCCCTGGCCTTCCTTCTACTTTCCTGCCTCCTTCTCCATCATCTTTACTGTGTCTAGCAGCTTCTCTTGTTCCCCAAACATTGAGTGAAATGGCCGGGCGCGGTGGCTCATGCCTGTAATCCTAGCACTCTGGGAAGCTGAGGCAGGAGGATTGTTTGAGCTCAGGAGTTCGAGACCAGCCTGAGCAAGAGCAAGACTCCATTTCTACTAAAATTAGAAAGAAATTAGCTGGACAACTAAAAATATACAGAAAAAAAATTAGTCGGGCATGGTGGCGTGTACCTGTAGTCCCAGCTACTTGAGAGGCTGAGGCAGGAGAATCACTTGAGCCCAGGAGTTTGAGGTTGCAGTAAGCTATGATGACTCCACGGCACTCTAGCCCAGGCAACAGAGTGAGACTCTGTCTCAAAAAAGGAAAAAATTGAGGGAAAGGATAGCGAGGCAGGAAAGGAGGGAAGGCAAATACAAGGGTGCACTGTTAAGCTGGTTTCCCCTTGGGATCGAGCATGACTGATTGCTCCATGTCCCAGGACCTTCTTCCAAGAGGCCACATGATGATTGCATCTGAGGACTGGCTGTCCAAGGAGGGGAAGAGGAAAAAATGTATCTACTGGCTCTCATTCCTTACTGGTCAAAGGTTTACTCTATGGGGTGTTAACTCCTCCTCACTTCCCAATTGCTTCTACAAAGACACTGAGCAGGTCTCTCTCATCTCATTAAAAATTCCCGAGATGGAAAGTGATAGATATGTGTAAAACAGGACTTTACCAGGTTGCACCCACAAAGTCAGGAGCAGCAACAGAGGCAGAGCAAATATGCAAGGTTCCTGAATCAGGTGAATCTGAGAGCACCTGGAGCAGCTCCTAAGGGGTATCTCGTACAGTGTCCCTGTCCTCTTTGCATAGCTCCAGACTTGCCTGCTTGACATTTCCACATGAATGTCTAGCAGGCCTGTGAAGATGAACATGCCCAAAAGAGAACTTTCCTTCCTCCACCCCCCAACTTGTTCCTCCTATATCTTCCCTATCTTGGTCAATAACATCTCAACCCAACCAGTTGCTAAGCTAGAAATTGAAGAGTTACATTGGTTCCTGACATTTGTTCACCCCACTTATCTCCTAGTATGTCTTCTTGGCTCCAGCTATAAAATGCATCCCAAATCCACCCCCTGCTCTCTGTCTACACTACGACCAACCGTGTCTTGGGTGGGCTCTCCTTGACTTCACTGGCCCTCTTGCTCTTTGTCCCTTTGAAACACAGTCTCCACACAGCTGCAGCCAGAAGGATCCTTTTTAAAAA
>VBSM01003169.1:13623414-13650080 GCA_008086735.1 Cheirogaleus medius
AAAAAAAAAAAACCTACATCAAAGAGAATATCAATAAAAATTGCAAACAATTCAAAAAAGCAATTAAAACATTACAGAGTGGTCTTTTTAAAAAGGAAAGCAGGTTATGTCACTTCTTTACTGAAAACCGTCCGAGAACTCCCATCATGCTTTGCATAAAGCCTAACTCCTTATTAAGACCCGAGTTCACCAGGTCCCTGCCTATGTCTCTGGTCCTATTGCCAACCAACCAGCTCCCTGCCGATAGCCACCGGCCTTACCGCCCTTCTTTCTGTTTCACACGTGCTCCACTCTCATTCCTCCCTGGGAGCGTTTGCTCTGGGTGTTCTCTCTACCTAGAACGCTCACCCCTGTCATCTTCTTATGCTTGTCTCCTTGTCACTCAGATCTCGGTTTACATGAAGACACTCTTATCACCAGTCTCAAGGAGGCACCCAGCTCTTGCCACGACCCTATGCTAATCCTCTGCATAGTCCTTTGCCCATGATGCTTCCAGGGTGCCCAGGACAGGTGCACGCTTAGTGTCAAGCATGGCTATTAATAGCACCTCACTTACTCTTAAAAGTGAACATCACATTTTATAGTCACTCTACTCATAAGAATCTTATTTTTGTTTGTTTGGCTTTGACTTGCTTATTACCTATCTCCTTCTTTGAGAATTTAAGCTCTTCGTTCGACATAAAGGCGCTCACCTGACCAGTTCTCCACTGTATCCACAGTGCTTGGCTCACAGACGTGCTTGATAGTTACCTAAGGAAGGGAGGGAGGAAGGGAGAGAGGAGAGAGGGAAGGAAGTAAGGAAGTAAGGGAGGAAGGGAGGAAGGGAGGGAGGAAGGAAGGAAGGAAGGAAGGGAGGGAGGGAGGGAGGGAGGAAGGAAGGAAGGAAGGAAGGAAGGAAGGAAGGAAAGAAGGAAGGAAGGAAGGAAGTTAGTTAGTTAGTTGATTTGGTTTTCCTTTCTGATTTTCCAGTTCCTGGTTTCAATCATCTTTTGTAATCTCTGTACTAACCTTCCATAATCTTACATAAAAATTCTTCTTTTCCTTAACATATATAAAATGGTTTTCTACAATCAAGCAATTCTTGACAGCTGCTGATTTCTTTTAATAAAGTGACCATTTTCCCTTTCATGTTAAAACTTTACTTCCAGCAAATTGCTTTCTTTAATGAAAAAAAAAACTACTATCAGTATCATCCTTCTAAAGCAAGTAAAATTCAAAAAAGTATTTTCCTTAACCATAAGCCATTTAGAAGCCTGAAATTGCAAACAAGCAATCCAAATAAAAGATAATTATTTCTGCTCCACAATAAATATTAGTGACACTGGTCATAAAGCTTCAGATCCCGATTATTCATGGACCCAATTTTACAAAAAAGTTTCAGTAGAAGATATAAGTGCATTGTGAAAATAACAATAAACCCTTGAAATAAGATGCAGATTTTATTTGTTTTTCGGGTTCTTTTTTGAGTTTTGGTTTATCTTATTTTACGTCAGAGTATTATGGGATACAAACGTTTTAGTGACATAAATTGCTTTTGTACGGTTTGAGTCAAAGTTATAAGTGTGTCCATCACCCAGAAGTGTGTCCATCACCCAGACAGTATGTATTGTAGCTGTTAGGTGTGAATTTACTCATCCCCTCTTTCCCCTCCCACCTGCTTGATTTCAGATGAGTTTTATTTCCATATGTTCACATAAATGTTGTTTGATTAGTTCCAATTTAATAATCAGTACATGTGGTGTTTGTTTTTCCATTCTTGTGATACTTCACTTAGAAGAATGGTCTCCAGTTAGATGGGTTTTTTTTTTATTCACGCATGTAAAGCGTATGTACTGCCAATGGTCTTCAGGTCATTCCATTTCAGGATATTTATGCTTTAAATGGTCATTGTCAAATAAGAGCCATTCTGTAAGAGAAAGAATGCTTGGGATATTCATTCAAACACAACAATCTAAAAATCAAACCTCGTTTTGTTTTGTTTCTAATGGGGAATGGTGGGGGCTGAGGTTATCCCTGGACGTCAGACAGTAGATAATGGTAGGTTGATGATTCATAGCACACAATATTGAGAAAATTACAAAAGCTCATTCCCCAAGCCACAGTAACAGTCCCTGAACAAAGAATGAGGTAGCCAAATATGGAAGGAGATGAAAAAGTTTTACTAAATAATTGTGCCGCAAACCACTTCTCCTCCAACATCAGCGCTGCTTTCTTTCCCCAACTCAAAAGGAAAGATGCATTTTAACAACCAAAAGTAGAGGGCCTCAGCCCCAGACACATGCCACACCCTCCTCCAGGTAGCCCACTCCCACAACGGACAAGTGCCATTTCTGTAAGTAAAAGGTACTGTTAATTCACTCATTCCATGAAAATGCATTGCACTGAACTATGCCAGGATTTGGGTGTACATTGTGAGTAAAATAGACAAAAATCCCTGCTTTTGTGCAGCTTAAAATCTTGCAGAGGCCTTGGAAATAACACTGCCCAAATACCAGCCAATGTCATTTTTCTACCACGGAGACAGCATGGCATAGACCCTACAGTCAGTCAAAGGGCCTGGGTTCAAACCCTGGCTTTACAACCTAGTAGCTGTGTTATCTTGGGCTAGTTAACTAATCTCCTTGTGCCTCAGTTTCCTCTTCTGTAAAACTGGGATAATAATAGTATCTATCTCACAGGGTTATGTAGAGAATTAAATGAGATAGCGTAAAGTGTCTGACCTAGATTAAGTGATAGATGAAAGTCATTTTTATTATTATAGCTAAGTGTGAGGTTGATGGAAAAGGCCTGTATTTGAAACACTTAATCAATGGATGTTATGCACCCAAACATCCCTGAACACAATTTCCAGGTAGCCAGGCACCTTTTCCCCAAGACAGCAATTAGGAGGTTTCTTATCTGAAGAAAATGAATGGTTCCAAAGAAAAGACTTGCACAGAATGGCATTTGGGAGTTTCCCAGGATTAGAGCCAATTCCCTGCTAAGCACTCTAAAACAACTCCTCTGGAGAGGAAGCACCCCCACTCTGCTCTCCTGTAGCTCATGCTGAATTATGCATGAAGAGCTAAGGGTGACCAGACCTTTGAAAACAGAGACACGATGACAAACAAACAGATAATGGCATCTCATCAGAAACAAAGAAAATATAGGAAACTAAAGAGAACTTAAAGCTCCTGAAAGAGTAAGAAAGATATTGCATCTATAAAACAAGATGAAAATGCTACCGGGGGGAAAAACAGAGAACAGGAAAGAGTTCTTGGGAAATTAAAAATAAAATTGCTCAAATTGAAAATGTAATAGAGGCTGGGCATGGTGGCTCACGCCTGTAATCCTAGTGCTCTGGGAGGCCGAGGTGGGAGGATTGCTTGAGGTCAGGAGATCAAGACCAGCCTGAGCAAGAGCAAGACCCCGTCTCTACCAAAAATAGAAAAATTAGCTGGGCATGGTGGCACGTACCTGTGATCCCAGCTACTAGGGAGGCTGAGGCAGGAGGATCGCTTGAGCCCAGGCACTGGGCTGATACCACGGCACTCTAGCCCAGGCAACAGAGCAAGACTCCGTCTCAAAAAAATAAAAAAAGAAAATGTAACAGAACAGGAAAAAAAAAAAAAAAAGAAAAATTGCATATGTAGTCAATCCTGTTCCCCTCCCTCAGCAGTGGCATCAGAGGCTATCTTCCCTAACCATTTGCCTGCCACATCGCATGCCCTGGGCTACCTTGGAGGGCTCTTGACACTAGAGATATCTGTTACCTTAAAGCCCCTGGCACATGAGACGGGGAAATGTCCAATGAGGAAAGGAAAGAATGAGTGATGGCAGAAATGGAACCCCAATCTCATGCCTTCGCAGCCTCCTGGGCTCAGTCTCTGCTGCCCGTCTCCAGACATGCTTTCCCGTTTGTGTAAAGGAGACGCCTGGTGAAGTTTTCATAAGTGCGTGGACAATGGGCTGGAATTATACAGACTGGTTATGTCTTTCCAAAGAGGTGAGAGTCGTGTTAGTCAGAACACCTATTGGCTTGCGATCTGTTGTCACCATCAGCCAAAAAGAAAGTATCAATCTATTTGAATGGTCTTTATCAATGTTGATCTGAGAACATGCATCATGAAACGATAATGATTAGTATTATATTAATGATGATAAATAAATTATATATGTGTATCAACTGAAATGCAAATGATAAAAATTGATAATATGGGAGAAAAGATAAAATATATAAAAGATCAATCCAGGGTCTCAACATCTGATAGAAATTCCTGAAAAAGAAAACAAAAAGAATAAAATATTCAAATAAAGAACTCAAGAAAATTTCCCAGAGTTTGAAGAATGTGAATCTTCACATTGAGAGAAATTAACACAGAAAAAAAAAAAAAACTATGAAAAAAACCCCAAGATCATCAAATTTGAGAACACCAGACACAAAGAGAAAAAAAACCTCTTACTTCACACGATACACCAACATTGATGCCAGGCAGATTAAAAACATAAATGTGAAAGTTAAAACTTGAAATCTGTTAGAAAAGAAATAGCATAATATCTTCATGACCTTGGGATAGATAATTATTTTTAAAATAAGACACCACATGCATAACTTATAAAGAAAAAAGTGTTTGACACATTTGACTACATTAAGTTTAAAAGTTCTATTTCATCAGAGGAGACTGTATAAAAGTTGCCTAATTGTTCCCTCATTCTTTTGTCCTCTCCTCCTTCACTCAGATGCATTTCTCAGCACCACCTGCAGCAAGATGTGGCCATGTGACTGCCTACTGGCCAAAGGAATGCATTCATCTGGGACAAGGTATCCCCTATCACTTTAAAGATAAACATCTATTAGTGTTTTTGGTATTTCTTAGTGTTCAAGACATATTTATGAAGCACTAGTTTGGGGCACTAATTTCTTTCTATTTTTTTAGTAGAAATGGGGTCTCGCTCTTGCAGAGGCTGGTCTCGAACCCTTGACATCAAGCAATCCTCCCATCTTGGCCTCCCAGAGTGCTAGGATTACAGATGTGAGCCACCATGCCCGGCCAGCCAAATATCTTAACTTTTATTACATTTTGAAAAGGATTTAATCTACAATGAATACCAAAATGGGAGGGAAATAGTAATAAGTACACAAAGATGACTTTTTCACTGCCTAATGGGGTACCTGACGCATAGTGGGTGTTGAGTATCATTCTCGAATGAACAAATGAATGAATATTAAAGTAAGTAATAGTGAGCAGTCTGTGTAGGCTGGAGTAATCAGCACAGACATGAGTTCCTCTGTGCTATTCAGCAATTATTTTCAGTGTTTCTCACCCCTAATTCACATTGGAATCATCTAGGGAGCTTTTTAAAGACACCAGCAGCTGAATCCCAACCCAGATCAATTAGCTCAGAACCAAAGATTAGCATTTTCAAATGCAGGTGATTCTACGCCGCATAAGGCTGAGAACCACTGCTCTGCTGTGTTCTAAGTTGACGCCTTTCCTCTTCCCCCACATTAGCTGTTCCAAAAGCTCCTTTCATCCTCAGGCCCCCAACTCTATTCTGGGTCCTCACATTCTTGGCAGATAGCTATTCTTCATCCTCTCTCCTCTACCACCCCTTTAACCATCCTCTGCCCTGCTCTGTTTCAGGAGAAGATAGGCATCTCTGGCTCATCCACTAGCTCTGTTCTCACCTGCAACCACCCACTTTGGCTGTTACTGGATTGTTGCTGTCAAGCTGATGGCACGCTTGTCCATTCTCCACCTAGACAGCGAATTCCACAAAGGCTGGTCCATTTGTCCTTGCTGTCCTAGGCACAGAAGGGTAGTGGTGTGTGTGCTCCCTCGGGGGGCAGGGAAGAAAAGCCAACACCCAGCACGCGGCAGACACTTCTTGTACATCACTGAATGGGGAGATAGGACCTTCACCTGGACCTTCAAGGATCAGTCAGAATCAAAAAAGGAGAGGGGGAATTTTATAACAGACTTAAGAACTAAAAACTAAGATTTAGAACTCAGAATAGCAGCATTTAACTGCTTCTAGAACTTTCTAGAAATGGTCATCTTTCAACTTCAAAAACAGATGTATCACTAATACTTCACATCAAAATTCCCAGGGTTGCAATTAAAATATGGCTGCTGCTTCTCCTTCTCCTTCTTCTTTTTATTCTTCTTCTTCTTTTTTCTTGAGGCAAGGTCTCTTGACTCTTGCTCTGTTGCCCAAGCTGGAGTGTAGTGGCGTCATCATAGCTCACTGCAGCCTCAAATTCCCAGGCTCAAGTAATCCTTCTGATCCTCCTGCCTCAGCCTCTGGACCATGCCTAGATAATTTTTTTTTTTCTATTTTTAGTAAAGAAGGGGTCTCACTCTTGCTCAGGCTGGTCTCAAACTCCTGACCTCAAGGGATTCTCCTGCATCGGCTTTCCAGAGCGCTAGGATTACAGGTGTGAGCCACTGCACCCGGCCAAAGTCCAGCTTTTAAAAGCATTTTTTCAAGTATAACAGATAACACAAATGAAGGAATGCTACTAAGAGAAAAAGAACACACAAAAGAGAGAGAGAGTTACACCCACAGAATCATGTTATTTTCTATAAGGAGGTAAAACAGCAACTTCCTTAGCAATTCACTTACACTCTCTTGTTGTTCCTCAGTGCCTACATGTGTAAAATGGAGATAATAATAGTACCTTCCTCATGAGATTGTTGTGACAATCAAATGAGTTAATAAATATAAAGAGCTTAGAACAGTATTTGGCATTTATAGTCATAGAAAGCATTATAAAATAGTTAGTTTTTAATGTTATCTTCAAGATGTCAATGCTTGCAGCCCCCAATCAGGAAAGAAAAAGGAGAACGACTTGGAAGAAGAGGAGATTGGAAACACACTAGGTGCCAGTTGCTTTTCATGGGCTATCTGGTCTGAATCCTCCCTACAAAACCATGAAGTATGTAACGCTGTCCGCATTTTATAGATAAGGACATACAGGCTCCAAACTATATGGCTATTAAGTGCACTTTAGACACATTTTCATTTTACAAGGCACTAGAAGTGCTTTATCTTTAAGAGAATTCCTCCCTGTTTTCCAAAACCATTAATTCCATGGACACGGTTTCATTATCATGTGCTAAAGATCATTAAAGCTGTTGACTCTTGCTAAATGGCACCATGATCAAACTGTCAAGGAGGCATGAGAACTCAAAGACTGCTGTTAAATCACCCTCTGGCTCTTATTGCAAGGGAAACTGACCTGACTCTTTTAACCTATCCTCACAGGTGTTATTTTCCCAACCTTTACTCACTGCCCTTTCCCTCTACAGTCCTGAAACTCAGAGGGGTCCAGGAGAGGTTGCCTTGGATGGGCCCATTATCCCATATGTCCATCCCTCTTTCCCTGTTCCTTTTTTGCAACCCTGGCTAATATCACCAGGGATTTGTGTCATTTTGTTACTTTTCTCAAAGAAGAAACTTGCCATTATTGATAACTTTTATTTTTGTTTTCTATTTTATTGATAACTACTTTTTTAAAAAAATTATTGCAATGTAATTTACATATAGTAAATTTTACCCTTTTTAGTGTAAAGTTCTATGATTTTTGACAAATGCACACAATCATGTGGGCCACTGCCATGAAGTTATATGGCATTTCAGTTATCCCAAAAAGTTCCCTTATGGCTTTTTGTCACCAACTCCTTCCCTCATCTCCAACCCCTGATAATTACTGTTTTCTGTTCCTCCATTTTTGCCTTTTCCAGAATGTCTTATAAATGAAACCATGTGACATGTAGCTTTTTGAGTCTGGATTCTTTCACTTAACATAATGCATTTGAGATTCATCAATGTTGTTGTATGTATCAGAATTTAGTCCCTTTTTATTTATCAGTGATGTCCCATTGTTTGGATACACTATAGATTGTTTATTCATTAATAAACTGGATTCGATGTCCAGTTGAAGGACATTGGGGTTGTTTCTAGTTTGAGGTACTTATGAATAAAGCTGCTATAAACATTTTCATACAAGTATGTGCAAGCATAAATTTTCAATTCGTTTGGGTAAACACCAAAAAGTGGTATTACCGGGTCAGTCATATGGCAAGTCTATTTTAATTTCTAAGAAACTGCCAAACTGTTTTCCAAAGTGGCCATACCATTTTGCATTCCATTCCCACCAGAAAGGGATAAGAGAGAGTTCCAGCTGTCTGCATCCTCATCAGCACTTGATACTATCAGTTTTGGCTTTCTAAATTTTTTTAAGCTACTTTATTGTGTGTGTAGTGGCATCTCATTGTGGTTTTAATTTGCATTTCCCTAATAATATTGACTTTTCCTGTGTTTTATTGGGCATGTTTATATTTTTTAAGTTTCTTTTCAAGCCATTTGCCTGTTTTTAATTGGGCTGTGTGGGGTTTTTTTTAATTTTAATTTTTGAGTTTTGAGAGTCCTTCTCATATTCCAGATACAAGTTCTAAATCACATATTGATTTCCGGCTTGTTTTTTTATCCTCCCAGGGGCTATATCTGACATTTCTGAGATGAGAATACAGATGGTGCTCGGCCCACTAGTCACGAGGGAGGCGGGAGTCAGATATTTACAGAAGACAAGAAAGGCCTTGACTGTACAGTAACTAAAAGTTTTCCACTCTCTTCATCCTATTCCATATAAGTTAGAATAGCACAGAGGGTCTACAGTAAGAGGGAAGAAAGAAACAAAATAGCGCAGACGTCTTGTAAGAGTGGGTCCAACATGTAAGGGAAGAGTCAGTTTGGTAGCTGCTTCACTCTGAGACAGGACCAGGAGGTGCCATTTTCATTTGACCCTTTTCTTAATAATAAGGGCCTCCTGTGCTTCCCTTGCCCCCGGTTCTAACTGGAAGTACAGAATGAGCTGACTGGCCGAGCACTGGAGCCAAAGCAAGGAGGAAGAAGAGATAGAGTCCTTGTGATCGCTTCCATGAACAAACACAAAATGACACCCTCCTCTACCTTATATCTTTTCCCTGTAGTTTTCTTATGCTTTGGATTCCCAGGCCAGGAGGGCTCAAAGACCAGAACATTATCATCTTTCTGTTTAACCCTTTTACCTTGTGAGTTGTCTCCCAGAAACAGCAGACTTCTCGCAGGATAACAGCACCAAGACGCACCATCCATCACTCACCTGTGACTTCTGAATTAGCCCTCCTGCTCATGTTGCTTTCAGCACAACCTGCCCCCATACATGTAGCCATCTTCCCGAACCCCTTATAAAAAACCCCTTCCCTCAGTTGGTCAGAGGGACTGATTTGAGGCAGTTCTCCTATCTCCCAGGTGACGTCATCTATAGTAAATTACCTTTCTTCCTTGGCAATCCTCGTTGTCTCAGTAATCAGCTTTCTGTGTGGAGAACAATCAGACCTAGGCCAGAACCCCTTGTGGGTTCAGTAACATCCTGAGAGGAGGGCACCAGGGGGGAAGGAAAGGAAGAGGAGTGCCCTTATGCCCATCAGAGGGACTCAGGGTGTACTGAGTGATGACTGTGTTGCAACGTCATGTCAACTCCTTGTGCACGTTTGATCAATAGAAATATTTTTAGGTAGGAAAGGCTTTGAAGTGGTAATCTATTTAGGAGTAGAAGGAGGGTCTAGAGGGGAATGAATCTACATTTGCAAATCTCTTCACAAAGGATTGCAAATATCAATACTCCATATCAAAGAAGGGGCAAAGATGAAGCTTTATGCTAAAGGACTGTAACATCCACCTTCTAGCCATTAAGGACAGAATTAAGGAGAGAATTAGCCCAACTCCCTGTCTCTGTTTCCACTACACTTCTACTTTCACAAAGGATCTATACATATAGATATATAAATTTTTACATATTATATAAATTATAATTATATTACATAAGTTATATTCATATAATTTCTATGATGTAAATCATAAATTATATGTTATCAATCACTGGATTTAACTTTAGTCAAATAATCAAAATAATCTTAAAATGTCTGATTCTGGGCCAGGCATAGAGGCTTGCACCTGTAATCCCAGCACTTTGAGAGGCTGAGGCAGGGGGATCACTTGAGCTCAGGAGTTCAAGACCAGCCTGGGCAACATAGTGAGAACATCTCTCTACAAAAAAAAAAAATCTGATTTCATATTACTACTTTACCTGAGACTATGTTATGGTTTTGAAGTACTCACAGCATCTAAGAAATGAAAAAAGACAACTTCAAATTGCCCAAACTTTTTCTATGGGAAATGTAGGTAGTCAGTCTATCTTTATTCTTTTCTCTTCTGTCAAAATAGACAATGAACCCAGCAATACAGAGGGGTGAATTCCTGTTGGCACAGATGATGCCAAATTACTTATGCCTAGTACATAACTAAATGTCTCGATCTCTACAGCTTTTCTGTTCACTCCTATACTTTGGATTATTTCCTTCATTATCAGTGTTTACATAGCCCTGTTCCACATTGTGGCACTCTCTGTAAGATGAGTGGTTCCGAAAACACATCATCATGGATCATCAGTTATAATGAGAAGTAGATTAACCCGGGGACACGCCATCAAATGATCTGCCAAAGGTACAGTTGACAAAGTCTTCATCAGTCACAGCTGATATAAATACCATCCCTTCTCAGCGGATCATTTGCAATGTGTCTCTCAGAGCTAAATCAGTATTCTAATTGCAACATCAGTTATGGGCCCCGCTCGGTGATGAGAGGGGCAAAGATAAGAGAATGTTCTCAACCGAAGCTATTTATACATGCCACAAAGTCCTTAATTATCCATAGGGAGGAGGTAGAAAGAGGTTGAAAGTTGACATGAAGGAAAATTGAATCCACCCACCACCCTTTGTACTATTCCAGCAAGAGAAAATTCTAGGTATTTACTTTCTAAGAGAAATAGATAAGAAACCTCAAATCCTTGAGAGTACAGTCTACCCAATTGCCAACTGAAATTTTAATGCTAATACTCCTTTTCATTGTGTGAATCTTACAACCATTCAAGACTTCAGGAGACTAAGGAAAAGAGAATTCAAGTTTTATACGCCCCAAATTAAACAAGCACACTTGGTAGAATCTCCTTTTATTCTTAAAGATAGAAGAAAGTTGTCGATTAGACAATTGATTCAGTTATTTCAGAAGTTTGCTCAATAAAAAATCTAGACTTGAATATAAGAAAACTTCCTGGAACAAAACATACAGTTATTAATTACATAAATTGATATATGCCAGGAGATTCAAAATATGGAACAGGATCAAATATAAGGTACATTTGGGAAGAAATAGCTATAATAATAATTGCACTTATTTGGTGCTTCCATGTGTCAGGGACTGTGCTAAGAACTTTGCCTATTTATCTCAATAAATTCTTCCAACAACTCAATAACGAATATATTATTTTCCGTGTGTTACTGATAAGGAAACTATAGCTCAGAAGATTAATCAATCTAAGTCACATAATGTTTAAGTAGAAGAATCAATATTCAAATGCTCATCTGACTTTAAAGCCTTTATCCTAAAACACTATTCTTTACTGTACCATATTTACAAATACCGTACATATTTGTATTGACCTCATAGCTAATTTTACTCATATTTCCTGCTTCCTCATAATGTCAGCTGACTTCTTTATGATCCTTCAAGGCATCTACTCTCCCTCTTGGCTTTTCTCCATGCATTTCTAAGCTGTGAACCCACTGTGAACTGTTTGACTTTCTGCTTATTGGCCAGCTCAGAGATTTTGCACCAGGCCCTCTCATAATCTAGCAATGGCACATGGGTGTTGGGTATCGGGTCTTGCTCCAATCAGCTGGTGGCTGGTAGAGAGGTAGCAGAGAGAAGAGGGTGCCCCCACCCTGTCAGCAGGGGCTGTGGGTGGGCCTATTTCCCTTGGCAGAGCTGCAGAAACTGGGATTAATCTGTGTAATTCAAATATGGAATCATTTGAAATCATCAAAAATAATACTGTAAAAGAATATTTAATGACATTAAAAAGTCTCCTCTCTATTAAGTTAAAAAATACAGTAACCAAACTGAAATGTGGAGTCAGGCCTCACCTCATTTTTATAAATACATCCATTTGTATATATGCATTGAAAGTCTAAAAGAACGTTCACTAAATTATTGACAACAACTACCTTGAGGACTAGGAGCAACTTTACCTTTCTCTTTTATTCTTTTTTGTATTATTTGAACTTGTAATAATAAATTTATATACTTTTTATGTTGAAAAATATGCAAATATTATCTATTTTGGGAAGAAATAAGAATCTATTGATAGCATTTGATGAAACTATATTATTATATTTTTAAAAATTTATCCTAAAATAATAAGGATGAACTTAAGAATGTAGCTATGAAAGCATTCATTGCCATAGTGGCAAGATAAAACTTCAACTAATTTGGTGGTTTCCTTCTCATACTGCAAGTAAAATTAAAAAAAAAAAAAAAAAAGAAAATACTTCAACTAAAAAAGTCCAATAATACAACATGGAATAAATAAATTATATTACATCCATAAATGGATATTTTGTAATCTTAAACATTATTTTAAAAAATATCACATGGAAATATGTGTACAATATATTAATTGGAAAAGAAGCTATAAAACAATAAATTACAATATGCCTCTGTTTTATAGTTAAAAGTTGCATTAAATACATTTATTTCTGGAAAATAATCTAAATAAATTTCACAAAATGTGAGTGGAATTATAGATGATTTTAATTGTTTTATTTTTACGTATCTATTTTTTTATTACTCTACAATGAACCTGCATTACATATGTGACTTCTAGAAATAGAAGTTGGGGTTGGGGGGGTTATTTGGGGTTTTTATTTTGTTTAACGTAAATATCAGTGGCGTCAGTTGGGATTTAGAACTTTTCTTTCTTTGCCATCTCAACTGACACTGCTTAGAGCACATGGAGAAAAGGATTAACTATTAAGCTTGTACAGTCACAAAACAAGACTAGACCAACAAGTGTACATTTTAACACAGAAGGCAGAGGCAATTTCTCAATCACTGTATTAGGTTTTCTTAATGAGTGTTCATTTATTCAACATCAAGTGGCAGATTGTCCCCAGAGGTTGGTTCTATTCTAACAATGCCTCTACAGAAGCCTGTGCTCCTCATATCCATGGTAACAAAATATCTGGGAGAATTCTTATTTGCAAACTTGGCAGGCTGCTGCAAAATAACGGTGAGGAAGCAGATGAACATTCTAATGCAGTACATTATTTCACAGTAGCTGGTAGGTTGAAAATCATATCTTGATAAAAATCCACTGTCTTCCTCAAAAAATTAAAAATAGAATTACCATATGATCCAGCCATTCCACTTCTAGGTATGTACCCAAAAGAATTGAAAGCAGGGACTTCTATAGATATTTGTGCATCCATGCTCATAGTAGTATTAATTACAGTAGCCAAAAGGTGGAAGCAACCCAAGTGTCTATCAACAGATGAAAGGATAAACAAAATATTATTTAGTCTTAAAAAGGAAGGAATTCTGACACATGCTACAGCGTGGATGAACCTTGAAGACATTATGCAAATGGGAATAAGCTAGCTTCAAAGGGACAAATAGGGTGTGATCCCACTCACCATGGAACTTGCTCCATTCACTAAACATTAACATAAGATCTGTCCATGTTGACACATGTAGATCCAGTTACTTTAGTTTTACCGGATTAGTCAAATTCACAGAGAAAGTAGAAGTTGGTTGCCAGGGGCTGGAGGAGAGAAATGGGAGGTTAGTGTTCAAGGCCTACAGAATTTCAGTTTTGCAAGAGGAAAAAGTTTTGAAGACGAAAGGTGGTGATTGGTGCACAACAATGTGAATGTACTTAATGCCACTGAGCTGTGCACTTTAAAAAATCGTTTAAATAGTATATTTTATGTCATGTATATTTTGCAATGTTTTAAAAAAAACAAATCTATACAAATTTTAAAAAATCATTGTGCAGGTAATTTCTGTGCATGATCTTTCTATTGTTCTTTCATTACAATTTTTCCCAAACATACAGAAAATAATATATTAATAATAAGCACCCATGTACCCACCACCCATATTTTTAAATGTTATTATTTTTTATATCTTCTTTGTACCCCATGCTGGTCCTATTCCTCCCCCTCCCAGAGATAAGTACTATTCTAAAGTGTTGGTGTATATTATTCAGTCCATATTTTTGCACTTTTACAACATGCATGTATAGATATATGTATGTGTTGTGGATACATATATGTATACACACATATAATATATAAGATATTGTTTTGTGTGATTTAAAAATCTTACACACGGCCGGGCATGGTGGCTCACGCCTGTAATCCTAGCACTCTGGGAGCCCGAGGCGGCGGATCGCTCAAGGTCAGGAGTTCGAAACCAGCCTGAGCAAGACCCCATCTCTACTAAAAAGAAATTAATTGACCAACTAAAAATATATACAGAAAAAATTAGCTGGGCATGGTGGCGCATGCCTGTAGTCCCAGCTACTCAGGAGGCTGAGGCAGGAGGATCACTTGAGCCCAGGAGATTGAGGTTGCTGTGAGCTAGGCTGACGCCACGGCACTCACTCTAGCCTGGGCAACAAAGTGAGACTCTGTCTCAAAATAAATAAATAAATAAATAAAAATCAAAATCTTACACACATGCTGTCATACACTACATATCTTTCTTCAACTTGCTCCTTTCACTCAACAATGGGGTGAGATTTATTCATGTTGGTATATGTAGATCTAATTAGTTTATTTTAGCTGCTCTATAATATTCCACTGTATGAATAGTACCATGATTTATTTATCCCTTCCCTTGCATATGCTCATTTAGGTTACTTTCAATTTTTTTTGTTTTCCAAACAATGACTAATCTTCCCAAATATATGTGCTTCTCTAGAGGGTACACCCAGAAAGGCAATTGCTAGAGCTTAGAATCGATGAGGAACATTGATACTGCAAGAGAAAACCTGGCTCACAAGAGAAGGGTGTTGCTGGAATTGGTTTCATGGCTAAGAGATCAGCGCCTTTATTAATCTCTTGACCTTCCCCTCATTGTGTCAACAAGGCTACAGCAGTCCCAAACACCACTTCCTCAGGCCATATTCAGAATCAAGCAGTGAGGAAAGGTTCATAAAACCATCCGGCAGACGTCCTATTTCTCATAGGCTGGAAATGAGTCCCATAGCCAGCACTAGATGCAAGAAAGAACAGGAAAGTTTGCCTTTGGGTTTTCCAGCCTCTATGATGGGAAGTGGGGAAGAAAGAAGTTGTTGGAAGGGGGCTTTAGGGTAGCTAACCAACATGTCTGCCACATCACCAAATTTACTAGATATTGTGAAATTGCTCGTTCGAAACAGTTGAACACGTTTACATACCCTCAAGCAGTATGCAAGGTTCCATTTCCCCAAATTCTGTTGCTATTGTCAGACTTTTTGTTTTTTCAAAATCTGATAGATGTGAAATTGCAGGGTTTTTTTAAATGTTACTTTTCTGACCATGTTCAGCTTATGAGATGAAATTGTAGTTTTAATTTGCATTTCTCTAATTATTAGCGAAATACAGCATCTTGTCACACATTATTGATCATTTGGGATTCCTGTTCTACAATTTCCAGAATATATTCTTTGTCCATTTTTCCTTGAGTTTGAATCCTTTTTTAAATTTTTTTAAATAGTTGGGGTATTTTGCTTTTTATTTTATTTTTTTATCTTTATGATTCAAAGTGTTAATGATCAAACATCACACTCAAGGAGTTGGTTTTTTAAAATATCATCTAGATAAAAGTACTTTGTCAAATTTATGTATTGCAAATATCTTCTGCCAATCAGTGAATTTCTTTAAGATGTGTATACCATGTCTTTGCCTTAATGATTTGTATTTGTTATGTTCTTGTTTAAAAAAAAATCTTTCTCTACTCTGAAGTCATAAAGATATTTCCTTCTGCTTTTTTAAAAATTTTTTATGGAACGCTTCATAAATTTGCGTGTCATCCTTGCATATGGGCCATGCTAATCTTCTCTGTAGTGTTCCAATTTTAGTATATGTGCTGCCAAAGCAAGCACTACCTCAATTTTTAAAGTTTCTATTCTAATATTCAGGCCTTAAATCCATCTAAATTTATATATTCATATGAATATATATCAATTTTTTCCACATGAATTATTTTAACATTGTTTATTAAATAATTCACTATGCATTGATTTGTAATGTCTTTCTGTCATATGTCATATTATCATATATACTTGGATCTGAATTTATATGTCAGCTATTAGTTTTTTTAATTGTGTTATTCAAATTTTCAATACCTTTACTGCTTTTTGGTCAACTTCATCTAACAGCTGATAAGAGAAATATGTCAGCTAGGCATGGTGGCTCATGCCTGTAATCCTAGCACTCTGGGAGGCCAAATTAGGAGGATTGCTTGAGGTCAGGAGTTCAAGAAGAGAAATATGTCAAAACCTTTCCCCTATTATCAAACATCTGTTGATTTCTAGTGGCCAAATTTTCCTGCTATATATTTAGGGGCTAAGTTGTATATATATATGTATATATATATATATTTTTTTTTTTTACTAACTACTAAAATATATATATTTTACTAAAATTTTACTAACATGAACTTATATATATATAAGTTCATGTTAGTATGTGTTATATATATATATGTTCACGTTAATAAAATTTTCCTGAAGACTTGTACCTTTAAGTAATAACTTCTTTATCCCCAAAAATGATTATTACCTAAAATTTCTTTGGCATATCCAAAGTGCCAGCATCACTTCTCTTGCACTTTGGGGCCATTATTAAGTAAAATAAAGGTTACGTGAACACAATCACTGTGATAGCATGACAGTCAGTCTGATAGCCAAGATGGCCACTACATGACTAATGGATGGGTAGCGTAACATGGATACACTGGACAAAGGGATGATTCACATCCTAGGCAGGACAGAGTGGGATGGCATGAGATTTCATCACACTACTCAGGATAGTGTACAATTTAAAACTTATCACCGTTTATTTCTGGAATTTTCCATTTAATATTTTTGAACCACAGTTGAAACCACAAAAAGTAAAATGGTAGATAAGGGGGTAGCAGGAGCTGGCCACAAATGTGTTGAGAGGCAGGATTGGGGGTCATTATATGTGCCTACAGCCACCTTGCATCCTTTTTGGAATTTGATAGTATACAAATATCATTGCTATTATGCCCTAGATTTTCCTGATACAGTCATAATTTCAGACGTTGTCAGTTTCCATGTTATGCCAGTGTTTTTCACTGCAAGTAGTGAATGATTAGTGGGTTGTAAAATCAGTTTAGTGGGTTGATCTGTAGAGTCTTTGTTTTTAAATGAAATGTAGATTTGAATAGAAGAAAAAATATCAGAGTTGAATTATGAAAAAATAACATTGGGTTTTGAAGTTTTTTTCAGTTACAAATGTATATGCATGTGTGTGATAAAAAATGTATTTCATACTGAGGGTCATGGTCAAAATTGTTTGAAAGTCTCTGAGTTCGATCATATCCAGATATGGGGATTAGAAAAAAATGGAATAAATTATAAATTAGTTTTGTTAGTGTGCCTCTATCAGTAATCAGTGAAGTCAGCAAAACATGGTAGAAGGCAAGTCCTTGGTGTTTCTACTTCATCACTGCCCTTTTCAGAAGCATATTTCTTTCTGAATTCACTCCAACACCTCTACAGTCTCCACAGGATTTCTAATTCTCTTTATGTTCTGATCATCACACCTAAAAACATATATGTGATGATCACAGAAGGAAAATCTAAGTAGCAAAGGAAATCTAAGTAGTAAAGGATATCAACAAATAGCAGATTTAATATTTCAATCTACTTAAGTAAACAAGGATTTTCCTTTCCGCTCTAGCTCTTTAAATTCATATTCTTACATGTTGACATGCCTATGAAAATCTTATCATCTCCATTTCTTGGGTCAAGAGAGGCCCAATAGGGACAATATTGGAGGTCAGCACAGGTTCCCAGGCTGAAGTGGCAGCTGATTGACACCATGTGGAACTATGGATCCTTGTGTTAAGGGATCTTCTGATTTTCAAAAAGAAACTGGAAATTTTGGTTTTTATGTGAAATATCCTGTTTTTAAGTGTTGGCAACTCAAAATAATTTTAAACACTGTGAAGGACAAGTACAACGTGTCTGCAAGCAGTCAATTTGTGATTCTTCCAGAAATACACTAGATAAGACTTAACAGTAATGACTCTTGGAGCCTCACTAGCTTTAGTCCTTTCTCACCTCTTTCCTTCCCTCACCCTCAAACCAACTGTTCTCTACTCCGAGTTACTAATGTAATTTATACGTAGCTCTGTTATGGTGCTCATCATGTTCTATGATGGTTTTGTTGTTTTCGTTTGTTGTTTTTTTACACACCCACCTGCCCTGCTGAAAATAATGAATAATTGAATGTTGAATGCTGGAGTTAGAGTTCAGGCAGAGTTTGAGAAAATCAGTTCGAGTCCTGGCTCTGACACGAGACAACTGTCGGGGGATTTTCACATCTAAAAATGTGAGTAAATAATAATAATGGATAAGATGGTGGCAGCATTATCAGCCTTGCAGGAGACATGATCACCTAGCATTAACATGTGCAGGGGCACCACCATAAAATTGTCTTGGCGTTGATGTAAACCAATGTGGATTGGACAGAGGTTTCTTGGATACCATCTACTACCTTTTGCTGCAGCCTCTTAACCACCCTCCCAAGCTTCTCGAAGTAGGCGTGTTCCTAGATATGCCCGGGAAGGTCATGCTCTGTTTGACAGCACCTCCCCAGGGCCTCTAGTAGCAAAACTATGGAGATGGGATGGAGAAATGAGCCTTCCGGTACCTTAAGCACCTTGGCAGAGAGATTTACTGCCTATCCATGCCACTTCCAAATCAATTTGGGCTCTCTATTCCCGGGAGGGGAAAACGTTAAAAGGTTTTCTTTTTGACCATTTTCTTTTCTTTTCCCCTCAGCTTCCCTTCTTCACCCTTATACTATCCTTCTTTCTCCTGTGCTTATTTCCCACTGAGGCAGAAAGAAAATGTGTACTTCCAAGATTCTCAGTCCTCAAACACTGTGATTCCTATCAGCAGAATGCCTGGTGATTCAATGCTCCCTTCACCAAAAATTAAAACCTGAGTGGCATTTACATTTTTTTCCCCTAACGTCACCTAAAAAGTTAAAGGTTAAAGTAGGACATGAAGCCAGATACTTCTCAGTCTCAGCTTTTGGAAGTGTTTTGCCCATTAAATTATGACGCTCTTTCAATGGTGAATTTATTATAGTAAATTTAAATTACCTTGAAATTAACCTTGAACCCATTTGAAGTAGCCAGAATTAATTCTTAATCTACAGAAGGAAAAAAGAAAAACATGATAACTGAGTGATTTGTTCTATTACAGATCCTGTACAAGGAATAATTTGGAAACTGGGCGGCTTGCTCCAACTAATTATAAAAGTTGAACAAGTAGTCAAAATGCTTATTATGCTAATTTTTTCTCTTTTGCTGGATTCTATTCACAAGGCCAATGTGAACCTAAAGCTTGGGTTCTTTCGTGCCTATAATAAACTGAGAGTTTGTGCTCAGAGCAGAGTATAGAATTAGAACTGCCCATTTGTCCTTTTTCCCATTCTTTTAAGACTTCTTCAGATTTATAAGTGATGTAACAGAAGGCCACTCATGAATACTTAGCCATAGCAGCAGAGACACAGTGGTATCTGCAATTAAACCTTGCCAGAAGGCTTCAGGGAGAAACCTAGAGTGCAGACTGATTTTTTTTATTAATAATCATAATTAATAAGAGGAATATTGAGTGCGTATATGGGCCAGGCACTTCCTAGATGATATGGTCCCATAATCTTCACAACTCCATAAGGTAAACACTGTCATTATTTGCATTTTACCAGTTGAAGAAAATGAGGCTTAGGGAGGTTGAATAGCCTGCCTACTATGGGGCAGAACGGGAACCAGGCTTTCAGCAGCCTGCAATCCTGAGCACGTCACAGGCTAAAGCCTCAGAACCAGGTCTTTCTCTCAGTCTGTTTGGTTTACAAAGCAAGAAAAGGGACAGTCACAAACACCCTTGTGTCTTTTATATTCTTTTTACAGAGAAGTATGCTTGCATTTATTTAGGAAAAAAATCTAGAGTGGCTAGACTGGATGATTGGTTGCCTGTTGACACAGGGAAGGGGGCTGCCTGCTCAAGCATTTTCTCTAAGGAGATAAGATTTGAGAAAAGCTCTCAACAAAGGAAAGGACAGGGGTGAGCAGACATGAAGCTGGGAGCTTGTTCTTGCAGCCCCGGGCTCCCAGCCCCACCCCAGCTGTAGACGGCATGTGTTTCAGACTGTGCACCGAGCCAGCAGTGACACCCACCCTGGGAAATGTAGAGGCTGCTCAAACTTCGGGAAAGTCCTTTATTGTGGCAATGGCAAGTGTTCCCATGCATCATGGAAAGGTAAATACAGGAGGAACCCAAATGCTAACCATCAGCTAATGAGGGTTTGTTTTACTAATACAGTTCTTACTTAAAGATTAATCCCTGGTGCATAGAGTTTCACTTTGTCAGAGAAATCAAACGTTTTATGCACAATACTTCACTTTTGACACGCCAGAAGAATAAGGAAAAAAACAAACTGGTTTTCTCTATATATACTCACACAAAACATAAAACATGTCTATGGCTGGAAGTGTGGGTTTTTCCCACACTAAATGGTTTTCCAATTCTCCACAGACACCAACTGGGCGTCCTACAGCTTAACTCAATTCTGACACTAGCTACCTGGGAGTAGCGTCAGATCCCACAGGTTCAGGGCTCAGTCCCACAAGAGCTCCCCCACCCCCACTCCAGACGCCAATCACACGTCTGTTGTCACCTGTGCTTCCGACTGACCAGCTATACATCAGAGGTTGCCACGACCTTGCTCAGGTTCGATCATCTGCTAGCATGGCTCACAGAGCTCAGGAAAACAGCTTGCTATGGTACCAGTTTATTACCAAGGGTATAAGCAGGAACAGCCAGGTGGAAGAGATGCATAGGGCGAGGTATGGGGAAGGGTGTGGAGGTCTATGTACACCGCTCTTCAGGTGCTTCCCTTCCTCAGCCAGCTGGAAGCCGCCCCACCCATCCTGCTGGGGTTTTATGGCGGCTTCATTGCATAAGCATGGTTGATTACATCACCGGCCATTGGCGATCAGCTTGACCTTCAGCCCCTCTCCCCTTCCTAGAGGTAGGAGGTGGGGATGGGGCTCAGAATTCCAACCCTCTAATCACATGGGTTGGTTCCCTGGGTTCTCCAGAGTCCCCAGCCTCAGTCATCTCATGAACATACTAAAGACACTTCTCACTAAGGAAATTCCAAGGGTTTTCAGAGCTGTGTACCAGGAAATGGGGGCAGAGGCCACATATGTATGTCTTACTATGTGACACCCGTGTCCACTTAAAAAGGCTTTAACGGTGTCATTTCAAAAGAGGGAGGGAGTGGGAGGAACCATAGGAGGTGGGGGGCATTATTCTAAACACAGTCCCCTTACTGGCTTTGAAAAGGGGCAATAAAATGTTTTACAAGATGTCTCTCTAAAACCTCCACCCTTTTTGGGAATTAAAACAGACATTCGGGCCAGGTGCGGTGGCTTATGTCTGTAATCCTAGCACTCTGGGAGGCCAAGGCAGGTGGATTGTTTGAGCTCAGGAGTTTGAGATAAGCCTGAGCAAGAGCGAGACCCTGTCTCTACTGAAAATAGAAAGAAATTAGCCGGACAACTAAAAATATATAGAAAAAAATTAGCCAGGCATGGTGGTGCATGCCTGTAGTCCCAGCCACTAAAGAGGCTGAGGCAGAAGGATTGCTTGAGCCCAGGAGTTTGAGGTTGCTGTGAGCTAGGCTGATGCCACAGCACTCTAGCCCGGGCAACAGAGCAAGACTCTGTCTCAAAAAAAAAAAAAACAGACATTCCTTCCCCGAGGCCAGTAACCAAAGGGGCAGAAAAAATGTTCTTTGCTGTTTATTTGCTAGTAACTTAAACCACAGGAGATGGCCCAACAGAATTGTCCAAGGGTCACAAGATCACAGGAGATAAGGTTGACCTAAACCACTGATTATAGTTAAACAACAATAGCCTGAAGCCCTGACATGTGACACTGGTCACATAGATCCAAGGCCAACTGCTGAAAACTCCCCCTTTAAAAAGCCCTGTTTTTCTGCTTAAAGGCAGGATGGGAGAGATCCTAGTCCACGGCCCTCCACTTTTGCCAGCATATTAATAACCTTCTCTTTCCTTTTCATCAAACCATTTCTCCTCCTTCATTGTTCTCATTGATTCGGCCTTGGGGACAAGTACCTAACATTCAGTAACAGCATTATAAATCCTTAACATTGTTGGGACAGAGGGAAGCCTTCCCCTTAGCCCTTGGAAGTTTCACTGAAAAATCAACTCACAATAAAGCAGATTAATAAGAGAAAAATAATCAAAGTTATTTTAGCATGTATAAATGGGAAACCTTAGAAAATGTGGATTCAACACCACAATGGAGTTCAGAAGCTCATTTGCCTTTCTGATAAAATGGGTTATGGGGATGCGGGGAAGAGGAACTCTGTCCAGGGGCAAAAAGGGACCACCAGGGAGGATGAATAGATAGGGAGCAAAGGCTGGTAAGTATTTCCCTTTGGAATTCAAGTCAGTCTGAGAGGTGGGACTTTATCTTCTTAAAGAATCTGTTCAGGTGTGGTCACACTCCTGGTCTTAAAGAGGGGGAGAATCGAACCATTGTTCTTCTAGGTGTCTCTGGATCTCAGGCACAAAAAGAAACTTCAACAGTTTGGGGAGAACCCATGGTGGGGATGGGGGAAGAAGGTCAGACACCTGGATAGAGGCTTCTTCAGTCAGTCCAACATGTCAGAATGCTATATTATGGGGTAAAAATATTTCTAATTTCTTTCCCCATTTTTTTTTTTTTTTGCCAAAGAAATTCACTGCATCCTTCACCATTTATGTTTAAATAACTATGCACAAGAAAAAAATAAATAAATAAATACTTCCAGAAACCTTTACAAATTCAGATAAACTTGCCTGGAATTTCTGGTTGTTTAGTTTGTGAAAAGCTGTTTTCGCAATCCAGAGCAGTGATATATGAAAGCTATGGCATGCCTGCCTAACCCGAGAAGGCTTCGGGCAGATGACCTAGCTGAGAAGGAGCCAGCACTTGTATCCAAGGTTTCTATTTTCTAAAGATAGAAATAGTTGGGGGTGTGGGGGGAGAGTTCTTCCCTGCAGGGATATTTTAACCAATGCTAAAGAGATAAAGAGAACAAGACCCCACCACTACCACCACCACCACCAATTCAGCCAGATTAAACCAGATGAGAATAGTAAGTGGAACTACCCAGGAGCCAGGGCCAAGAAGAGAGAAGTCCTCCGTCATTTGGGTGTGAAGTCATAGGAATAACCTGGAGTGGCCTATTGGGCAGCCTTCAGTGTCCCGTGGAAAAAGTTTGGATTGCTCCAAGCCACTGAACATATCTGGCCTCCCCTAGGGAGCAGATACTTGCCCAATAGTCCATGGGTCCATGGGGTGACCCACATATTTTTTTTCATGGCAGTGGACTGATGACTTGAAACTCAGCCTAGCTGACTGGTGTCATGGGAGTCAACCAGCCTGTTTTGTGGAGGACATCCAACTCTGAACTTGCTAGCGACAGCTCGGCCACTTGTCCACAAGGCTGAATCAGGGAAACCAGGACTTGTGGTTTGAGGGGAAGGAAAGAGATGTTTTATTACTTTTCTGGCAAACAAGGAGGATGGAGACTCCTGTCTGAAATGCCATCATCCTAATAATAAGCAGAAATACAGAGCTTTCAAAGGGTGGGTTCTCAGCTTCAGGCAATTACTGTTCAACTACAGTTTGCCATTCTGATCATCCCATCTCAGCTGAAAACAATCTCATGATCTTTACCCCGGACCTCCCTTTACCAGATCTGGGCTGGGCCATCTCTTGTTGCACAAATAACAAAAACCTTACCCTGCCCCTGCAACCACTGGCCTGAGGCAGGGATGCAGGCTTTAGTTCTCAAAAAGGAGTGCAGGATGTGTTAAAGAAACAGAAAATATGTTTGCCCCTTTTTTCAGGCCATTCCGTTACAAACTGAGATTTCCTTGCTTCCTACTGGGTCAGTCCAATGGGGTACCCATGCCTTGTAGTCTCCCAATAGGAGTAAGGAGGGGGGAGAGAAGGGGAGAGGGGAAGAGGAAGGAAGAGAGGGGAGGGGACAAGGAGGGGGAGAGAGTTAGAGAGAAAGAAGGAGAGGTCTGAACCTAAGTGTCCCAGCACTTAGGGGACCCACTAGTGACTGGACTTACGTTGCCCTTAACACAGTCCTGTGAGGGAGATACTCTTCCTTTTGTCTACAGATGAGAACACCAAGCACAGAGTTCTTAAGTAATCTGCCCCAGTCTGCCAATATATTAAAAAAACACAAAAAAAACCTATGTGACTCTAGAATCTAAATGTTTAAACACTATGCTGTACTCATTCTCTTCACGAGATGATAAAAGTGATTTGGCAGTGCCTGCCATATAAAAAGTTCAATAAATATTGGTTACTATCATTATTCTCCTTTTATGTTGTTGGGGCTCAGAAACCAATAACTCAAAATATGGTGCATTAACATACTGAAATGAAAGAAGCCTCAAAGTCTCTCTAACCTTCCCCTCTGCTCCTGAAGTCTCTCCCAAAGCACAGGATGAAGTTGAAATTCCTTTATCTGCCTAAGTTCCAGACCCACCAAAGAGAACAATTGTTTTTTCTTCCCCTCCCTGTAAGACCAAAAACATCTGAACAGACCTTTTCACAAGATAATGTCTGTCTCTCAGGATCATTCAAATTCCAAGGACAACTATTTAAAAATTAATCTGTTCTTGGATCCATCCGTTATTAATTCTTTATTGCTCTGCAACAGAATTATTCTTCTTCCCCCTCCCATAACCTGTTTTGCAGAATCCAAGCCCCCATTCTTTCTGTAACCTCAAGATGGTATATACGCTTCTGAACTCCACTGGAGTATGGGTAATCACTCTGTGGTTCTCCCCATGCACAGGTTAATAAATTCGTAGCCTTTCCTGCAATTAATCTGCCTTTTATGAGCTCATTTTTCAGCAAACTTCAGAAGGCAGAGGTGAAGTTTTCCCTTGGTCCCTACAATATACAGACATTCATATTCCAGTTAAAATGATCAGTTAACTAAAAAAATATTTTAAATAATGATATCATAATTTATCAAAGCACATTCCTCAGGAACTTCCGCTGGGTTTAGGTAGTGTCTGTAGGAGCCAGCCTCCCAGAAGGCTGCCAATGATCCCTGTCTCTTGGCATTCACATACTTGTATAGTCTTCTCCCACACTATATCAGGGTTGAGCTGTACAATCAACAGAATGTCACTCTAGGCTAGGTTATAAGACATTGTGACTTCTGCCTTTCTCACTTTCAGAGTGAGATCCCTCACTCTGGGATAAGTTAGCTGTCATGTTGGGAGTGGCTCTATGGGAAGGCCCCAAAGCAAAGCACTCAGGCCTCCTGCCAACAGCCCTGTGGATGAGCCATCTTGACAGTGAATGCGTGACAGAGTACTCGCCCCTCCTCCCATAGATATAGAAGGGAAATATTGAGAGTGGGGAATATGTAACAGAGGAATGGACTGGAAAAAATAGCAAAAATATTTTCTGTCTCTAAAGCCTGCATCCCTGCCTCTGGCCAGTGGTTGGGAGGGGCAGGGTAAGTCTTCTGTTTATTTGTACAACAGGAGATGGCCCAGCCCAACCTCCTAAAGGGAGATCCTGGGCGGAGGTCACAAGATTGTCTTCAGCAGAGATGGAATGATCAGAATTATCAACTGTGATTGCCTAAAGCTGAGAACCCATCCTTTAAAAGCTCTGTATTTCTGCAAATGTTCAGGAAGTTTGGGATTTTGAGATGAGAAGGTCTACCGTGTTTCCTCCTTTGTCGACAAAGTAAAACTCTCTTTCCTTCCTCCTCATACTGTTTATCCTCATTCTTCTTCGGCCTCGTGGACAAGTGCTGAGTCTTTGGTAACAGATCCTTCCCCAGTCAAGCCATCACATGATGGCAGCCCAGGCCAACATCATGACTGCAACCTCCTGAGAGACCCTGAGCCATAACCATCCAGCTAAGCCACTCCAGACTTCTGGACCTTAAAAACTATATAAGACAATAAACGTTTATTGTTCAAAGCCACTGTGTTTGGAATAATTGTTACGCAGTAATACATAACTAATATATCATCTCGTCTAGAAACCTTCAACTGACCCCAGCATTCTGTGCCTCCTCTATCATAGTACCTACTTACTGTATAACAACTTAGACTTTTTCTCATCTCAGTCTCCCCTTGTAGACAATGAGCTCAAGGACAAGGACCAGCTCATACAGAATTTTGAATTCCCAGGATCTTGCACAATGCTGCAGTTGGCATAGATTTCAATAAGTGTATGTTATTGAACTCTATCTTCACTTACTTTATGTCTTTTTTTCCTTAAAATATAGTTGTATTTCAGATTTTCATGAATTCAGGGAGTTTTTCCCATCTAAATTAGGCCTACTTTTGATTACTAAAGTTAATGTTAAATCTGTACTACCCAGAGTATCTTTTTGAAAAGATCTTAGACATATCTTTTTTTTTTTTGC
>VBSM01003169.1:13650180-13666220 GCA_008086735.1 Cheirogaleus medius
CCCAGGCTAGAGTGCAGTGGTGTCATCATAGCTCACTGCAGCCTCAAACTCCTGAGCTTATGCAATCCTCCTGCCTCAGCCTCCTGAGTAGCTGGGACTATAAACGCATACCACCACACCCAGCTAATTTATTTATTTATTTAAAAATTTTTTTTTTAGAGACCAAGTCTTGCTATTTTCCCCAGGCTGGTCTCAAACTCCTGGCCTCAAGCAAGCCTCCTTTCTTAGCTTCCCAAAGTGCTAGGATTACAAGTGTGAGCCACTGCTCCCAGCCCATAAATAGTATGTAAAGTAGCAACACTTCTGTGATTTCAATTGTGCCATTAGCCCAGAATTTTCTTTTTCCCAAATAGGATTTAAAAACCCAGAGATAAAAGTAGTTCATCAATGGAAAAAGTAAAATAACTTCCCAGAAAATATTGTCTGAGTTGGTTGTACAGAAATTGGGATTAAATTGGAGATTTTTAAACTCATATTTAATATATGAAATATAACTTTTGTTATAAAAAATGTCAGTTCAATCTTATGATTGAACATATGGTTCATTCTGTACTTTGATCCTGCGGAGACCAAAGTCATCATTTTTTCCTAAAATTTCATATAAAACTCAGGTGATCAATATATTTGTAAAATAAGAAACACATTAAAGACGTGTGAACTTCCTAAATTAACAGAAAGCAGTCCACATCAATGCTTTCTCCACGTGGTCCTTACCAAGGGATTCACCACTTCTAGAAGGCTCTGTCCTGAGGAAACAAACAACAGCCTACCTCATCACTTCAAAGTTGTCATCTATCCTTGTTCCAAAATACACATCCAACAAAAGAATGGATGCCATTCCTGCTGATATGTCCCCTGATAAGAGCATTCATAAGAGACATTTTGCAGCTGTGGATAATGTGAGGTTCATCCGTGTGCACTAACACAATACACATTCAAGGGGGGCAGTGGTCTTGGCATTGACACACAATGGAAACTCTACAGTGATGAAGGTGTAGAATCAACACACATATAATATCCTCAGGTTATATCTGGCTGCAGTCTAGCCTGGTAGAAACAACTAAAATAAAATAGATGAACATTTAACATCCATGTAATAAGTTCAAGAATTAAGGGTGAGAATGGAAACCATCTATCCCAGATACACAGCCTGGAATTTGAGGACTGGAACTATCTAACCCTCTCCCCTTTAATACAAACACACACCCTTACTTTCTTTACTACATTAATGTCATTTTACTGCACCTTTGTCTTCATTAACATAACTTTATTCCAGCACACTCTTACCCAGGCAAATAATTTAACTGTTCATTACAGGAACTTCCAAAAAAAAACCCTTCAAGTCTCCAATGGGAAGTATTGACAAACAGTTAATGCCTTAAGGATCTTCAAATTCCCCACCTCAAAATTCTTTCCTGGCTGGTCCAAAGGTAGTGGGTTATCTCACTTGATTGTTCACAATCAATTACAGATTGAATTCCTTGTTCTACTACTTTGCCCCTGTCTCACTACTGCACTTGATTAGTCTTAAAAAAAAATTCTTTCCTTGCTGTTTCTAATTCTACACTGTTGTATTATTATCTTTACTCAATCTTCATCAAGCACCCTCATTGAAAAACCAACTCAAACCAAATTTCCAATAAAATAATTTTTAAGTAATAAAATACAACCTTGCCTTTTCTTCTCAGAGACATTATTAAAGCTGTTTAGGTGGTAATCTTCCTTAATGCAATAAACAATAGACATAGCTTTGTCTTATCAATGGATTTCGTTGGTGATATTTGGACAGCCAGCATTTGACAAGTGCATAGTATGGATCTAGTGATAAGTTAAATTTCCAGACTAATATATGGCCTTTAATCTCTTCCCCCTTATGGGTCAGAAGCTTTCAATGTTAAAAAAAATTCTACATCTGAACATTTAAATTTCTGCCTGGTCCAGAATTTGCCACCTATGTTCTGGCAGGTGTTAAAAGGTGTTACTTGTTCAAAAGAAAAAAGTTTCCATGGTCAAACAATTTGAGAACTGCTGAGGTAAAGATAAAACCCATCATTTCATTCCTGCAGGACTTCTCAGGGCCTTTAGTATATATTACTGATATCAAGAATATCCAAGAGGGAGTTATTGATATACAACCTATGCAAAACATATATGAATGCTTCGTCCTAAAGAAGCTCACAGAGTCTCACTATATACAACAAGGATGATAGACAGTTTTATCTAGTCTTCCATTCCTCCTTTATTGACAGACCACTACCAGAGAACGTGGCCAGAAAGGAAGCTAAATGGCCACAGGTGTCCTGGCACTCAGCAGTCAGCTCTGCGGTGATTTCGGGGCTGCCCTGAGCTCGGGCGTGGGGAGAATGAAGGAAATGGATTGGCCGGAGTCCTGCCAGCTCGTCAACGATGAGGTTTGTGTGCCCAGAGCTAAGCTTAGGTAGTTTCAGCCCTTCTCCTGGAAAGGAATGCTGGTCTTTCAACAACTTTCCCCCCAGGAGTTCCTGAAGCCTTTCCCACATCTGTGAGCACCAGACATAAATCCGCTACATCGTCCAAGCTGCTGACCTTTGCTCAAAGGGAGGCCCCGCTGGCACAGACCCCACAGGTTGCAAGGAGGTGGCATCTGGCACACTCTGCTTCGGCAACAGCTAAAATCCTCATGCTGTCACCATTTTCGACCATGCTCTTCTACCGAGATCTCCACTTAAAAGACCTTCTTTATTTACACTTACAACTCCGACTTCCCTGTTTTGGGTTGAGAAGAGGAACTTGACATTTACTATGCAGTTTCTATGTGTCTGACATGACATGAGACACTTTACATGTTTTATCTCATCATTCCCACAACTACCAAAAAATCATAATGGCGAAGGTTTCTGTCGTATTGCCCATGTACCGGGCACTGTTGCAAATGCCTTACATGTTTTCACTCACTCAAAACTCAGAGACTCTACGTGGTAGAGGCTGTTATTGCCCCCACTTTACAGATGAGGAAACTGAGAGATAGAAAAGTGAAGTAGCTTGTCTAATGTCACACAGACAGTGGCAGGCAAGATTGGAACACGGTCCATGCATCCAAGCATGCTACCGTGATCTGCCATTATCTGCCCTGTCAGGTGAGAAAACTGAAGCTCAAAGAAGTTGAGTGGCTCACTCAGAGGCACACAGGAAGTGGAAGAACAGGGACCAGAACCCAGGTCTGTTTACAGCCACACCCTTGTTCCTCATCTAGACCAGCAGTTCTCAAAGCATTGTCCCCGGGCCAGTGACACCCATACCAACTAGTTAGAAATGCGAATTCTTGGGGCCCAAATCTCATTCATCTGAAACTCAGGGGTGGGTCCCAGCAGTCTCTTTTTTAACAAGGCTTCCAGGTGATTCTGATGCAGGCTAAAGTTCGGGAAGCATTTCTCTACGCCATGCTGCCTTCTGTGGAGCATTGACATTACCTGCAAGGGCTAGAAAGACCGTGTTGTCCAGGGGTTAGAGTCTGGGAAGCTAAGAAACAACTTGATCATGACCTGGCGTATTTCACCGGCCTGTCAATAGACAGTCCAGAGGTGGCCTGTCTCCCCCTTAACAATTCTTGGAGCAGGAAAAGGGCAGCTACTCTGTAGTCTGTGGTCAAGAGGACGACTGGGTTCTGTCCTCGGCCATCCTTAACTCTGCCACTCGCTTCTCAGATCCAGAGCTGCTCAGTGTGTTTTGGTTCCGTATTTTTGCTGGTTTTGCCAGACAGCTTTGTCCGCCACTACCTGCGACTGCTCTTGTCTTTCAGCTCCTTCCGCTTCAGGAGGAAACGCTGCTGTGGCAACGCGGTCAGCTGATAGGCTGCCCTCCTCGCTGGCACATGATGCAATCAATGCAGAATGCTTCTTACAGTTCTGGAGCCAAGCTTTTTGTCTGTTTTGTTTTCCTTCTTTGCAGTAAGCGTCAGTTCAGTAGCTACACTAAAGCTTGCCTCACCCACTGCTTTGCTGAAATGTGTAAGATCCCAGCTTTCCCCCAAATCAAGCTGTTATTGAGAGGTTTGGTGTACGTATATGAGACAGAACAATAAACTTATTTTTATAAAGGCTGAAAAGAGGTTAAGGAATATTTGATGGTTCAAGGTGGGAGCTTGAAAGGCCTTTGGCTCAGGACGAGGGACCACACGGTCCTGAATTTGTGGCCAGGAGCTGGACAGCACAGGGTAAGAGAGGGAGCCACAGTCAAGAAGGGAAGGTGCTAAGTTAGCTCCAAAATGCCTATTTTGCAGTCAGAGATCAAAAGGATACAACTTTTTAAAACCGTTTTTCTTCCGTAACAAACATGAATCTGAGCTTGTTGGGTTTCTGTGGGCCTCGTGTTCAAGGCAGCCTCAGCAACACGGAGCCGGTTATTTTACTTTCAACGCCAAGGGTTAGGACCCGCTGGTGGGCAAATTGACGAAAGCTACAGGAGAAGGGCTACAAAGGAGCCACCCAAATGTCATTAATCTCTCTCTTCCTGCCTCTTGCTAGGTTTCTGGGAATCTGTTGTTTGTCCGTTTGTTTTGTGCTTGATTTGGAATCTCAGTTTTTATTGGCCCACACTAAAACCAGTTAGTTACTGGAAAGGGCACCAAATAAGATTAGTAAGCCCGACTTGATTTATCAAACAGGAATGTGTGCAGGGGTCGAGTGGGGGAATGTTCCAATCAGGCAGAACACTCCCCAGCCTGTGGCCGCTCTAAACCCTGGTGGTCATCTTGTGGGTTAAATGAGAAACTGAAATTCCGACCTGCACAGAGGTGGCACTCGATACCATGAGCTATTGTCACTGAATGCACACTGACCCAGAGTCTGGAGGGTGCGCCCCTGTGCCGGAGAGGCCCTGCAGGGTCGGGGAAGGGCTCTCCATGGGGGCAGGCCGGGTGGCAGCTGCACTGTCACCAGCCCTTCCCTCCCATCCCCCCGGCCCCCGACCTGGCCCAGACACTTTGGACAAGCTCTGTAAGCCCCCAAACCTTCATCTCTTCCCATCTGTGAAAATACATGTCCTCCAAAGGGTGTGGGGGGAGTGAGTGAACGAAATCATCTAAAAATTTCAAACTCCTCCACCATGCTAACAAGAGAGCCCCATCATTTGTTATAGAAGTAAAATACCTGCTTTTACATTTCTAATTGTGATTTCAGTTGAACTTTTACTGCTGTGATATAATAGAAAGAACCTCTGAATTTGGAATCTGAAGACCTGAACTTAGGTCCTGGTTCTGAAATGCTGCCATTTATTAGTTCTGCAACTGGGTCATTTCACCTCCCTGGGCCTCAGTTTCCTTATCTAAGAACTCGGCTAACATTATCTGCCCCATAGGTTTTTATATGAAAAACATAAGCTACTGGGAGGAGGTGGATAAAGCATATTGTAAACTGTAAACATTGTCCAAATGTGATTGCTGTTGATAGAGAGAAATTCAATTAGCGACTCCAGAATGGGGTCCCTCTGCTTCCTGAACAGCTGCACCCTCCTTGTGACCACTAAAAACTATAGTCTGGACTCCTGCCACCTTAAGGAGCTGCCCAGAAGTGTCCAATTTAGTTTGGGTATATCATAGAAATAGTAATTATTTTAAAAGCCACCATCTGTTTGGCACTTAATGCGTGCCTAAAACTGTGCTAAGCACTTTACATGCATTGTCTCAGTCCTTACGACTCCACAAGGCAGGGATTACTCTTCCTAGCTTGCAGATAGGCTCAGAGACATAATTTTAAGAAGTCATACAGCTAATAATCTGAGATTTTGGACCAACACCTGGGCCCACACTTGTAATCGCTATTATAATATTATCACTGTTCTTTTCTTGTACATGCCCCCTTGGAGAAGAATGAAGTCTATTTGAGTTGATGATCCCAAACCCTGCCTCCTAAATCTTCATATGAAACTGCATGGAAGATTTCTAGCTTGCAATTTAAATTATGATCTGTTTTCCCACCCTCATTCCTCCAAAATAATCATAGTTATAAAACACTTGATGTTCCTCAACCTTGAGAGTTATAAAAACTCTCAATTATAAATGACAGATGCTGTTTTGAGAATGAAATCTCTCTCGGTTAGTTTTAGAGTTTTAAAAAATATTTGATTTAAAACATGTCGGGCACACAGAGGAGGGGAGAGAGAGAGTCTTTAAAACTTCCCCTTCCCTCACTCCTCAAAAGCAGCAGAGAAAAATTTTCCCAGGACCCGAGCTCGAGATATTCCTGATACCAGACGCCTCCACAAGCAACGCTGCTGTCAGGGAAACAGAGAAGCTGCCGAGGAGCCAGGCCATTTCCACTCCACATTTGGTCTGAGGCCAGAATGTTGTCTTTCAAGCTTTCAGCAAAACCTCCCAGCGTGAGGTGGACCCGGCAATGACCATATGTGACCATTATGGCCTACAGGGACAAGAAGAAAAGTAAGGAAGGCCTTGGCAAATGGCCAAGATTGTATTTGCAAGAGCTGGACAATGCCCTGGTGCTGTGGGCCTTGAACAGCAAGCTCGGTTCTTCATGTTTGGCCACAGTGCAATTATGCTTGCGTTATTCAAAGTGAGTCCCTAGGAGTGTGCCGATAAGCTTGGTAAGGGCTTCACGGCAAGGAAGCACAAGCGTGTGCATGGCTCATTGGCACCATGTCCATACCGAGCATTGGAAAGGGAATGTGTGCAAGGAGAGGGAAGGAGAGACGACTGAACACCTCTTGCTTTGCCCTGCCAGGTTTTACGTTTACAGGCTTCCGTGGATGGTACTGATTATTGGCGTGGGTCCTTGGCTTCCATTAAAGCAGTGAGGGTGAAGGGAGGGGAAAGAGATGCCTAAAGTCCCTTAAAGTTCCCAGTCCATTCAGTCAATGACTACTTACTGGGAGTCGAACCAGGTAAGATGCATGTGCTGCAGATACAAATGACCAAGAGCAGGTGTCACTGCTGCCCTCTCCATATCCAGTGGGGGAATCGGTCAACAATCAAATAGCCATGAAGATGTATGAAAAGTGAAAGCTGTGACGAGTGCTAGGAAGGAGCGGTCTTAGTGCTTTGAGAGCCTAGGTCAGGGGACCCTGAGCTAGTCAGAGAGGTCAGGAAAGGCTTCCCTGAGACAGCAATGCTGCAGATGAGACCTTCAGGACGTGTAGATGCTAACTAGACAAAGGAATGGGGTGGGAGGCAGAGCCCTGGCCAAGGGAATGGCAGATGCAAAGTCCCTGTTTGGGGACAGCCATCTTGGTGGGAGGGTAGGAGATCTGACCTAAGTGTCACCAGGAAAGCCACCAAGCCCTAAACACCTTTGCCTCTGGTGTCTAAAATCCCACCTTTTTAAAGGCAGCTTTAGGTTTTTTTTCCTTTGAAGTGTTCTTTTGTGCTCAGAAGAGTAACCCATTAAAGTCAAGTGAATGGCTTTATCTGATCAATTTCTCCCTAATAGCAGAGGTCATGGCCACAAGTCCCTGAGATTTGTACAGAAATTTGGGTAGGTGGGTTTATTTTCAAAAGAAAAAGAGTAACAAAAATGGGAGATAGGGGCCTCAAACATCAAACTTCATATTTTTCTAAATTTAACCCAAGAATAGCATTGCCAAAATTCATTAAAAGTCTGATTCCCAAAAAAATCCTGTAAGCTCTTGCCTTCAGAGAGACTAATGAGGCCTCAGGAAGATCTAGTCTTTGAGAGAATATGAAAATGCACAATCCAATGAAAAGAGGTAAACATCACATTGTGAGAATGCCAATAATTTTTTTTTCTCCTAACCCAAGTCTCCCACCCTCAATCATTGTCACCAACTGACAAAATATAGTCATGTACTGCAGAATGTTTGGCCAACGATGAACCACATATACCACAGTGGTCCCATAAGATTACAATACTATATCTTTACTGTACCTTTTCTAGGTTTAGATATGTTTAGATATACGAATATTGACCTTTGTGTCACAATTGCCTACAGTGTTCAGCACAGTAACATGCTGTACAGGTCTGTAGTCTAGAAGCAGTAGGCTGGACCACATGTCTCAGGTGTGTAGTAGGCTGTACCGTCTGGGTTTGTGTAGGTAAGCTCTGCGATGTTCACACAATGGTACGTTTCTCAGAACATTTCCTGTCATTAAGTGACACATGCCTGTATGTTAATTTCAGTATTCTTTTCCTAGAATCTCAGAACAGATGTTTATCCCCCACGACACATAAACAAGCAGTAAACTATACTAGCTTTTCAGCCAGCTAGGCCTGGGTTCAAATCTTGAGTCTTGAATTCAGCCATATGACCATGGGTGGGTCATTTAACTGCCCTAAATCTGATTTTCTCAACTGTAAACTGGGAATCATTATTGTTCCTACGCCACAGAGTTGCTTTGAAGGCGAGATAAAATAATGCATTCAAGAACGTAGAAAGGTGCCTGTCCAATAATCAGCACTTATATGGGAGAAATTGAGAAAGAGGGGCTAGGTGAGGGGAATTGGCAAAGACTGAGAAAGGGTGCACATTTCCTAAAAGGTAGAAGTGTGTGGGTTCCAGGTGATGAATCACTCACCTGGGCAAAACCACACACACACCAAGTCTCAGAAGAAATTAGGAAGCCTGAGAGAAACTGGGCCTGGGATTTATAGACAAAATTGAAAGAGCCCTCTCCCTTCCCCCGACGCCGTGTTCTCTTCAGACATGTGAGACGACTTCACCTGTAGACAGAAAGGAAAACAGCAAGGACCACCCAGGTGTGAGTTCTGCCTGAAGAGGCCGATGCTGTTGAAGTAGAATTGAAGATTGAGACTTTTGACCAAGGTAGGACATCCGCTCGGGGAACTTCCAGGCAGAGTGAGGCAGAGGAAACTGGTAAGAGCTTAAATAAGGGGCAGTAAATTACAGAGCTGGACGAAAAAGATGAAAGGCCCCTTCCTGCCTCCCCACAGATTGTGAGCTGTGGTCCAAGGGACTGGCTGGCCTCTGTCACTGCAAATGAAATGATTTCCTACTGGAAAGCTCTTTGGCCTTAATGAGCTTGGCCTGGGATACTCAAATTCTCAGGCTTGGCATGGCTTTCTCCAGCAAGAATTTCTTTTTCTGGAAAAAAAAAAAAGCAACATAGTAAAAAAACATATATACATATATATATAGTGAAAATGCCAAAGAATGTCCGGAATATGTATCACACGGGAGAGAATTCCTGAATGTGTCTTTTCCCAAAGCTATTTTTATCAAGGAGAAAGAGATTTCCTTATAGAGCTCCTAGATCTATAATTCCTTAAAGCACTTTCTTAGGAAGTTCATGCTTGTGTTGCATTTTTTAACATGTAGACACTTTGAATACCTGTTCTGTCTCTGCCAGCCCTCTGCTTTCATGCCCAGGCAGCTGTGAGAAGAATTCTGACAAGCCCAGGAAATGAAGCTAATAACCCCAGTAAGCTACACCCTGTGCATATTGGAGGCTGAGGCATGAAGACTGGAGACCGTAAACAGAGTGGAGAAGATGGCTTGCGGCGTCCTCCATGTTGCAGCTCCTGTAGTTGTAGAAACACTTTGGGTGGCCCTAAGTGACTCTCCTTTATTTCTCTGGGCCTGGTTTCCCGCCTCCCTGAGGAGACCAAGCAGAGAATGAACAGAGAGCATCTGCACAGAGGGTAACCGCTGTCCTCAAGTGCCCAGCAGCCCCATAAGAACAACATGGCCAAACCTCCCACTCAGCCTCACAGGAAGCAGAGCTAGAAATTGGAGGTGGCTACACATTTGCCAAGAAAGTGAATCACGCACTTGAGATTTCAGGACCTCTTCATGTACAGCAGATTTTAAGACCATTTCATCCATGGAATCAAATACATGAATTAATAGAAACATAGAAAAAAATCATGTTGCAGTGGAAAACTATGCATCATTTGTGGCATACCCTTCTGGCTTATGAGATTCTAGCCCTAGTGATCGTCTTTGAGCTATTTTGTAAAGATTTGTAAGTTGTAGGTAACTTAGTAGTAGTTTTGTCCTATCTGTCCTTGATTTAATTGACTCCTCCACCTTCATTTTTCACCTGTGGAAAAAAATGTTTTGTCTACATTTGCAATTCATTTCAACATCCCTTTACTTGGACAAATCTGTGCTGTTTTGATTTCTCCTTTGAACCAGTTGTTGCAAGTTGAATGGTGTCCCCCACCCCAAAAAAATATACGCTGAAGATACATCCTAACCCCTAGTCCCTGCGAATGTGAGCTTGTTTGGAAATAGGATCTTTGTAGATGAACAAGTTAAGACTGTTAGGGTAGGAACTCACGGCATGGGATGAGAAAGAATTTTTGACACAAAGAGTAGGATAGAAAGAAATAAAAAGTTTATTTTACTTTTCCCTAGAGAGAGAGGGAAAGGGCTCAGCACACAAAAGAAATGAAGAAGAAGTGTCAGCCCAGAGGACAAATGGCTTGGGTTTTTATTGAGGGTTACAAAGGGTAAAAAAAAAAAGTTTATTGTTATAGACTGATAGTAGGAAACAGCTGTGAAACCAGTGTGTTCATTTTTCCTTTTTTTTCCCCCTCTCCTTGAGGCTGGCTTATCAGGTTTTCTGGAATGTGGTTCTGGCTGATGTGGGGGAAGGGTCACACTCCTTCTATCTGCTCAGTTCTTTTCAAGTGCTATAAAACAAACCTCTGCAGATTGTTAATCAAACAAGGGGGCAGCTGTGTGCTGTGAGTTTACTTCTTTCTTTTCTTTCTGCTAGATAGTTTACTTTTTTCCGTTAGATATTTTATTAGCAAGGCCATCCTTTCCAAGATGAGGCCATGAGGGTGGTGTAAGGCTGGTGGCGGGCCCCCCTCCCCTCACGAGATCAAAAGAAAAGGCTCACGAGACCGGACCGGCCAAGGACAACTGACAGGCCCCGCTGAGAACAACCGCACCCGGATGTCCACCCAGATAAGAAAGTTTTGGTTCCTGGATTCTGCAAATACTGCCAGCCCCTACTGTTGGTCAATAACCGCCAAAGGCCACAGTGAAAAATTCCCAGCTCTTCCCACCAAAAGTCCCTATCCCGCCCCAAACAGTATAAAGGCCCGCACCCCTTTCAAACGGGTGCGACTTCTCAGCACCCCCCCTTGGGACCTGTGAACCTCACCCGGGAGCGCTCAATAAAGCCATGTTGTTTGGCCCTACTCTCGCTCTCTCTCTGTCTGTTTCTTTCGCTGCCAGAAAACTTTACAGGTGGGCCCTGGTATGATATGACTATGTCCTTCAATGGGGGAAGGGGTGGCAAAAATTATATATATATATGACCATGTCCTTATTTTTTAAAAAGTAATTTGGGCACAGAAACGGACATGCAGACAAAAGAACACCATGTGAAGAGAAAGTCATAGATCAAGGTGATGCATCTATAAGCAAGGAATGCCAAGGATGGACAGCAAACCACCAGAAACTGGGGAGATGCATGGAACATATTCTCCCTCATGGCCCCCAGGAGAAACTAACTCTGAAAACACTTTGATTTTGAACTTCTAGCCCCCAGAACTGTGAGAAAACAAATTTCTATTGTTTAAACCACCCAGTTTATTCTTTTTTATGGCAGCCCTAGCAAATGAATACACTGGTTATAACATCTGCCTTATTCTTTCTCATCATATGAGTAAAACATGTTAATTTTTATATCTATAGGAGAGTTACTTCTTTCTGAAAATTATCTTTTCACCAGTTTTAAGGTTTCACCAAGATGCCCAATGGATTTGCTGACCAGAACAAGGTAGACTTCACCCCCAGAGGAGGGTACTACATGGGCAGTTAAACACAGGTGTATCTTTTCTTGATTCTAAAAGTCAAATAATGCAAAGTGACAATAAAACTTTGCTGACTCTGTTTTTCTAATTTTATTTTTGCCCTTACTAATTTTGTTTTTGGTTTGTTTACAGCCAGTAAATTACCCCCCATTGAGGATTTAGTTTTATGGTCCAACTATCTGATGGTCTCTGTAAATGGATTAATGGTGCATAGAGATCCATTCCGTGTTTGGTGAAACACTCCAGAAAATTTGATTTGTTGGCCTTTTTTGGTTGGGAATTTGGTTTTAGGATCAGATCATTTGATGATCTATGCAAATGATTGAGAGTTTATATAGTTCTTATTTCCACTGGGTGAGAGAGGACAAGAATCTGATCTGTTAGTCTTTTCTGCTTGTCCACTTTTCTATTTTGAATATAAATCAATTAAGAATTTAAACTGTAAGGGAGGAAAAACTTTTTCCTCTTTCCTCCTAGGTTCAGTGGCTGGGACCCTATGAATTAAACAATGTGACAAAAAACAGATTAGTAAGAAGGGAAAAAACCCAGATAAGATTAAGTACATGCACACAAGTGACTCAAGGAGGTAGTTAGAATTTGGAGCTTATATACCATCTGAACAAAAGGGATAAAGTGTCGAGAAAGGCTAGACAAAGGAAAGAGGACTTGGGGTTTCTTGGGGAGGGTAGAGTTAGGAGGGTGATTAGGAAATGTCTGGTAAGTAAGGGTTGTTTAGTAAGGTGTGTTATGCAGATAAGAATGACAGTGTCATGCAGGTGATAACAATAGTCTCCAGAGTAGTGCTCTTTCTGATATGGGAGAGTAGTTCTCTTCCTGATTTGGGAAGTCACCTTCACAAATGGAAACTTATGTTACCTTTACAAAAGCAAATGTATACCCTGTTTTTAGACAGAAGGGGGCAGAGGAAAGGAGCTTTTCCTACGTCTGCTGTTTTTCAATCACCTTCAGCTCAACATAATCCTTATGCCAAAGTGGTAACTTTAGGGGAGGCATATTCTGGTCCCCTATTCTTAGTCCCACTTAGGAAAAGAGCAGCTCTTTGACATGAACTGGTGAGTTTTGAAGATTTATGTTTACTTTGACTCATGGCTGAAAATCTAGTATTAAAACTATAAGCTGTTTTTACAAATTAGATGTTATGTTCACTGTCTTCTTTGAAACTCGTGTTAATTGTTGTTTATAATTATTTTGTCTAAAAATTTTGAGAATTGACTTTGTTTTCTTCTTTGATATCCACAGAAGCACCCAAATTTTCTCATCAGTTGCATTATTATCATTGGAATGAATTCTTATCAGAACTTGTGCTCTTGAAAATTATCAGCAATAAATTAACCACAGCTTTTTAAGTCTTTTGTCAACTACAGTTTTTTTGTTTTACTCTGATGCTGCTTATTTTCCTCTTCGACAAAAAAAAGACTGCCTCAGAGTCCCATAGAAAAGGATTATGCCAGGCACCTTTAAGTCCCGGCTTGTGATGGTATCATTTAAATAATTTTGAGGCCATCCCCATGAACTGCATCAGGATTTCCAGATCTCCAGTCAAGAAAAAAATAAATTCATGAGACTGTGAACCCCAAGATCCAGTAGAACTGAATGAAGTGATGAGGAATGATTATAGGGATTTTTTTGGGTGCGGGTAGGGATATTAGTGATGTTTTAATGTTCTACTTTCTGGGTATATAAGGAAGCCTTTTCTTTTTACTTTTAAATTATCTATAACTCATAAGACTTTAGTAAACTCTGTTTCTATAAACTGAATTGAAACATTTATAAATGATATCATATTCTCCTTGCCTGACCCCTCCAGAATTTGGAAACTCTTAATGAATATTCTTATTTTGATATCATATAGTTTATCACTTTAAGATATCAAATTTGCCTAGGTGCAATAAGGATATGTCATCCTTTTTACTGGGACTTAATTGAAAACATTAGTTATGCAATCAAGACCTTGCCTGGAATGTCATGTTTGAAGATGATGTTCATTTAATCAGATATCATCACATACTTTAAAGGAACTTGGGTTGACTTTATAGGGTCAAAAATTACAAAACCTCTGGGAAAAACTGGCCTGGAACCCTGCTTACAGGGTTCCCAGCCTTACAGATGAGCAAAGAAAGTCAATTTTGAGAAAATTTAGGGTGTTGTGGGGGCCTCAAAAAGAGAGGAATTAGTAAGTACTCCAGGCAAGAAATGGTAGTGAGTTCTTGGCTTGGTTCCTAGCCTCATCAGGCTCCTAAAATTATACCTGAGTATCTTCTGTGGATTTGTATATGTTGCCTATATTTTCCTCTTGATTTTCATCTATTATTTTTTTTGTGCCTAGTTATTTTTGATTGACATTTCACACATTGTATGTGCAAAACCATAGACATATTTTAAGTCTCTGAGTGATGTTATTTTTTTCCAGAAAGAATTTACTTTTGCTTCTGTCTAGCAATTAGATTAGGGACAGATTTATTCCAGGTTAGGCTTTAATTCTTCTGCAGTATAGTCAGCTGAATAAATGATTCTCCTAATTCCTGGAACCTATGAATGTTGCCTTATATGGGGGAAAAAGGACTTTGTAGCAGCAATTAAATTAAGGATCTAAGAATCTTGAATTGGGGAGATTATCCTGGATTATCCAAGTTGCCTTACACACTATTACATTAATCCTTATAAGAGGGAGGTGGAGGAAGATTTGACACATACAAACAGGAAAAAGCAATGAGACCACGCCTGGAGAGATTGGAGTGACTTGGCCAAAGAATGCTGGAAGACACCAGAAGCTGAGAGAGGCAAAGAAAACATTCTTCTCTGGAGCCTTTGGCAAGAGCTGGGCATCCTGCCTAGCTGACATCCAGATTTCCATCCACAATGCTGATTTCAGATTTCTGAGTTCCAGAACACTGAAAAAATACGTTTCTGTTGTTCTAAGACATCAACTTTGTGGTAATTTGTTACAACAGCCACAGGAAACTAATACATGAGTGCTAGTCTATTTCTTTTTACCCAATAACTAGAGTACACACTCTTGGGGCTTCAGCTGAAAGCCTGGGTATATAACAGGGTACCTCCTTCTTGGTGGACTCTGAATTTTAATATTTGTTTCTCCAGTCCTATATATTGATCATAAGCCGTGCTCAGATTCTCTTAGTCACCTCTGAGTAACTTCTTTTGAATTGACTTAATAGAAAAAGTGTCAGAAAAAAAGTTCCTCTGGACTACCCTTCTCTCTGGGCAAGTTCTTTCGGTTTTCGTGGCTGTTCTGGTTATTTGCAACATGTGCTTGTCAGCCACAGCTGGTGTTGATTTGTTCTTTGCAGTACTTTGTTGCATTATAATTTATATATACTAAAATGGAAAAAATAATAAGTGTATGGCTCACTCTTTACATGTGACTATCACCCAGGCCATGACATAAAATATTCCTGTCACCCCAGAAAGTTTCCTTATACCCTTTTCCTGTCAATAGTCTCTTCCCATAAGATGGAACTATTATTTTAACTTCTATAAGCAGATTAGTTTGGCCTGTCCAATGGTCATGTAAATGGAATTATACAGTATGTACTATTTTGTGTCTGACTTCTTTTGCTTATCATGATTTTGATGAAATTCATCTATGTTGTTGCATGTATCAGTAGTTTACTTTTTTATTGCTTAGTGAGATCGCATTGTATGTCTATACAATAGTATGTTTATCTGCTTATTGATAATGAACATGTAGATTGTTTCAAGTATTTAGCTATTATTATGAATAAAACTGCTATGAAAACAAAATGAAATAAAAGTTCGATCTGAGATTCCTTATGAAAACTTACAGCAGAGTTAGTTCTAAAAGGCTCTTCTAGCAAATTAACACTCTTAATGCATGTATATAAATAATTAGGCCAAATACAGTGGGACCAATATTGCTTGTGATTAAGAATAATCTTCCTTTGAAATTTTTGATCAAAAAGTAGGAAAATTGTAGAAAAAAATTATGTCTCAATGGAAAACTATGCATCATTTATAGCTGCAGGTCCCAACCCCGGGGCTGCAGACTGGTACCCATCCATGGCCTGCCACACAGCAGAAGGTGAGAGAAGCTTCATGGGTATTTACAGCCGCTCCCCATTGCTCATATCACCACATAAGCTCTGCCTCCTGTCCAATCAGCAGTGGCATTAGATTCTCATAGGAGGGCCAGGCAAAGTGGCTCATGCCTGTAATCCTAGCACTCTGGGAGGCCGAGGCCGGAGAATGGCTTGAGCTCAGGAGTTTGAGACCAGCCTGAGCAAGAGCAAGACCCCATCTCTA
>VBSM01003169.1:13670008-13681649 GCA_008086735.1 Cheirogaleus medius
AAAAAAAAAAAAAAAAAAGAATCCAGGTTGAAAACAAAATGAAAAGGAAATCTAATCTGATAACACTTCTTGAAGTAGAACTCGTAGGACAGAGCAGTAAAGAAGGGCTCAGAGATCTTCCCTGTTGCCCTTAAATGTCCCCTGCCTTATCACAATCCAAAGGACTCGTGTTCCTAACATTGTTGTTCTGACTAAGCTAGAAGGGGCAGCCTACTGACTAGCTATGCAGTCTTCCCCCAATCAACTCTGAGTTCACAGGGCAAGAGTGACTGTTCATGTCCCAACCCCCAAACAAAGCATCAAAACCAGTCACACAGACCTGGGTTCAAAGGCAAACTCTACCACTTACTGAGATATCACAGTATCAACTTCCTCATCTGGAGAATCAAAATAATAATAAAGATTCCTGATAAGATAATGCACGCAAAGGCTCTAGCCTCAGGCATGATCCAAATCCAAAGCCTTCTTGGGACCCCCTCATAACCAAAGTCCCTGCAGACTTCCGCCTGCACAACCACCCAGCTCAGCTCCGGTGCTAATAGTGACACACAAGAGCCCTGGCCCCATCTGCCCAAGGGACTTGTAATTATTTTTGCAGCCGTAAGCCTGGTGCCCAGTACTGCAGAGGGGAGAACAGGCCCCAGGACCTGGGAAGAGAGGGGCTTGAAAGCAACAAGGAGTATCCCAGCTGCAGTCACACAGGCTAAGGCTGTGGTTACACTCCAGATTGAGGATGCAGAGGAAGTGCAGGGAAACCCAGGCAAAAGGAGATGCTGCAGGTTGGAGGCAAGCCAGTGCCCAGGGCTCCCCCAGAGACAGACCAAGTCCATAGTTAGAAACCAGCAAAGCAGCGCCCAAAAAATCACTTTGGAAAGAATTTACTATTTCCCAAAAAACACCCAAGAAATCACATAAGGGGCAAAAATCAGAACTATGTTGGACTGGCCTCCATTTTTTTATGGTTTAATATAGTCTTTAGTTTTAATACACAGAGGCAAGGTGAGGGCAAGGAGTGGAAAATAGACATCATATTCTTCCCCATGCTAGGAAACCCAAAGTTCCTAATCTGGCCTGGCCTACTAAATACCAACAAGATTAATGTATGTCTCTCTTGATTGAGAGTAAGAAACTCAAATGCCTACAGAATCGGGCAGGTTAGATGAATGAGAGCCTGTGCTGGGTGGAGGGACGGGGGCTGGAACACCAATGCCCCGCAGAAGCTAGCAGTTGCTAACAGTCATTTGTTGCCACAGAGAAGCAGGGTCAGGGTTGCTGGATCAATTTACTTCTACGTTCCCACCCGTTAGTTCAAAAAATGATTTTCCCAACTGTCTTAGTCTGTTCGGGCTGCTATAACAAAATGTCATAAACTGGGTTGCTTGTAAACAATAGAAATTTCTATCTCACAGTTCCAGAGGCTGAGAAGTGCAAGATAAAGGTACTGGCAGATTTGATGTCTGGTGAGGGCCTGCTTCTTGATTCATAGACCACTGCCTTTTTGCTATAACCTCACATGTGGAAGGGGCAAGCGAGCTCTCTGGGGCCTCTTTTTTTTTTTTTTGAAACAGAGTCTCACTGTGTTGCCTGGGCTAGAGTGCAGTGGCGTCAGCCTAGCTCACAGCAACCTCAAACTCCTGGGCTCAAGCCATCTTCCTGCCTCAGCCTCCCAAGTAGCTGGGACTACCACACCTGGCTAATCTTTCTAACTTTTTAGTAGAGAGGTGTCTCGCTCTTGCTCAGGCTGGTCTCAAACTCCTGAGCTCAAGCCATCTTCCCACCTCAGCCTCCCAGAGTGCTAGGATTACAGGTGTGACCCACCGTGTGTGGCCTGGGACCTCTTTTAGAAGGACACTAATGCCAATCTTGAGGCTCCACCCTCACAACCTAATCACCTTCCAAAGGGCCCACCTCCTAATGCTATCATATTGGGAATTTGGTTTCAACATGTGAATTTGGGGGGAACACAAACACTCAGATCACAGCACCAACCTTCGTTCAATATAAAATATCCTCCAATTTACAGTTTGATACATTTCTATTTTCATTGTTAATTACTAATAATATACCTAACACTTCCATAAAACTTATGCAGCAGATACTGTTCTAAACAATTTTTCACATCAACCCGTTTTATCCTCACAACAGCCCTTCGAGGTGGGGTCTACTATCATCCTCTTTTTACAAATTAAGAAATGGTGGCACAAGTGTCAAGCAAATACTTCTAGCTAACTCAGAGACCTTGTGGCAGAGCTGGGCCTGCATGGCTGGCCAACCCTGGGCTCAAGATGATTATCTTTGTGGCTTCCTGAAAAGATATGAGAGAGTTATTAGTGAGTTGTTAATGGTTTTCTCTTTACGAAATCTTTATAATAGGTCATTGTTTCCCCAAAACCCTATAAATCAGTCCTCAAATTTGGCCCTTGTCTGTTTCAGTAAAAAGTGTCATTGTAGCACAACAATACCTACTCATTTGCATATTGTCTGTGGCTGTTTTCGGGCCACAACAGCAGAGTTGAATGGCTATTAATATGATAGAGACCATGCGGCCCACAAAGCCTAACATATTTATTACCTAGCCCTTTACAGAAAAAGTTTGCTGACTGCTACTCTGAATTTAAAAAGGGAAAAAAAACAAAGAGCTCTTACAGTCTGTACTTAATTGGACTAGATTCAGATCAAGAAAAATTTGTCCTCGAAACTTCACTTAAAAGGATTTTCTCTTAGGCTGGTCCCAATTGTCTCTTAGGCTGATCCCAAGGTAGTGAGTTATCTCAATTGATTGTTCACGGTAACTTACAGATCAAACTTCTTATTCTACTCTTCCCCTTCTCACTTCTGCACTTGACTAGTCTTCAAAAAAAATTAAAAATTAAAATGGAAAAAAAAGATCATCTCCTAAAGTTCAATTCATAGAAGGGAGGAAGCTATTAACTAGAAAGTTCCTTAAAAGCATATAAGAAAAAAAAAAAAACACAAGACATATAATGGAAATTATGGAAATTTTCTCAGTTTCTTCTATAAAATAAATAATTCATATCACCCTAACTCCATTTTCCAATTATCAAAAATATGCCAATCTTCTTTCATCCAAAGATAACTTTCAGTAGTAGGAAGTTCCTTTTTAAGGCAACTGTTCTTGTTTTTTATTCAACATTTTTTATACACTAGGATTCTGTTTAAGGAGGTTAAGAATACATCTTACATTCATGTGGCCCTCTTAGACTGAAAAATCAATGTTTAGACAGTAAATGTAAAATTTAAAGATTATAATAAAATAAAAACAATTTAGTATACAGCTATAATTTGGTAAGGTAGTGATCTTAAATTAGAATATTAAAATTCTTGTGGATACAACTCAAAAATATGTGTTTCTGGGGATTTTCTCATTATTAACTCGTTGTGTCATTTATAAACAAAACAAGACAAACAACCTTTCCAGGCTTCAATTCTTAAGATAAAATATAAAAGTCATTTTAAAACTCTAAGAAGTATCAAACCACAGGACCTTTCTAAAAATGATTACTTAAATACATCCATGACAAATATTTAAAGAAATTAAATTGGCCTTAAATAAATTAAACTAAGGTTAATCATCGGATTTTGTCCCAAATTTTGTGATACCAGAGAACATTTTGTCTTTGCAAACTTCAAGCAGAATATTTTTCTGCTCAACCGCAATTGACATTTCTTGTAATTTAAGGCTGCTCTGTTTTTTAAATAAATTTATTGATAAGCTAGAAACAGTGCTCCCCTCTTGTACAACACCAAAATCAAAGACATTCAGATACTTGATAAAGCACTTTGAAAGCCTTTTTTCAGGTATTAAAAAGGGCAATTCTTAGGTTTAAGACTTGATCTTTCAAGTTAAGGAACCCTAGTGTCTTGAAACGGTTCCAGTAATTTTTCTACAAAACCTTCCTGTACTCAATGGAAATTTAACTGAATATTTTACTAGAATACCAGATTTGACCTTTGCTTTGATCTGAATGTTTATGTTCCCCCAAAATTCATATGTTGAAATCCTAATCCCAAAGGCGATGGTATTAGGAGGTGGGGGGTTTGGAAGATGATTAGGCCATGAGGGTGGAGTCCTCATGAATGGGATTCACGCCCTCATGAAAGAGGCCCAGGAGAGCCCATTCTCCCCTTCTTCCACCATGTGAGGACTCGGCAAGAAAATGCTATCTATAAGCCAAAAAGTAGGCCCTCAACAGACACTGAATCTGCCATCACCTTGATCTTGGACTTCCCAACCTCCAGAACTGTGAGAAATAAATTTCTGTTGCTTATAACCCACCCAGTTTATGGCACTTTGTTATAGTAGCCCAGATGGACTAAGATGACCTTGATGTTTCAGAATAAGCTAATTAGAACATCCAAAATTCTCAATTCCAGCTTTGGAAAATTCCTGGCTTATTTTCCAAGATCAGGTCTCTCTGTTTTACATAGCGTAAACATTAGTATATATGTCAAGGCAGATAAGGCACTTTAGCAATTTTAGGGACAGTGACTGTTTTTCTGAACCTTGGAAGAATGTTACAACACATCTGTTAAGCAGACTTGGGAATAAAAACTGTAAACTGACCACCTATACATTAAAATTGAACAAATCATGTAATGGGCAGTCACTTGCTGACAGTTATGATGTAAACATACTGCTAATGTCACTTAATCACCTACAGACATACACAATGACTACAGATCTTATGTTCCTGGGGGCAGGAGTGGATTTACATTCCTGCATGCATACTTCCATCATTGCTCAATCACATGGTCACATAATTAAGTACTTGTGTCTTTTTTCTCCAATACACTATAGAATGTTTTCAAAAGGTTGCCACGAACCACCAACATCAAATTTTCCTGGGGTGCCTGATGAACGTGCAGATTCAGGGAACCCATTTCTGATCTACCCTATCAGGAAATCTGTACCTTTAACAAACTTCCTGGGATGCTTGTGGATGCTAACATTTGAAAACCACTGGGCAGAAACTGTTTTTCTCATTTTTGTTCCTCAGTGATAAACAAAGTGGCCAGCGCCCAGTAGAAGCTTAACAAATGTTGTTGAACAAATTAACAAATGGTATCACCATTTATCCTTGGGTTCTCCTGGGACATCTGTAAAAATCCTAATATTAAACTTGCAATCCTGACCTCTTTGTTTCAGATGCAGATTGCCTGTCGCATAATTGTCTATGTAAGTGTCAGTTGGCCAACTAAACTGGAAAATTTCTTACACTTTTGTCAATCGTGTTTACCTAAAGCCTAAAACAGTTGCTAGACATGTTAGGAGCTCACTAAATAATGTGTTGAGTGGCTAGAGAGATAGATGAATGGACATCTGACTACCCACTGCCTTAATAGGTTGTGCATATTTTTTACTTGCTGGCCCCTGATGTTTTACAATTTCCTATCCTGTCTTAATTTTAACTGTGTTATGTGTTAGACATTGCACAATTATCTCATTTAGATAAGGGCTGTTTCTGGCTCAAATGAAATCATCCAAATTAAATAATTTTGAAGGTATTTAACCTGCCTCTTCCTTCCCTCTCCTTCCTCCAATATCCACATCACCTAGTAAAGCCAAACACCTGTCTCCCCTAGGCCTCCACTGGTCTTCATCCCCAGTTTCAGGAGGGGGCAACCAAAAAACAAATTCACTATCACCAACAAAAATGAGAAGAGGTGTCAGTACCGTTTCTCTAAGTTTTACTTCAGAAAGAAGAGGCACCAACAGAGAATGCCTGGCAAGAATAAATGGCCAAGGGGGAATAGTATACTTACACCTCCAGCTATGACTTCACCAAATAAATAACTGTTTCTAGTTTAGTTCCTCTGGTCTTCAAGTCCCCCAGATTTTATTTGTTAGGGAACACATTATGGAAGTCAGCCCTAACCAATTAAAATGTATAACAAATATAAACCAGAGGTTTTCCAACTTTAGTGTACGAACGTGTTATCTGAGCTCCATGAGCATGCAGATTCCCAGGTCTCAATCCCAGTGGTTTCTAATTCAATACGTGTATTAATAAGGTCACAGGATACAAGGTCAATACAAGAAAACCAATTACATCTTTATATACTAACAATAAATAATTAGAAATTAAAAGTTTAAAAACAATACCATTTATAATAGCACTAAGACCATTAAATAAAAAAAAGACCATTAAATACTTAGGTTTGAATATAATAAAATACATATTGATTGGATAAAGTAAATAAGATCTGAATAGGTCCAGTCAGTCCAGAGACTGAGGCTGCAGAGGAACTACCCCGGGAGAAACTGCAAAGGTGCTGTTCGTTAGCGCCTACATGGCTGTGGCCCACACCCTCCCTCAGCAGGCAGGGCTGGTCTCTAGAAATGCTCTAGGTTCATCCTTTATGGCTTCAAGGAAATTCCATGCCTCTCACACTCATTTTCAGAAGACTGGCACTGCTGAGATGTCCTGTATTCTTGAAGAGCATATTCTTGGAGCTGATACCCCTGTTGACCTTGAAGAAACCAGTCATGTCTTAAGTAGAAGTGATGGTATTGCCCAAGTACATGGACTGAGGAACATTCAAGCAGAAAAAATGGTAGCGTTTTCTTCAGGCTTAAAGAGCATGTCTAAGAACTTGGAGTCTGACAGTGTTGGTGTTGTCATGTTTGGAAATGATAAACTAATTAAGATACGGTGAAGAGGACAAGAGCCAGTTGGGTCATGTAAGTAGATGCCCTTGGTAATGCCACTGATGGAAAGGATCCAGTTGCTTCCAAGACCTGGAGGTGAGTTGGCCTAAAGCACCTGGAATCATTCCTTGAATTTCTGTGAGGGAATCGGTAAAGACCGGCATGAAGCCTGTGGCTAGCTTGGTGCCAACTGGTCATGGTCAGCGTGAGCTGATGACTGCTGCCAGACACTGGGAAAACATTTCAGTCATGGATCTGATGAAAAGAAGAGGCTCTACTGCATCTATGTTGCTGTCGGTCAAGAGAGAGCCACTGTTGCCTAGCTGGTGAAGAGACGTGCACAGGCGGATGCCATGAAGTACCCCACTGTGGTGTCAGCTGCAGCTCCGGACGCTGCCCACTGCAGCACCCAGATCCTTATCCTGAACGTTCTATGGTAGAGTATTTTAGAGATAATGGCAAACTTGCTTTGATTATCTATGATGACTTACCCAAACAGGCTGTTGCTCACTATCAGATATCTCTGCTGCTCCGCCCACCCACTGGTCGCGAGGCCTGTCCTGGTCACGTGTTCTACCCACGTTCCCAGTCACTGGAGAGAGCAGCCAAGATGAATGATGCTTTTGGTGGTGGCTCCTTGACTGCTCTACCAGTCACAGAAACACAGGCTGCTGATGTGTCTGATTACACTGCGACGAGTGTCATTTCCATCACTGATGGACAGATCTTGGAAACAGAATTGTTCTATAAAGGTATCAGCCCCGCCATTAGCATTGGTTCGTCTGTGTCCTGTGTCAGATCTGCTGCCCAAGTCAGAGCTATGAAGCAGGTGGCAGGTACCATAAAGCTGGAATTGGCTCAGTATTGTTGCTGCTTTTGCCCAATTTTGTTCTCACCTTGATTCTGCCACTCAGCAATGCTTGAGTTGTGATGTGTGAGCTGACTGAGTTGCTGAAGCAAGGGCAATAGTCTCCCACGGCTATTGAAAAACAAGTGGCTTACACCTATTAAGGTGTAAGGGGGTATCTTGATAAACTGGAGCCCAGCAAGATCACAAAGTTTGAGAATGCTTTCTCATGTCATGTTTTCAGCCAACACCAAGCCCTGTTGGACAGTATCAAGGCTGACAGAAAGATCTCAGAAAAGTCAGATGCAAAACTGAAAGGGGTTATAGCAAAATTCTTGACTGGATTGAAGTTTAAACTCCTATGGATTCACATCAAATGTCGGTTTGGTTTTGTGATTATTTTCTCCTGGTAAATCAGTTCCATTTGTAAAAGGATTACTCATACTCATAATGTACAGAAATCATGTTAAAAATAAAAATAAAACTTCCATATGACATGATGAAAAAAAGATCTAAACAAATGGAGAGATACACTCTGTTCATGGATGGGAAGTTTCAATATGTTAAGATAATCAGTTCTCCCCAAATTGATCTATAAATTCAATGCAGTTCCATCCAAAATCCCAGAAGACTTTTGTAGAAATTGACAAGCTGATTCCAAAATGTATATGAAAAAGCAAAGGAAGCAGGATAGCCAAAACAATTTTGAAAAAAAAGGTTAGAGGCCTCATACCACCTGACTTCAAGTCTTAGCATAAAGTTACCATAATCAAAACAATGAAGAATAACTGCTGTAAATCACTTGACCTAAATCAGGTGGTAAAGATTTCTGTTTCCAGAATGACTGAAATTAAAAAGACTAACAACATCAAGTGTTGGTAAAAATGTGGAGCAGCCAGAGCAAACTGGTGTGTACCCAGAGAAATGAAAACATGTCCACAAAAAGACTTACATAAAAATGCAGATGGCAGACCTATTCGTAACAGACCCACACTGGAAACAATAGACCCAAATGTCTACCAACAAGAGAATGGATTGAAAAGTACGGTATGTTCATACAATGGGAAAAGACTCAGTGATAAAAAGGAGAAAACTACTGATACACACGACATTATGGATACATCTCAAAATCATCATCTTGAATGAAAGAACCAGAAACAGAAGGGTACGTTTCGTATTTTTCCATGTACATAAAGTTCAGGAAAAGGCAGAACCAGTAACAGAAACCAGGACAATGGCTGCCTCTGCAAAGGGCAGGTATTGACCAGAAAGGGACACAAAGGAAATTTCAAGGTGAGAGAAATGTCCTATATATATCTTGATTTGGGTGATGATTACATGAGTATAATCATTTGTACAAACTCAATGAATTATACACTTCAAGATCTCTGCATTTTCCTGTATGTAAAATATATCTCATTTTTAAAACTTGTGTTTCCATATTGGCCAGAAAGATCAAAGCATGATCTATCTTTTATGCATTGTGCTTTTATTTTTAAGACCATTGGGAAGAAATCTAAAGCTCAGTCTATGATTCTAGTCAGGAATGTCACCAATATCTTTTAACACACGACCCTCCTTCTTCTAGTTATTCTACAAAGGGAATGCAAAACATCAAACGCTGCTGCTCCAATGAATAATTTATAGGAGTGCCTGGTATTTTTCTGGCTTTTTATATTCATTAGTTGATTTAAATGCTACTTTTAAAAAATGTGCAGTCGGAATATTTAACACATGAGAATCTAGGTCCAGAAAGGTCAAGTAACTTGCCCAAGATAACATAGCTAAGGACTGATGTCACCAGGACCTAAACCCAGATCCCAAGCCCACACCCTTTTCTCTCCCAGTACACACACACACACACACACACACATGTGTATATATATATACACACATATACATGAAATATCCAAATCTCTATTCATAGATTTCCCATTCTTTTATCATGAATCTGTGATAACGGTTCTGTCTATGATATTTGAAAATAAATAAACAAAGCCTTTAGAAAGGGCTCTAGAGCGCATGGAAAGTTTTAAACCATCGCCTGATTCACCACACCTGGCTTTCATTCTCAAGCCCCTGTTTGCTTTGGAACCTCAGGACTGGAATAATCTCCCTGAGAGTAAATCAAGGAAACCGCAGAGTGTTCATAGCTCTTGTCAAAGGGCAAAAGGGGAGTTTCTTTCATTTTATTTAGGTGTTAAAACATAATTCTCTATTATCCTGCACACTGGAATGTTGTTAGCATCTTTAGAAGGGAAGTAGACACATTGATTATATGTTCAAATTAAAATTTGTGAGGGTTGGCAGGGGCAATATATGTAACCCTAACAATATCTGTACCCCCATAATATAATGAAATAAAAGAAAAAAATTTGCAAGTGGATATGGTTTGTTATTGAATTTCATGCTCTTTTTAATGGTTGTTTTTTTTGTTTGTTTGTTTGTTTTTTGAGACAGAGTCTCACTCTGTTGCCCAGGCTAGAGTGCGATGGCATCAGCCTAGCTCACAGCAACCTCAAACTCCTAGGCTCAAGCAATCCTTCTGCCTTAGCCTCCTGAGTAGTTGGGATTACAGGCATGGGCCACCATGCCCAGCTAATTGTTTTTCCTATTTTCAGTCACCCAGCTATTTTTTCTATTTTTAGTAGCAACAGGGTTTCTCTCTTGCTCAGGTTGGTCTTGAACTCCTGACCTCAAGTGATCCTCTGGCCTCAGCCTCCCAGAATGCTAGGATTATAGTTGTGAACCACCAAGCCCAGCCTTTATTAGTGGTTTTTAATAGTGAATTTCTAAACACCAAAGTCTATACCAAAGCCAAGATTATTTAATTCTGATCTGTCAGAACCCTCCCAAAAATGCCAGAAAAATTCAAGTGACGCTCATGTATATAGTGAGATTAATATTCCACAAAAATGCATCATTAGAGTAATGTCAAAATAGTTCGCTTAAACCTTTTCCTGGCAAAACATAAAACATCTATGAAAAAGAATATCGTGTAGGTACCAAGACAGAAACAAGCTGAATAGCTGCTCATGTTTCTAGATGAACAATTGATTAACTGATGAAGAAAAAGAAAAAAAAATTATTGCTATTGAAAACACAGGCTTCTGGTCCAATATACTTCCACAATACTAACGCTCTAAACGTCATTTTGCATCATCCGCAGAAAGCCCTTACATATCCCGTTAACAAAATTGGAAGTTGGTTTCCAATTTGCTTTTAAACTCTAATCCTATTTTCCCTAGAAAGTAGTTTGTACTTTCAAGAGCTCAGGACAATAATTCCCTTGGAGAAAATTTGCTTCTGTGGCGGGCTTGTCATTGTAGCTACAAACCATCTTGGGTGTCAGCTGGAAGCCACAGAATCTCATTCTTCTCTTCGGCTTCTGGAGCAAGGAAATAATACAAGTGTCTCCCCAGGTCTTACAACCTTCTGAGTTTCAGTGAATACGACTCCCAGGACTGCAAATAGTCTTATAAATCTTGCCTTCCCTAACAGTTTAACTTTTCGTTTTGCTTAGATATTACCAATAAAAGTACTAAGTGTAAATATCCTTAAGATTTGGGCAAAGGATTTAAAACACCTGGTCCCTGTGGACAAATGGCTTTTCATGTGGTTAAAAGTGGAGAAGGAATTCCAAGAGTGTGCCAGGAATAAGGAGGAAAGATGCAGGATAATGGAGGTAGGACAGAAATATAAAAGAAAATGTTAATTTTTGAAACATGTGATTTTTGTTTCACAGGCAATTTCAGACTGGGTAATTCAAGCCAAAGTGTTTTTTGACTTTGGTTCTCCCTAGGGAAAAACACACACACAGCAGCAAAGGATAATGGAAGGGGCTGGGGGATTTGGATACAGGAAGACTGGGTTTTCAGTCCTGGCTTAACAATCCCTAGCCAAGAAACATAATAACAACAAATTGATAATAATAACAGTCAACAGTTATTGAAACATGGGGTGTGGCAGAGTGTTCCAAGTGTTTTATGTGTATTAACTCACTTAATTCTATGAGGTAGTGAAGTGTTTAAAAGGATAGGTTCTGGGTCCGGCACAGTGGCTCACGCCTATAATCCTAGCACTCTGAGAGGCCGAGGCGGGCAGATCACTCAAGGTCAGGAGTT
>VBSM01003169.1:13681749-13696535 GCA_008086735.1 Cheirogaleus medius
GATCCTCCCGCCTTGGCCTCCCAGAATGCTAGGATTACAGGCATGAGCCACCTCACTCGGCCCAAGTGTAGCTTTCTAATATAAAACATTTAAATAATTGTCAATTATTATCTTCCCCTTCCTCTTGCATTCCTCATAATAAATCCAGAACACATCAACAAATTCCACAGATGGAATGGAGACCTACATTATTCAATAAATATTGTATTAAAACATCTTTCCAATAACAGTCAGTTTAATGATCTATAAAAGGGGAAACCCAAACTTGTCCCCACAATAGGACCCTTTCAGGGTGAATTCTCCACTGTCCGGGTTCTGGCTTACGGGGTGGACAACCTTGGAAGCTTGACATTGAGAACACAGCCATCTCTTAGGGACAACGTCCCCTTAACAAAGCTCATCATCAAGACCCATGTATGGGCTGGGCACAGTGGCTCATGTCTGTAATCCTAGCACTCTGGGAGGCCAAGGCAGGAAGATTGCTTGAGCTCAGGAGTTCGAGATCAGCTTGAGCAACAGCAAGACCCCGTCTCTACTAAAAATATAAAAATTAGCTGGGCATGGTGGTGCACACCTGTAGTCCCAGCTACTCGGGAGGCTGAGGCAGGAGTATCGCTTGAGCCCAGGAGTTTGAGGTTGCTGTGAGCTAGGCTGACGTCACAACACTCCACTCAGGGCAATAGAGTGAGACTCTATCTCACTCAGAATGCAGAATGATAAATTTACAAGGAGATACAGCACACCAAGCAGGCCTGAGACTAGATTAGTTGATGGCTGTATTCGCTCCCTGTCAGTCTGTGTGGGCAACCAGATTATAACGAGGTTACTTGGTGAATGTAGAACCAGAAAGAAGGCAGAGTCAGCCATCTCCAGAGTCACTGGAATTGGGGCTTGGTGGGCTGGTCTTTTGCTCTGTGGGTAACCCCTCCTAAACATACTTTAGTTTACTCTCCCTCCCAGACTAATTAACCTTCTTTCTGAAGGATACATTCTTTCTTTGTCTCTATAAATAACTTTAAGCCTGTTAGTCAAGTCTTGGAGACTAAAAGCCATTCGTCCTTTAAAGTAATTTGCCTATATAAGCTGATACATTTTATGTTTGTTTTATAATTTCGCTCTCTTAGAAGGCAATCTCCTTTCCAAAGTTCAAAGCTCATAGGGAGAGACATCCTGGTTTCTTCTAAATACCAACAGTAGGATCATCACCTAGTCTGGAACAAAACAAATCCTCTAGAAATGTAATCCCGTTTCCTAATGCGCCCCCCTTCCAGAAGTCTACGACAGTTTTACCCACCTTTGGCACGTTAGACATGCTCAAGGGTGAGTTCATCCACTCATTCAACTTCTACTTACTGGGTGTCTATTAGGTGCCAAGCGCTGAGCAGTGTGCTGTGAGTCAACAGGATGTAAAAAGACAGGGACCCTTCCAGCCTGCATGGCTAAGGTCTGTGAGATGAATGCTAATCATTGATGGCAATCTCACCAAAGAAGGTAAAATTACCAACTGAATAAAGTACTCTAAAGAAGAAAAGAAATACAATCCTTTGAGAAAACAAATGGGCTGACCCAATCAGGAGGGTTTAAAAAGTCTTCCCTGAAGAAATGAGATATTTTTGCTGTGTTAAGAGGAGTGTAGTAGGTGTGAACTGTGGGGGCAGAGAGTGGCTGAAGGGGCTTAAGGGGAAGAGAGCCCTTCACTTAAAGGAAGCTGCATTTGCAAAAGTCTTATGAATGTTTGCAACAGTGAACAGCACGTGCTAAAAGGAACCAAAAAGGCAGCAAGGCAGGAGGGCAACAAGTCACCAGGCAAAGCAATCTTAAGACTGGTCACACAGGTAGGAAGGTGCTGGGCCATGCAGGGCCTGAGCAGCCAACATGCAGATTTTGATCTTTGTCCCAGGGTGGAGAGTTTTAGGGTGGGTTGATGAACTTTAAGAAGATTTATATTTCTAAAGATCACTCTGAGAGCATACTGGAGAATAAGTTGAAAGGGGCTAAAGAGGAAGCTTGGAGACCAATTTAAGAGGCAATCCACAGTAGTCCAGGTGAGAGATGCCGCTTCTATTAGTGGAGGTGAAAATAAATGGGTAGGATGGAGATACTGCAAAAATAAATGCCATTAACAGGCAAAGGACAAGAAAAGTTGTCCATACCATGGTGTTGACCTAAAGGAAAAAAAAAAAACTGAGGCAAAATTAATATAAATATAGAGTTTATTTGAGCCAAATTTGGGAACTGCAACACATTTGGGAACTGCTCTGAGCTATTTTTCTTTTCCCAGTGGAATACTACTTGGCAATAAAAATGATTAGACTCTATGCATAATGGGACAGTAACCTGGGGCACAGCCAAGAGGTATGACCAGGGAGAAGCACAAGGGAACTGGGGAAGTGAGATCTAATTTATGTTGGTGGCTACATGGACATATACATTTGTGAGAATTCATCAAAATGCATGTTTAAGTGGTTAAGTTTTATTGTATCTAAAGTAAATCTCACTACGGTTGATATTTTTAAAAATCAATGTAGCGTAATTTCGCCAGGCGCAGTGCTCACGCCTGTATTCCTAGCACTATGGGATACCAAGGTGGGAGAGGATTGCTGGAGCTCAGGAGTTCAAGACCAGCCTGAGCAAGAGCGAGACCCCATCTCTGCTAAAAATAGAAAAAATTAGCCGGGTGTGGTGGTGCGTGCCTGTAGTCCCAGCTACTGGGAAGGCTGAGGTAGGAGGAACGCTTGAGCTCAGGAGTTTGAGTTTGCAGTGAGCTGTGACAATGCCACTGCACTCTACCCAGGATGACAGAGCAAGACTCTGTCTCAAGAAAAAAAAAAATAGCTTAATTAGTAAGCACATGAATTCTGGAATTATACACACATGGATTGGAAGCCTAACTTTACCATCAGTAACTGTGTACTTTTCTCATTGGTAAAATGGGGAGTTTGAAGATCAAATTGCCAAAAACAAAAGCAAGAGGACTCATCCCAATTTTATTCCTTGCCCCAGTAGGAGCACTAGGTGAAGAATTAGTATTTTTAGAGTGTCTCCTACTGTTAGGCTTATGCTGGGCCCTTTACAGAGCCTGTCCCATTTGATCCTTATGAAAATTCTCAGAGATGGTCACTGTTCCTATAGCTTAGAAATCTCCCAGGAAATCGTAAGTTGGCCGAGGCCACTCAGAGTGAATATGGAGCCCAGGGTCCTCGCAGCAGTGAGGGGATGCTGCCTCAGACCCACCCTCAGTGACGGGGAAGAAACCTGATGGTCCTTGTGGGGGATTTTCCAAAAGGCAGCATTAAACCCAGGTGGTTTGAGAGGCATTCCAAATGGCACACAACTGGACATTCATTATTTTGTTTTTATTGTATTCATGGTTTAGCTTAACTTCCATTTGATAGCTGTTTTCCATTTATGGTGATTAATGTTGGGGTTCAGAAACTAGTACCCCAAATATAGCACATTGACATGCTAAACTGAAGAAGCCTCAAGGTCCCTCTGACCTTTTCTCCCACCCTGCCCTGCCAAAGCACAGGATGAAGTTGAAGTTCCTTTATCTGCCTATGATCCAGACCTGTCAAGGAGAACAATTGTTTTTTCTTCCACTCCCTGTAAGACCAAGAATGTAACCACACCTGAACAGACCCTTTCACTGCCAAAGAGAACTATTTACAAGTTAATCTCCTGAGTAATTCTGCATTGCCCCTCAACAGAATTCTTCTTTTCCCCATTCCCATAACCTGTTTCACCAGGGTGGTATATAAGCTGCTTTTTTTTTTTCTTTAAATTTTTTATTTTTACTATTTCTTCTTTTTTTTTTTTTTCCTTTTTTTGCTAGCAACTTGATCTTGGAGGTATATAAGCTTCTAAACCCCACTGAGGGGGTGGGTAATCACTCTGTGAATCTCTCCAAGTATGTGTTAATAAAATTTGTAAGCCAGCAGTGGTGGCTCATACCTATAATCCTAGCACTCTGGGAGGCCAAGGCAAGAGGATTGTTTGAGCTCAGGAGACCAGCCTAAGCAAGATTGAGAACCCATCTCTACTAAAAATAGAAAAATTAGCCAGGTGTGGTGGCACGTGTCTGTAGTCCCCAGCTACTTGGGAGGCTGAGGCAGGAGCATCCCTTGAGCCCAGGAGTCTGAGGTTGCTGTGAGCTATGACACCACTGCACTCTACCTGGGGCAATAGAGTGAACCTATGTCTAAGAAAGAAAAAAAAAGAAAAAATTTTTATGCCTTTTCTCCAATTAATCTGTCCTTTGTGAGTTGATTTTTTTAGCAAAACTTTGGAAGGCAAAGGGAAAGTTTCCCTTGGCCCGTACATTAATTGAATCTCCTTTTAAAATAAGTTTAAGTATTTATTATCTTTTAAAGCCTTCTTAAATCTTCTTAAAGTTTTTAAAAGTGAATCAAAGTAAAGAAAATTACAAAGGAATGGATAGTATGGGCATTACTTGTATACATCAAAATTGTGGAGAGGATTTGGAAGTGACTGAAGCTTGAGAAAGACTGAGCTGGCCCAAGCAGAGACATGCTGAGGCCCCAAGATGCCAGGAAGGGCAGTCCAGAGTCCAGGGAGGGAGGGGGGTTCAGGCTGGGCTCTGGTGACCCTGGGCCACCTGGGAAGAGGGTGTAGGGGTGATCCCTTTCCTCCCCATCATAGGTGTCACAGCTAACACCCCTATAAAAAGGCAAGTTAACAAGAGGAAAACATAAATTTATTTCATTAAAGTTTTTTGTGACAAGAGAGATTTCAGAATGAAGACCAAAGATACAGGGAAGACTGCCCGCATTTATACAATAAAGCAGGAACAGTCATGGAGAACTACGGATGGGCAAAAAAAGGCATATAAGCTAATGGGAATAGACTGAGTGGGGAAACCAAGCCAGGCCTGTCTTTTTGGATTCTTCTTGGCCTGTCTGTACTTTACAGCATTTCTTCCTTCCGGCTATGGGGCAGCACCCCTTCTGATGAGGGTGGTCTCAAAACCTACAATCAGAGAATCTCTTTATGGCCAGCTCTTACACAGAAAGGCAGGGAAGGTTTGAGAATATTTTTAGGTTTTATGGCTGGCTTTGGGGAAGAGGGGTTCTGGTTTCAGTGTCCTGCCTTGGGGAAGAGGGATTCTAGTTTCTGTGCCTAGTCTCCCAGGAGAATGAGGGGCCAGAGGCAGGAGGGCAGGGAAAGGTCAGAGAGCACTTGTTTCTGAGGCCTTCACTTTGGGGTATTGTTTTCCAAGCCCCAATAAAGCTTATGTTCACGTCTTTATTACCTCCCATTTGAGCAGTGTCAAGACGTCCAGGGACAGAGCCTGGGCCCCCAGAGAAGGAATAAAGATGGGAAAGGGAGAGGGCAGGAGAGGAAGGAGTGGGTGGAGAAGGGAAGGAAGCTGCAGCTCTCAGCTCCAGTCTGGGCTCCAGGGCTGTCATCTGTCTGTCCATCCAGCAAGGGCAGCTTTTGGAGAAAACCAGAACAGCTCAAAGCTTTTCCTAAGAGTCCTGTTTTTCTCTATGAACTAGGGAGAATCCAGCTGTAAAATGATCGTTTTCAGAAGCAAAAGAATTAAAATAATGAATCCTCTTGTACTTTCTACTTCTCTCAGTCACTGTCTCGGGTGGCTTTTGGAGATGAGGCAAGAGACAGCAGAGTAATTGTTCCTAGAAAAAGACAGTGAAGGTCTTCAAATTTAAGTCCAGCGCCTCTCACACCAGGCACTGTGTCCCCAAAGCAAAATCTTTGCAGAGCAGCCGGGAGACCCACATGAGATATTCTCCTTATGAGCTAGAACTGCTCGTTTTGTTTTTTAGTTTCTAGTCTGATATCCAAACTAATTTTTAGGAGGTTTTTCAAATGTTATGGAATTTCTTCTCTGTTAGGTTTTCTCTCCTACTTCTCTCAGTGATCGCAGCATATTCTACCTTCAGATTTGGTCACGTTAACGTCTAAGTGAAGCCTCTACGTTTTACTCCAGATACCCTTAGCACCATTACCCCAAACACACACACCGTCTGTGCCCGAGCTCCCCAGAGAGACGTTCTGGAAAGCTCCTACATTCACCTATGAAGAGAGCAGGAGCAGAAGAAATTAAGAAGCCTCTTTAGATCTGCAAATCCATCTGCACAAAGGAAGGGCAGGAAAACAGAGATTAAGACAGCGAGAGGTGGCCAGACTCCAGTGTTAGACAAAGTCTGAGATCTAGGAGGAAAAACATCAACTATGGGTGGAACTTAGGGGGGATGAAGACAAAGATTATAAACCAGGGACCTGCAGGGTCACAAGAGGCGGCTCTGGAAAAGGCCTGATTCAAAATGGACACTAATCTGGCCTGATGCCCAGGCCCCTGAAAAAAATGGACATTGAATGAAAGTTTGCTGATTGAATCCATAAAGGCATGAATGGCGGCCTAAGCTAGCGAGGGCATGGCAAGCCCTGGAGGGAGTAGACAGTAACCACCAGAAGCTTATTTTTATGCTTCTCCAGGCTCAGTCAAATGTGGGTCAAAAGATAGAGGACATATCCAGGCACCTTAGGGCCCCTTTGTCCAGATCCGTGCATCGGACCAAGATGAAGCCATAGCATCTCTCCTCCTGCATTTCACATAAACGTCATATAAGCTCCTAGGACTTTCTAAAATTAAGGAAGCTGAAACTCACGAAGGGGAAGAGAAGTGAGAATATCATACATGATAACTTCCATAAGAACTAGTAAAACTCCCCTAAAAGTTAGTTTGGTTGTTATCCCAGATAGCATCATTGATCAGTTATTGAGCATTTACTGAGAGGCTACTACCTACCTCATGGCTGATGCGGGACAGGTGCTTGTTCCTGAACTATGATGACAGTTCAGGTAGACAGAGAGCACTGGGCCAAGAGCCAGGAAATATGAATCTGAGTCCTGGTTCACACACTAAGTGGCTTTGGGAGAAGGGATTCTAAGTAGAGGATAACTTGTGCACCATCACAGAGGAAAAGAAATAGCATATGAGTTCAAGAAAGTATAAGCAGCATGGTGTTCAGTAAAATCGCTAGGCAAGGTGGCAAGACTACATAGCAGGTGCTCAGTAAATGCTTGTTGAATGAATGAGAGATAGGCAGAAACAGAGGACCTCGTATTCATTCTGCGCTATGAAACTTGGATGTGTCTCCTAAGTAATGGAGAACTACTGACAGGAGAGGACTTTTCTCAGACTTAGGTAGTAGCTAGGAGCTATGCTGCCTAAAAAATTAATTTATGGGGACAAGAAATGACACAGAAAGACCAATTGAGTGGCAATGGTCCTAGAGAGGGAGAAGAGTAAATGGCTTGGGGAAATCAGAGGTGAACCAGACGGGGCTTGGTGGGTGATTAGATGAGGGGGTAAGATGGAATCATGGGCTTCTAGGGTGAGAAAGTGCTTGATGGTAACACCAGCTTATACAGAAAGTGCCTGAAGAGCCAGTAACTGACACGTTCAGCTTTGGGCATGTTGAGTGGATCACCCAGGTGGAAGCAAACCATGGCTAGCATTTACCGAGCCTTTCCCACATGCCAAAGCTGTTCTAAGCCCCCTACATAAGTGAACTTCTGTAATCTTCATGACCGCACCATGAGGTGGGTACTATTATTATATTAATGTCCCTTTTTTTAGACAAGGAACACAAATTACAGAGTTTAAGTAACTTCTCAAGATCACACAGCTGGTAAGTGGCAGAGTATGACTCCAAATCCCGCTCTCTTTGTGCAGACTAGGTGGGCAATAAAAAAAAAAAAAGGAAACAAAATTAAAAAAATCAAATCCCACTCTCTTAACCTTTATGCAAATGGGTTTGTATTTGCCATATAGTGAGGGCCCAAAGCCCTCTCACTTTATCTCTTCTTGGAGAAATAAAACACACAAAATAATCAAATTAAAGTGACGATTTAATGTTTTGTTTTGTTTTTTTGACAGGGTCTTGCTCTGTCACCCAGGCTGGAGTACAGTGAGGCGATGATACCTCACTGCAACCTTGAACTCCTGGCCTCAAGAGATCCTCCTGCCTCAGCCACCTGAGTAGCTGGAACTACGGACCATCACACCTGGTGAATTTTTTTTATTTTATGTAGAAATGGGGTCTCGCTTTGTTGCCCAGGCTGGTGTCAAACTCCTGGCTTCAAGCAATCCTCCAGCCTTGGCCTCCCAAAGTGCTGGGATTACAGTCGTGAGTCACTGTGACCTGACCGGCTAATGATTTAATTTTCTAAGCACACAAAATGCAAGAATTCTAACCATCAGATCTTGAATGCCATTATTGTTGGTGCTGTAACACATAGTTAAATCTCAATCTACATTTTAACATACATCTGGTCTGTAAAGCAAACAACATATAATCTTATTTTTATATGCATTTGTCAAGTCATGATGTTTTAATATAATTTACTTAGAGTAAATTAAATAGCATATGTCATTTGTTAAGTAGGGCAAAGTTAAAAATGGTCTTTATATATAAGTATCATTACAGAACATATTTAAAATGTACTCCAATATAATCTTTAATAATATACCTCTCAAGTTGATTTTTTAAAACCTAAAATAACTTCTTTCCTTTCTAATTACTTCATAGGAAACACACAATGATTTATTCAGTTCCTAAGAAAGTTCATGAAATTATTACTGTGAAATAGATTTGTGTTTTAAAAGGTCAGGAACTAATGCTTGGCATCAGGGTATAATTTCTGCCACTTTAGGATATATTTTATAACCCAGTGATCCCCATGAACAACCATGACAAGAATAATAAATCTGAGATTTTTTCCATTCTGGAGTTTGTGGTGGAAAGTTTGGCTTTGACTTGGACCCCTGACTGGGTGACTAACCATTGCAGGGACTTCCTGGACATGCTCGCCGGATGTTATTCTGTTAAGAGCTCGGTGCTATTTAATTTGGCTTTAGTCCTTCATAGATCAAGCCTCTCTGAAAAGCCAGGTTTAGTAGGATATATATGTAATGCATTCTCAGAAATGGAAGAGACCGGGCACCGTGGCTCACGCCTGTAATCCTAGAACTCTGGGAGGCCGAGGCAGGAGGATCACTTGAGCTCAGGAGTTCAAGACCAGCCTGAGCAAGAGTGAAACCCTGTCTCTACTAAAAATAGAGGAAAATTAGCCAGGCAACTAAAAATAGAAAAAATTAGCCGGGCATGGTGGCACATGCCTGTAGTCCCAGCTACTCAGGAGGCTGAGGCAGGAGGATTGCTTGAGTCCAGGAGTTTGAGATTGCCGTGAGCTAGGCTGACACCATGGCACTATAGCCTAGGCAACAGAGTGAGACTGTGTCTCAGAAAAAAAAAAAAAAAAAAAATGAAATAGAAGAAAACACTTTTAACCTACTTCCCTGGTTACCAAGAACTCTAGAAATTACTGTAACCTTACAAGCAGCCAAAAGGAAGATCTTTTCTCTAGACCCTTGGGTAACCCTTCTTTCACTTCCTTGAATTTCTCTCTCTTTCTGGCTATGGCAGAAGTCTCACTCCCATTGAGGCTCAGCTTTCAACAAAATGTAAAATTCAGGCAGGATAACTGCTCTAGAGAGCTCGCCTGTGACTACTGAGCACTCAAAATACAACTACAGTGACAGAGAAGGTAGATTTTAATTAATTGAAACTTTAATTTGAAAACTTACACAAGATCTAGTCATTAGAAAACTTCTGAATATGCTTGGAATAACTTGGGTATGTGAATCTACTTTTTAAACTGTAAATTTTATGAAATCTAAATACAGATCAAGTATTTTTTTTCATTTGATATAAATGCTTTCTCAGATAACAAAGTATTTCCAATGAAAATTTAGTCTCCAAACTGAGACATTCTGTAAGTATTAAATACACACCAGATTTCAAAGACTTAGCACAAAATTTAAATGTCTCATTAATAATTTTTATATTGATTACATGCTGAAATGATAATATTTTGGTTCTATTGGGTTAAATGAAATATATTATTAAAATTAATCTCACATGCTTTTCACTTCTTAATGTATTTCTTAGAATATTTTAAATAATATGAGACTCACATTATTTCTACCGGACAGCACTGGTCTACAGCATGGGCCATGGTGTCAGAGACTCAGCTCCCCCAAAAAATATAATCAGGCCTGGCGTGGTGGCTCACGGCTATAATCCTAGCACTCTGGGAGGCCAAGGCAGGTGGATCACTCAAGGTTAGGAGTTGGAGACCAGCCTGAGCAAGATCGAGATCCCGTCTCTACTAAAAATAGAAATTTGCTGGATGTATGACTTTAAGCAATTGATTTAACATCTTTAAACCTCTGCTTACTCATCTGTAAACTGAAGAAAATACTGCTATCTTTTCAATAGGCCTATATGCATGTCACATGAGACAGTGAACAAAAAGCTTACCACAATGCCTACCCCATAGTAAAATATTCTGTAAATATTCACCTTCATGGCCGGGCGAGGTGGCTCACGCCTGTAATCCTAGCACTCTGGGAGGCCAAGGCGAGAGGATCACTCAAGGTCAGGAGTTCAAAACCAGCCTGAGCAAGAGTGAGACCCCGTCTCTACTAAAAATAGAAAGAAATTAATTGGACAACTAAAAATATATAGAAAAAAATTAGCCGGGCATGGTGGCACATGCCTGTAGTCCCAGCTACTCGGGAGGCTGAGACAGAAGGATCCCTTGAGCCCAGGAGTTTGAGGTTGCTGTGAGCTAGCCGCACTCTAGCCCGGGCAACAGAGTGAGACTCTGACTCAAAAAAAAATATTTACCTTCATTATCGTTGTTGTTATCATTATTCACTAATAATCATCCAGATGATTAACGAAGACTCCATCAAAATAAGTATGTGTTGCCTACAGGTTAACTCTGGTATCTCATGACCAGATAAAGTATTCTCATTTTCCAAAATGAAAAAAAGGTACTTGAAGTCAGATATAGGTTTTTCTCATATTTGTGAATTTCTTAACATTTACAAAATCACCTTTTTTAGGTGATGAAATGCTTTTATTTAAAACGATGAAATTACTTAAAACTCAGACTTTCCTGGAAAATCCAGGGCATGAGGTTCATCCATAAGAAACAGTGGTGCTCAATATCTCAAAGAACCCAAACTCAACAATCCTCCACTTTGATTCAATTTTGAAGGCTACAGTTTCATTTATAACCGCATTTTTTCTGGCCAAGAGACTGCTAAATAAATAGTCGGGATATACATTAGGAACTTCTGCTTTAAGAAAGATGGAGAAGTACCTTTTCCTATTCCTTTCACTTAACACCACTAAAAAATAATGACCTTATATATAAAAGCAAAAGGAAGAATGCAGACTACTAGGGACCACAGGACCCAGGGGATGACATAGCAGCGAATTCCCTGGGCTTTCTTATTGCCTCATATATCCCAAACTTGGAGCTGGAGAAGATGGACACAGAGAAGGCCAATGGATACATAGGAAGTCCCATAAAAAGCCTGATCTCTCTAGCCACAGGGCTAGGAAAAGAATATTCTAGCCAAATAGTAAGACAGAAATCTTTTAGATAATAACAACTCTGTTCCAGCCAAACACCATAGAAAAAACTTTGAATCTATCTCCACCCATGCCAGCAAAAATCAAGTAGGGAGTCTGGACTTCCACCCCTGGTAATGGAGTGTCCCTCCCTGTCCCCACTGGGGTAGTGTCAGAGGAGGTCTAGTGGACACAGAAGACTTTTCCCACTGTCAAGAAGCAACAAGCCCACTCCAACCCTTTTGGCATCAGTGGAGGCAACCCGGGGAGCCAGAATTCCCACCTACACCCAGCACTTATGAGGACCCTCTCCTGTCCTCAGGTGTCAAAATAGAGGCTGAGGGGGAAACCTGGCTCTCTATCCCACCTGACATTAATGAAGAAGTGACCTCGCCCCCAGCCAGAGTGCTATTAGAGGAAGCCAGCTAAAACAGAGGGTTTAAATCAGATCAGAGTCTCATAATATAATACCCAAAATGTACAGATTTTGATCCAAAATTATACATCACAGTAAGAACAAGGATAATCTCAACTCAAATTAAAAAATATAATCAGGCCGGGCACGGTGGCTCACGCCTGTAATCCTAGCACTCTGGGAGGCCAAGGCGGGTGGATCACTCAGGGTCAGGAGTTGGAGACCAGCCTGAGCAAGAGCGAGATTCTGTTTCTACTAAAAATAGAAAGAAATTAATTGGCCAACTAAAAATATATAGAAAACTTTAGCCGGGCATGGTGGTGCACGCCTATAGTCCCAGCTACTCAGGAGGCTGAGGCAGGAGGATGGCCTGAGCCTAGGTGTTGGAGGTTGCTGTGAGCTAGGCTGATGCCACGGCACTCTAGCCCAGGCAACAGATTCAGACTCTCTCTCTCAAAAAAAAAATAATATATATATATTATCAGTAAGTGCCAACACTGACATCACAGAAATATTAGAATTATCTGACAAATTATTTTGTATTCTTTTTTATAAATATTTATTTATCTTTTAATTTAATTTTATACTTCCTTTATCATGTTTCACCACTATAATAATGAGGATCTGACAAATATTTGTAAACAGCTATCATAAAAATGCTTCAATGAGCCATTATGAACATATTTGAAACAAACGAAAAAAATAGAAAATGTCAACAAAGAAATAGAAGATTTAAAGAAGAGCCAAGTGGAAATTTAGAACTTATCAATACAATAATGAAATTAAAAAATCAGTGGATAAGATCAACAGCAGAATGCAGAGGACAAAAGAAAAAACAGTGAACTAGAAGAGAGAAAAATAAAAATTATCCTATCTGAACAACAGAAAGGAAATAGACCAAAAAAAATTACTAGAGCAACAGGGATCTGTGGACTATAACAAATGTCTAACATTAATATCATTGAAGTCTTAGAAGAAGAGAAGAAATTGGATAGAGCTGAAAAAGTACTTGAAGAAATAACAGCAAAATATCTCAAATTTGGCAAAAGATGTAAATCTAGAGATTCAAGAAGCTCAGTGTACCCAAACAGAAAAATAAAACAAAGACATCCATGCCAAGACACATCATAGTCAAACTTGAGAAAACTAAAGACAAAGAAAAAAATCTTGAAAGTAGTGAGAGAAAAACAATACCTTACCTACAGGGGAAAACAATTCTAATGACAGATTCCTCTTCAGAAATCATGGAAGCCAGAAGGAAGTAGCACAACATTTTTCAGGTGCTGAAAGGAAAAGAACTGTAATGCAGAATTCTATATCCAAAGAAAGTATCCTTCAGGAATGGAGGGAAAATTTAGACATTCTCAGATGAAGGAAAACTAAAAGAATTTGTTGCCCTCAGATATAAAGTAAAAGAATGGCTAAAGGAAGTTCTCTAAATGGTAAAAGAAATAATCGAAAAAAGAAAGAAGAAAGGAAGAAGGAAGAGGAAGAAAGGACGAAAGAAAAAAAGAAAGAAGGAAAGAGAGTATGAGTAAATACAACATATCTTCTCTTGATTTTTCTAAATTTTTTAAAAATCGAAGCAAAAATGATAATACCAATGTGCTTCTAAATGTATATAGATGGAATGTTTAAGACTTAAAAACAGGGAGAGTAAAAGGACATAAGGGGAAGTAAGGTTTCTGTGTTTCACTTAAAATGGTAAAATGTCAATACCAATAGACTGTGATGAGTTATGTATATAATCTAATACCTAGAGCAACCACTAAAAACACTATACAAAGATACATTCAAACACACTATAAACAAATCAAAATAAAACTCTAAATAATGTCCAAGTAACCCATAGAAAGAAAAAAAAAACAGAGAACCATAAAACAGAGAGAAAACAAATAGAAAGCAAAAAATAAAATGGCAAACATAAGTCCTACCGTGACAATAATTATACTAAATGTAAATGGTCTAATACACCAATTAAAAGATGGAGATTGGCATAGTAGATTAAAAAAACATGACCCAACTATATGCTGTCTACAAGAAATTCATTTCAAATATAATTAGGCAGATTAAAAGTAAATGGATAGAAAAAATATATATCATATAAACATTAATAAAAAGAAAGCAGGAGTGGCTATATTAATATCAAAGAAAGTAAACTTCAGAGCAAGGAAAATTACCAGAGATGGAGAAAAACATTACACAATGATAAAAGGGTTAATCTACCAAGAAGAAATAGCTATCCTAAATGTGTATGCAACAAACAACAAAGCTGCAAAATATGTGAAGCAAAAACTGACAGAACTGAAAGAATAAATAGACAAATCCACAATTATAGCCATAGGCTTCAATACCTTCTCTCTCAACAACTAACAACAACTAGACAGAAAATCAGCAAGGATATAGAAGAACTCAGTAACACTATCAACCAGTGGGATCTAATCAACATTTATATACTTCTCCACCCCACAATAGCAGAATACACATTATTTTCAAGCACTCATCAAACATATACCAAAATAGACCATATCCTGAGCCATGAAACCAACATCAACAAATTTAAAAGAATTCAAATTATACTGAGTGTGTTCTCTAGCCACAGTGCAAAAAAAAATTAAAACAAATACAGAAAAATAAGAGGAAAATCTCCAGACACTTGGGTACTAAACAGCACACTTCCAAATACAGATGCTTCTCTACTAATGGGTTTGTAGCCTGATAAACCCATCATAAAGTAAAAAAAAAAAAATGTTAATTCAATGATTTTTAAGTTGAGAATTTTTAAACATAAAAGCAAAATAAACTGAAAGTAAGAAAAAATAAAGAGCAGAAATCAATGAAATTGAAAACAGGAAACAGAAAAATAATCAATGAAACAATAAGCTGTTTTTTTTTTT
>VBSM01003169.1:13696635-13712925 GCA_008086735.1 Cheirogaleus medius
AAAAAAAAACCACAAACTACCACAATTCATCCAACACGAAATCAATAATTGTAATATCCCTGTAACTAACAGGGAATTGAACTCACAATTTTAAAACACCTGAAAAGAAATCTTCATGCCCAGATGGTTTCACTGGCAAATTCTACCAAACATTTAAAAAAGAATTAACACCAATTCTACACAATCTCTTCCACAAAATAAGGAGGGCATAAATAGGCGATTTATTAGCTTGGCCTCTTTGCTCCACCACAGCTGTCTTCTTGCAGTGCTAGAGCATGCAAGGCATCTCCTCCGATCGGAGAGGCCGGAACCCATGCTGCTGCCTTTGCCCAGCTGCTTCCCAATCATGTCTCATTCACTCACCTCCCCCACCCTAGCCCCAGATCTCAGCTTATACAGCTCTCGTGTTACTTCCTCATGGAAGCTCAAAGCAGGTGAGGGCTTCCATCCTGTGCAATTATAGTTCCTTATATCCTTTTGCTATGGCACTTACTGCAATTTTAGTTAATTATTCACAGTTATATGTCTAAGGTCTCGCTTTCTAGCCTAAGCTGTAAACTGTAAATGATATTAGAGCAGGAAACTGGACTGTTTTATTCACTTTCTATTTCTGCCTTGGAGCCCAGTGCCTTGGATCCAGACATCACTAGATCAATATTCATTGATGTATTAAGGTTCTCCAGAGACACAGAATCAATAGAATATATATGTATGTGTGCGGGGGGGGGGGGGGGGGGGGGGGGGGGGGGTGTGTGTATCTGCGTGTGATTATGGAGGCTGACAAGTCCCAAGATCTGCAGGGTGAATCAGCGAGCTGAAAACCTGAGAGAGCTGATGGCATAGTTCCAGTCCAAGTTCAAAGGCCAGCAATGGCAGGCTGGAGACCCAGGAAGAGCCAATGTTGAGTCTGAATGCAGAAAAATGCTGACGTCCCCATTTGAAGGCAGTCTGGCAAGAGGAATCTTCTCTTATTTCAAGGAGGGACAGCATTTTTGTTCTACTCAGGCCTTCAACAGATTGGATGAGGCCCATCCACACTGGGGAGGCCAATCTGCTTTACTCAGTCTACCAATTCAAATGTAAATCTCACCCAAAAACACCCTCACAGAAACACCCAGAATAATGTTTGGCCAAATATCAGGGCACCTCATGGCCCAGTCAACTTGACACATTAAATTAACCATCACATTTAGTTAACAAGAAATGAATATAGAAAAAAAGATTTTCTTGTGCAATTACTCTATCAAGTGTCATAGCCTGTGGTCAAAGTTTACTTTTATCTTTCGACAGAAAAGTGTGCATCCGCTAAAATCCATCAGTGAATGCATAGGCATTAGCCAGGCTTTTGACTTGAATGGTATGTGATAATAACTACCATGAATTGAGTATTATTCTTTGTGTCTATTATCTCTCAACCAGCCAGGTACAGTGGCTCACGCCTATAATCCTAGCACTCTGAGAGGCCGAGGTGGGAGGAACCCTTGAGCTCAGGAGTTCAAGACCAGCCTGAGCAAGAGCAAGACCCCCTCTCTACTGAAAATAGAAAATATATATATATATTATCTCTCATCCTTCCAGCAACGATGTCAGGCTCAGACAGGTTGCGCAATGTGTCCAACACTGCACAGCCGGGTAATGGCAAAGCATTGGCAGAAACTCAGGTTTGTCTTCAGAGCTCAAGATTTTACCGCAAGTGCTTTCCATTAAGAAAACAAAGCCAGTAGAATTTCCCAAAATTGAGAAACAGTTTGCAGCTCAGCCATTTATAATTTGAGCCAATTATTTAATCTCTTCAAGCCCCAGATTCCTCATTTTTAGAAAGAGGTAAACGTATCCTCCATAGGGGGTTGCTGAAGAATGAATGGAGCTAATGAACATTAGGAGTTTAGCATAGCACCTGAAACACAGTGGGTGCTAAGTCAATGCTAACTTGTGGCAGCTGTTGCTCCAATCCCTTTGCTCCAATCCAGCTACTTTTGCAGGCTTCCAACCCCCTAAAAATCCTCCTTGAGTGTTTCTGCACCCCTCCCCCTGGGGTTGGGAGGGCATCAGGAAAGGGACAGCTCAGATGTCTTCACCATTCAGTCCACCTGCCACAGACCCCTCACGGCTGGCAGCTCCGATGCTCCTCCCTTCCGTCTCAGCTTGTCCTGGACACATGCCACACGTGTACGCACATAATCCCCCGCTCAGGAAAACAGCCCCTTCTGCTCCAGGAGTCTCTGGAGTCTGGCCAGGGGACATTATCTGAGACTGGCACCAGGCTGTCCCTGTCTTTCCTTTCTTCCTCCCCTGAGCAGACCCTTCCAAGTCAAGCAAGAAAATTCATGATAATAGATGCATGCAGATTACCAGGCCCACCAGCTCCTCAGATGTGCCCAAACATGCCCGAATCCTGGCTGAAACCCAACCTGAACACAAGACTGGGCACACTAACTGAATTTGCCATCACTTTATATTCTACCTAAGTGCTTCTCCAGAACATGTTCTTATTTCAGATGTCAACATCTGCCCGTGCCATCATTTTTCATTTTTATTTTATTAACTTCTGTCTCATTCTTTTTTGTGGATACTTATTTTTAAGCATGAGTTTATTAAAACTAATGAAAATTTCTAATTACTCAAATTCTACCACTCTAATAAAATTACTTTCACTTTTAGCAAATCATCTTTTCCAAACTTTGTCAGTGTGCATACATTGTACATATATATACACACATATAGACACAAATACATATATACCTGTATGTGATAATGAAATAGATACAAAATATCATTACTTTTCAATAATTATGTTGACTTCACTAATTCTGTTTTTATCCAGCTGGCTCATTTTCAAAAATAGCCAATTTTCTGATAAATTTTCAATATACATCATCCTAATAAAATAAGCCAAAGATATTTTTAATGCTATTTCTCATGATTTTGCTCATTGGTCCTCCTTGTTGGTTAAACAAGCTATTTAATACAGGAAAATTGTTTTATTGTTTTTTTGGTTTTTTTCTTTCTTTTTTTTTTTTGAGACAGAGTCTCACTCTGTTACGGCTACAGTGCTGTGGCGTCAGCCTAGCTCACAGCAACCTCAAACTCCTGAGCTCAAGAAATCCTCCTGCCTCAGCCTCCCAGTAGCTGGGACTACAGGCGTGCACCACAACTCCTGGCTAATTTTTCTATTTTTTGTAGAGACGAGGTCTCACTCTTCCTCAAGCTGGTCTTGAACTCCTGATCTCAAGCGATCCTCCTGCCTCGGCTTCCCAGAGTGTGAAGATTACAGGCATGAGCTCCCGCGCCCAGCCTAAAATTATTTATTTTAAATTTCAAAAAAAATCTCAAGTTGGAATGGCAACAGGAAAAAATAAATAAACAAATTTGAAAAAAACAAACTGTGAAAACCTATTCTTCCCCTTGGGGCAAAACCCCAAACTGGCTTATCCTGGGTTGATCTTGATGGTGAATGTTCTGTTCTCCATCCATGGCAAGGCAGGTGCTGGGGACCGTTTCCCCAGCTATGTTGTCAGATTTGCTGTGGTCACCCACACTTTCCCACTTGCTCCAAGAACAGGACAAGAGAATAGCTTTGGCTGACTGTTCAGGTTAGAGTACTAGGAAACAATGGAAAATGGACCAAACAAGAACAGGGAATCACTGATGTTTTTCAACAGGGCCTCTGGTCTCAGACTTTCACCTCTGCCGCGTGGCCACTCTGTGTGGCTAGCAGTCAATTTAAACATAATGGCTAAAACTTCAGCATTAACCAGTAGAACTTTCACGCTGCAATTTTGCTGCAGTGGCGTTCAAAACATTTTCAATTCTTGTTGTACCCTGTTCTAGACACAGAAAAACGTCTAAACATACAAAGTCTCTGAAAAGCAATACATATCAATTCCTGGGATGAAAATGTGCATTTCTCCCGTAACAATAATCCACATGAGAAATAAGATGATAGCCGTATTTAAGGAAAAGTATTGTTGCAGGTCAGTTTCCCTGGGAAACAGATTCAAAGATGGAGAATTGCGCACAGAATGTTTATTGGGGAATTATCTTGGGATCAACACCTGTAGGGATATAAAAGCTGCTGATTCAGACAGAGAGAATTTGGTCTGTGATGCAGTCAGAGCAAAAGCCTCAGCTGATCTCATGGGGAGCTCTCCTGGGATGGCTCTGCAGAGATATCCCAAGATAAAGCAAGGAGGCTGGACCTTTTACCCTCACATACACCAGTCATTGGATTCTGGCTACCACTAGGAGAGGGGCGTGACTTTGGAGTAGTGGGTTCCTATCACCGGGGTTGGGGGAACAGGAGGACACAGGCGAGAGCTGTCATCCAAGCACACTCCCAGCTTCATCCTGGAGTGGGGGGCCCAGGCAGCATACCCCAGTGTCTATTCTAAGTGTGGATCACATACCCATTCACTCTCATCAGGCAAATTTCTATGCAGACAGTAGACAGTAAAGGCTACTTCCTAAACAAAGAGTGGGCTATTAGGAAAAAGAAAAAAAAAAATCATGGGCCACAAAACCTTTTCTTACCAGAGGTAAGACTTCATGTCACTACTAAGGTAATGCAGCATCTTTTACTCAGCACAACACTGACCCCAGCCTCCTTGTCCCAAATTAGAAGCAGCCCACCAGTTACCTCCTGCCAGTGACCCACTCTTCTTTCTGCCCCTACCCAGCACTGACAATATCTTCCCGAACGCCAATGACAACAGCAACGTGAAATGCATTTCACCCCAGAGAGCCTCCCGGATTTCCTCCACAGGACTCCTGCACTTTAGTTTTCTCATGAATGCCAATGGACAGAATGGACAAGGAGAAAAGGTTTATGCAGAAATCTTTATGACAGGAACATGGTCTAGCGTTGGGTGTCTCCTTTCAGCAGAGCTCAAAGGCCAGTCCCTTGGGTCTGATCATACAGTCTGCACACTCGATGCATGCTGGTGGCTCCCCAAAAGGGTCTTTCAGTAGAAGAAATAAAATGACCATTCAGACCTGAAAGAACATTGGCACTTCATACTGAATGTTTAAAAAACCACGTGACTCTTCATTTAAAACAAGGAAACTCATCCTTCTACTCACTTATGGTATGATCATTTGCAATAACACTTTTTTTAAATGTGTAGTATAAACTTAGGTGGAGGGTACAGGGTGAAAGGAGGAAGGCTTGCTTCTCTTCTGCAATTTCCAAAAGCGGACAGATAAAATACTGACCTTTCAAATGTCAGCACTAGGATAATGACATCAGAGGAGGTCCTGTGAAAGCAAGTTCTGTCTGTCTGTCTGTCTGATGTGACCCCAGCAGTCACACCCTAGAGAAGGTGATTCCCAGGCAGAACCTATTTTAAGTATTCTTATAACACCCTTGGGCCTACAGAACCCATGCTAGAAACTGGCCACACTGCTAAGTCTGTATCTCCAGGGAAAATTTTTTAAAAAAAGCTTAAATGCAGGTGAAACCCAAAGGTAGGGGAAGTAAACCCACTTAGAAAATAATTGAGCTCCTGCATTTCTTTTCCCCTTAGGTATGAGTGTAATAATCTTGTCCCTGGTCTATGGGCTCTTCTGGTTCTTCCAATCAGTTTCTTCCAGGGACTCCATCTAATCCTTTGCAAAAGGTCCCAGGTGTCTGCCTTCCTGGGATAGACACATTCCTTAAATGTTATATGTGACTGAGCTGTTTGTAGAACAAATAATACTTTTCCACCGACTTTCATTCTAATTCCATAGTGTTTTTATCATCATTTCTCATCTATCTCTTGGCGACAGGAAGTGAGTCACTTGTAAAGTGAAGAATTCATTTTCAAGTGAGCAATCACACCACCTATTTTCTGCTTTCATCCAGAGAAGTGCCTAAAAATGGCTTTTCCCTGGCAGTCCCCAAGGCGAGCCAAAGCTCTCAAACCTACACTCATCTTCTTGCCGGCAGCCTCCAGCCTCGACTAGGCAAAAGTCCCTCTCGACCTTAGTGCTTCACCCTGGCTGTTTGGTTTGCTAGGGCTGCCATCACAAAATATTAATACCACAGACTGGGTGGTTAAAGAATAGGAGTGTATTTATTGATTTTCCTGCAGCTCTGGCGGCTAGAAGTCCAAGATCAAGATGTCGGCGATTTGGGTTCCTTCCGAGACCTCTCGCCTAGTCTTGTCAGCAGTGGTCTTCTCCCTGTGCCTCCACGCGGTCTTTTCTCTGTACCTGTCTGTGTCCAAATTTCTAATTCTTATAAGGTTTCTAGTCATATTAGATTAGGACCCACCCATAATTTTATCTTAATCACCTATTTAAAGGCCCTAGCTCCAAATACAGTCACATGCCGAGGCATTGAGGGTTAGGGATTCAACATATGAATTTAGTGGGGGACAGAATTCAGCCCATAACACTGGCCAAATAAAAACACATTTGAATATCTTTCTGTGTAAGAAAGAAGAGGAGAAAAAATATTATTTTACTATTTTTAAAGATCCACCAAAGTTAAGACTTACCGGGCCTGGCATGGTGGCTCCTGCGTGTAATCTTAGCATTTTGGGAGGCCGAAGTGGGAGGATTGCTTGAGGCCAGGAGTTTGAGACTAGCCTGGGCAATATCAAGATGCCATCTCTACAAAAAAGATTTAAGAAAACAAACTAGCCAGGCTTGGTGGTGCACACCTGTAGTCCCAGCTATTCAGGAGGCTGAGGCAGGAGGATTGCTTGAGCCCAGGAGTTTGAGATTGCTGTGAGCTATGATGACACCACTGTACTCATCAACAGAGCCCAGAGCTCTAGCCTAGGCAACAGAGCAAGACCCTATCTCAACAACAACAACAACAAAAAAACCAACTTACTCAATAAAAAGTTCCTTTCTTATGGGTATCTCATCTCTTCCCCCTTGAACAACCATATTGCAGTGGTTCCCAAGCTTGAGGGTGCAGGAGAATCACCTGGAGCTCTGCTGAAACACAGATCACCAGCTCCAGCCCCAGACGTTCTGATCCACTGAAGCCCAGGTGGGCCCTAAGAATGTGCATTTCTAGCGGGGTGCTGTGGACCACACTTGGGACTACAGTGCAATCGTGGATGATACAATCTCACATCTCCCCTCCCTGTTTAGCCTTGTGGAGCACCTTGATGGCATTGTCCCCGAGTGTGTCATAGCACACAAGCCAACTAGCAAGGGGAAGCCCGATCCTCATCCTTAGAGCCCAGGTGAGTCAGGTTCGGAGTAGTCATGGGCTTGCTCAAGGTTGCACGGTTAATTAGTGGCAGAGCCAGGATGGAAAGCCCCCTCTGTTGACCTTGTCCCCTTCACTAACCCACAGCCGTCAGAATAAGAGAGGAATCAGAGTGAAAGACAACAGATTTTTCCCAGTCTGTAAAAATATCCCTACTAAAAATGATTATTCTCCACTGTGTGTTATTTTCCAGGCACTGTTGTGTTTCACATGTATTGTCTAATTCAATTTACTCAACAGTATGAAGTAGCTTTTACAGGTGAAGAAACTGAGACTCAGATAGGTTAAGAAATGTATCCAAGGTCACACAAGCAAACAAACCCTGGAAACAATCCCAGATGAGACTGATTCTAGAGCCCAGGTTCTTAGCCACTACCCTGTTAAAGAAAGGGAATAACAGTCTTTTCTAAACCCTCATTGCCCTGTGGTTCCAGGTAACCTGATCATAGCTGAGCTCTGTGATGAGACTGGAGGCCAATAGGGAGAGTAAGTAGCTGACGTACCATCAGAATAGGCCCATGGGGGCCGGCAGCTGGACCTCCCAGGTGAGTGATGGGGTTGGGCAGTGAGGCACAGAGGGCCTGGAAGCTGACTTGTCACACCCAAGGCTAATCAGCTGGGTGAGTTTCACTCTGATTTTAGTAAATCAAATTTTCCTTGCTTCCAAATACATGCCTGGTATTACCCTGGCCACTTTTTTTTCTGTAAGCTGTTTTCCTTGACCAAACATTGCCAGGCCCTTTGAAGTTTCTTCAGGATAGAAGGTTTGAAGGCTGCAAGGGCTACAGGTAAATGTCACCTGTAAAGTTTTCTTTCATTTCTCTCCCTCTCTCCCTGCCAGACACACCCAAGAGCTCCTGGGTGGGATAATAGGTAACCTCGGCCTTCATGGGTGGCCTTCCTTGTGAACGCTTTATTTGGTTCCCATGACATATTGCTTCTAGGTCATCTACCAGCTTTAGACTCTGTGAGCCTGTGATCCATTTGCACATAGCATCCCCGTATCTGCCCTAGCGATGGTCCGTATCCCAGCAAAAGCTTCACTTGGCACAAATAAAGGATTAATTAAGAAGGGGAAAGATTTTCTAGTGCCTACTCTGAGCCAGGAGGTGTGCCTATGATATATATATGCTGCTCCACGGCCTCTCCCAGCACTTCCATGAGGTTAGCATTACCCCCTCTGCAGACCCGCAGGAGGGGTTCATCCACATGCCCAGGTCACTCAGCCTCTCCACAGCAGTGCCAACATGTGAGCCTGGGGCTTCCTCGCTCTAATGACCACATTCCTTCTTCTATGTGCCCTGAAGGGAAGCTGCTTCACCTGACACCGCAAAGGTGACTCCAACACCCACCACTCCTCCTCCTCCTGGGCACTTTGGCAGTTTTGGTACATCTGCAGTCCCTCTTCTGGGCAGAAAGGAAAGCCCAGTCCCTCACAGACTATACAATACCAGCAGATCATTCAACTCCTTCCAGTTCAGCAAGTATTTATTGAGCATCTACTTGGTGCCTCCCTTTGCTCTGAGTTTGGCAGCTCTCCGCCCCACCCCACCCCCAGTCTGTAAGGAGGTGGTGGGGAGAGTTGAATTTGTCAAGCTTTCAGGTGATCCACTGCCCAAGCCAGGTCCTGGGGAAGACAGGGAAGTGGTGGAGAGGGGGAGACCTCTCTGATGGACCACTGGAAGGGCGCCACCTCCATGGCAAAGCAAAGACCACCTGAAGTAGCAGCGTTTTGTCTGTCCACACTTCCTCCCAGGAAGCCACACTACTCCCTCCCCACTTTGCCATCAGGAGAAAGTTCTCAGAGGAGCAAAGCAGTTGCAGATCTTCTGGGAGACATGAAAACGGGAGCTGCTCAGAGAGGTTTGCAGCCCCTTCTGACATCTCTGTGGAGGTTTATTCAATAGAAGTAACAGTGTTTTATATGTTAATTACATATTAGGAATTGAAAAGACTTGATCAAAATAAGGAATAAGCTGTTAATTGTGATGCATAAAATACCAAAGCCAGACTCCAGGATTCAAATCCAACCTCCAACACTTAACCAGCTGTGTGTCCTTGGGTAGCCTGCCTAACCTCTCTGTGCTGCAGTGTCCTTATTCATAAACTAAGGATCACGCAAGCATCTACCTCATAGGGCTATCATGAGGATTACATGGGTTAATACACACAGTGCTTTTAGAATAGTGCCGGCATATAGTTGGATCTCAATAAATGTTATATATAATGTATAAATATATATGCATACAAAGAAATTGTGCACAAAGAATCCTCATAGTTACAGAAACAATATAAGACAAAAAACTAGCCTTTTCCTTATTATGGCTGCACTGTGGTCCCTCAGCCCTGTTTTCCATGTGATGTGATGTTTTCATGTCTAACAATTTGCTTAAAGTAATGTAGGCTTAACTATTGAGACACTGGGAAGGGGGTTGTTCCCCCTTGTGTCATGAAATAATTTAAATCAAGGACTTAATGGTGGAGTAGCAAGTTTGGGAGATGAAGACATGTTTCTCTTGCTTCTTTTTGCCTTGCTTCTTATTGGAGTCTGGCACAAAGAAATGTAATTTCATGTCTTGTCAAGTTCACTGTTTCCTTTTAGCATATCAGTTAATGTGGTGGATGTTGGCCATTAAGAGATAGGTCAAGCCAGACCTCTGGCCTCTAGCAGCTCCGGACCTGGAGGTGGGCAACAGAGTGTACAACTGTACACTGCCTCAGTTGGTCCTAGACGAACTAGGAACAGATACATCCCCATAGGGAAAGATCAGAGTTGAGGATCAGGTGAAATCAAATGCCTACCGTCAGGGCCCTTCATATATACTTTCCTTACATAGCATCTACTCAGCACTGTCTACACTGTAGCCCCCCGACAGATGAGATGGACTCTCTGTGGCTAGGATGAGACCCTCAAGAGAAAATGAAGCAGCCATAGCAGGGAAAAGAGTTCGGTCACATACCCCTACGTTGTTAAACTTGCCCCAGGTGACCCACCAGAACCTAGGTGTGGCAGATTCCAGAGTCTGAGCTCTGAAGGAGGCCGAGGTGACTTGATGCTCTAGCAGATGAAAGGCAAACACAAGCCGAAGCCCAGAACCAAGGCCATTCCCCTGTGCAAGCTACCTTCCGTCCCTGACCTTTGTACTTGGCAAGCCAATCCCAATGTTGCTTGGGGTTAAGGGACTTTAGGTTGAGATAGCAACGGAAATGGGTCAAACAAACTCACCTGGGGCTTGAGGCGGGGTTGTTTATCACCAGGGAATGTTAAATGATACTACAGTCAAGAACAGAGCTCCAGGCTTTTCTAAACAAACAGTCTCAGTCACCACTGGATTCAAAGTGCACTGCAGGGCTGGCCAACCCCAGCACCCACTGCAGCTCAGAGCCCCCGGGCAACAAACTTCCTCTTCCAGAAACGTAGCTCCAGGCTGAAGGAAAGATACCCCAGGGCAGAGACCTTTCCCAGGAGAAGATCCTGGTTCAGCACCTGAAGTTTTTATCACTCCTCTTTGACTTTTGTGCCCTTTCTCCTCTTGGAAGAGTTAGCCATGCTTTGTGATCTCCAAATGCCTTCTTCAAAACACCCTTGGACTCTGGCCACTCACCAAAGAGAATATACACACCAGTGGACGAGAGCTCCACTGGTAAGTTTCCTAGATGTATGACTGCTGATCTCATCATGCATTGTTCAATAAAGCAACTTTAAGACAGGACAAAAGACATGAGACATACCTTTGTTTTATCTTGTCATTAATATCTGGTATCTTTCTTAGAAAAGCATCAGTTATTTTGCAATTTTGTATGCATATGCAAGTATTTCATTGTAACTTTAATAATGAATAAACTTTGGGTGAAAAAATAAAATTCCCTTGGAAGGCGATGGGAAGGAGAGGGAGGGAAGGCCCTCCAAACAGAAATAAAACAACTGCTACGCCTTATTCTGCATTAATCCCTGGGAGAAGCACAGTGGACATACTGTGGGCTCAGGCTCCCTCAGAAGGACCTGGATTCAAATCCTAACTCTTTCCATTGTATGTGACCTTGGGCAGGTGTCATCAGCTGCCCTCCCTGTCTGCAAAATGAAAATAACATCCAGTTCCAAGAGCTGTTTTGAGAAGATGAAGTAGTGTATGACAAGTGCCTAATCTTATGTATGGCCCAGTCTTGGCTCAAAAATGTTTTTTCTTCCTTTTATACCCCTGCCTCCTCTTAAACATCTTCCCCAAAGGCAGAGTTAGTCCTTTGTCTTTTTTGCCCTCCCTCAGTACCCATAGTTGATTTATTCAGAAACAATTTTTATCCCTAGGATTTAGAGCATTGGCCAGGCCACAGCAGGTACTTGGTAAATGGCTGTTCATTTGGACTTTGTGACACTATAATTTATGTGCTGGCTGAGTGCTCCCAGGGACAGAAACCATGTCAGCCAGCGTCCAGCATTGTACCTAGTACATAATGCCTGGTCCATAGGCTACGCTCAGTAACATAGTTGTGTTACTACATGTGGCGCCTCCCATTTTGCAAAGTACGTAAGCATGTCTGTCTTCAGCAGCCAGGCAGGTGACACAAAGCTGGATTAGAATAAGAGTGATAAAGTCTGTGACAAACTAGAGAGTGTCCATTCATAAGACATTCTCATTCAACCAAACAAAACACACTTTTCTGGCCAAACAAAACTCTCAGCCCACAAGATTTGCCTCTCTGGCCATAAACCTGCCACTATAAAGCTTTGTGATTCACAATTACTTTCTTTCTTTTTTTTTTTTTTTTTTTTTTTTTTTTCTTTCCAGACACAGGGTCTTGCTTTGTCACCCAGGCTGGAGTGCAGTGGTATGATCATAGCTCACTGCAACCTCAAACTCCTCGGCTCAAGCGATCCTCCTGTCTCAGCTTCCTGAGTAGCTGGGACTATGCATGCACATCACGATGCCCGGCTTTTTTATTATTTTTTTAGAGATGGGATCTCCCTATGTTGTCCAGGCTGGTCTGGAACTCCTGGCCTCAAGTGATCCTCCTGCCTTGCTTTTCCAAAGGTGTGAGCCACCGCACCCAGCCCACAAGTACTTTCTTATATTAAATATCATTTGATATTTTAGCAATCCTCTGAAGAAAGCATTGTTGTTCATTTTCCAGGCATCTGACAGAGAGGGAAACTGAAGCTCAAATACAGTGATTTGTTCACATCAAACATAGCTAGCTAATTAGTGGCCAACCAGGGATTTGAATCTGTGTCTTCTGAACATCACTCCAGGACTCCTGCTTTTCTTCACACCATATACTGTCCTTAACATGCTGCTGTTTTCACCCCCATAGTTTTTCTGGGACAAAAACCAAACCCCATCAAAATGTCAAACCTGTGTCAGGGTTATACTCCAATGCCCTCCATGGGTCATAGTCCATCTAGAGCTTCGAGACAGGTGCCCTTGGAAACAGCACCTTCTTTGCAACTAGAGGAACACGTTCTACCCAAGCCCTGGGCGTGGGGAACTTTGGCGGAGAGGCATGGGGCCGGTTGGAAGAACTCTGCAGTGACTGGCAGTGAGGAAGCAGCCTCCTTGTATCAGTGTGAGGAATCTTTAAAGGAATTTGAGTTTGTAAAAAGAGCAAGAAAAACACGATAGAATCTTAGCAGCTAGGGTACACAAGCATCTAATTTCTGTAGGTCAGTGTTGTCCAATAGAAATAAAATGTGAGCCACATATATTGAAATTTTCTAAGCAGTCACATTAAAAAAAAAAAAAAGAAACCAGAGAAATTAATTCGAATAACACATTTTGTTTAACCTAATATATCCAAGACATTATTTTTTCAACAGCAGTCAATATAAAAATTATTAATGAGGTATTTTACATTCTGTGTGTGTGTGTGCAAAGTCTTTTAAATCCAGCGTGCATTTTATAGCTACAGCTCGTGTCAGCGGCACGGGCCACACTTCAAGTACTCAGTAGCCACACGCATGGCTAGTGGCTGCCATCCTGGACGGCACACGTCTAGGCCAGAGAAATTCCTGAAGGTCTGTATTTCTGACATGGCGGAAATGAGTGACATAGCTCTCTTCAAGGCCGCAGAGAGCCCTCATTTCCAATGTTGCTGGTACAATTTCAAAACTGATCTTTCAGGGCCACCTTCAAACTTTGCCACCATTTAGGGGGCAGCTGTGTCAGTTTCCAGCCAGTTGCTCTGCAAAGCCCATCAGAGGCCATTGTGTTGGGCTCCCTGTTCCTGCCTTGCAAGAGTGCAGTCCTCAGCATGTCCCCTTTCAAATACCTATTATTCTGGCTGTCTTCAGCGGTGCCACGACTGGCAATGATTAGGGTGACATTTTGTATGTGGCTGAGTTCACAGAACAAATCACATAGGGTGAGCGGCATGGTGATTAAGTGGCTGTGTGTAAAGACTAGAATCGCTACATTTGCATGTCTCTGAATAATGAGATTCTTATCTCCATTATATGGCAATGAGGTAGAAATTGATAGCGCTATTAGCTGTTCACACAGTAAGCACAATTTTCTATTCTTTTTCTCTCTTTCTCTCTCTCTCTGGTTTCAAAGAAGCCAGAGTTACCCCACTGAGCCCCTCAGCAGCCGTCCCAAATAGAAGTTTTCCATAGCAAGAGATTTTCACAACCTCCTTAATAAATTTTCTGGCTGCCTTCCAGAAGGAAGCCCATGGATGATCCAATCCAGCCACTTGGTTTCATAGGGAAGAAGCTGCAGTGTAGAAAGGTGAGATTTACCCAAGCTCAGAGAGACAGAAGGACAGGGGACTCCAACAGGACCTATTCATTGTCTGATTCGCATCCTCTGGCACCTGGCTGCAGCTTTGGAACAATGGACTCCCATTCACCAGCTTAATAACATGTCGTGCATTCTGGTCATGCACCCATTTTTCTGTGAAAGAGATGAAAAACCTGGCTGAAATTATAATTTGATTCTCTAAACACAAAGACCTTTTTCAGTCAACTCTAGAAATGAACCCTAACTAGACACTGAATCAACAAACATCAATTTTTGCAGCAGTGAAATAAATACATGGAGAGATGCAGTGACGGTGGGTTATAAAAGACGGTTAGGGAAAGCTGTGATTATGTGTGTGTTTGGCTCTGCTCCCAGCAATAAAGCATTTATCCATCAGCCATGTGGCAGTGACATTTTCCATATCAAGGGCAAGATCAAGGTAAATGAATATCTAAAGAGACCCTTTTTGAAAATAGATCATCAGTATAGCAACCTAAAAAATGCTTACCAGGAAGTGCTTCCCTAGCAATATTACAGTACATAGGAGGGGCAAAAACCCTCTTCCATTAAATTCTAACACACCAGTGCTTTAGTGGTAGAATAAACAACCACGACAGCATGAAGGTTAACGGCCTCTGCATAAAAGAGGAGACCAACGAAGGGGATTTGTCAAGTATATGGTGGCATCGCTCAGTGTCTGAAGGAGTTAAATGAATGCATGAACAGCTGTAATGCTGAACCCATTAATAAATGTGACGGTGAAATGGCCTGGAGTGAAGCATTATTATTTGTTATGAACTAAAATGGGCTGTTTGTTTGTGATACATCTTAAAAAGTACCTTAAAATAGCTAGAAAGGTCCATTACCTCCTTACCCCATCCATACTCAAAGGTCTTGTCCTCGGAGTCAGAGCTGAAGGAGCTTCGGGCAGCATACTTAGCAGTGGGTAGAGGAGTTATGAAATCTCCCAGATCTCCGCTTAAACTTTACTCAGTTCAAAGAGGGCCTTTCCCTGAACCCACAGTCTAAATTAACTTTCTTTGGTATCAGTCACCATATTCCTACACGCACTGTTGCATCTGTTATGTTTGTTCCACAGAGGTACTTCCTACCTGTCTTCTCGGTGACGACTGTGAACTCTAGCAGGGTAGGTGCCTGTGTGCCTACCGTAGCCCATTCATTGATGCAAAATGTACCTAGGAAGCCCCTACCTTCCTTAGTGAGGCGTTGTGATGCTGCCCTCATGTTGTTTTACATCCTGATGGGGGACGGAGACCAAAAACAACTAAACAGGGCGAGGTGGCTCACGCCTATAATCCTAGCACTCTGGGAGTCCGAGGCGGGTGGATCTTTCGAGCTCAGGAGTTCGAAACCAGCCTGAGCAAGAGCCAGACCCCGTCTCTACTAAAAATAGAAAGAAATTAATTGGCCAACTAAAATATATAGAAAAAATTAGCCGGGCATGGTGGCACATGCCTGTAGTCCCAGCTACTCAAAAACAACTAAACAAACCGGATGATTTTAGATAATAATATGGGAGGCTGTTCAGAGAAGCTCTCCGTGAAGAAATGAGACTAAGGAATACTGAGAAGTTTTGGGAGACGACCACTCCAGGCAACCAGAAGAGGAAGTGGAAAGACCCCGAGGTGGGAATGAGTCACCATGGCTGGAACCTAGTGAATGAGGGGAAGATGAGCTGAAGGAGGTAAATTGGAGCTGGACCATGTACTTGGCAAAGAATAAACACTCATTAAACATTTATTGAATGAATGAATGAATGCATGTCAACTAGAAAGACAGGTAGAATGTAATTCTTGCTGCCTTGTGCAAGACTGCAGGTGACCAGAATACAAAAGTAAAGGCTAGATGTTAAGTGTTCTTACCACAAAAATAACTATATGAGTAATGTATTTGTTAATTAGCTAGATTTAACCATTCCACAATATATAATAATTCAAAACATCATGTACACGATAAATGCATATAATTTTGTCTGTCAATTTTTATAAAATAGTGGTTGCTCTAGCCGCAGTCCCCAACCCCTGGGTCTCAGACGGTTACCAGTCCATGGCCTGTTAGGAACCGGCCACACAAAAGGAGGCGAGTGGAGCTTCATCTGTATTTACAGCCGCTCCCCTCCACCCACAGTGCATGGAAGAATTGTCTTCCATGAAACTGGTCCCCGTGCCAAAAAAGGTTGGAAACTGTTGTTCTAGAGTTTACAATGTTCATATTTAATTTATTATAGTCTACCTTCAAAGAATATTATACCACTCCATGTATAGTTTAAGAATCTTATGATAATATGTACACAATTCCTCCCATCTTTTGTGATTTTTTTTTTTAAGA
>VBSM01003169.1:13733486-13760584 GCA_008086735.1 Cheirogaleus medius
AAAAAAAAAAGATAAAAGAAACAGGAAGCAGAGACAATTAGGGAAGCCATTAACTCCTGGTAACCATAGGAGCTGCAAGGAAAAAGTGTTTCCAAATCTTCCTTGGAGTCAAATGACTACAGCTCACTGGACCAGACAGATTCCCATTCCTGAAGCGGGGAGAATAAAAGTCAAAAATTATGAAGATAGGCCTTCTGATGACTGATGCCCAGGGTGAAAATATGGGGTGGGGAAGAAGGCTGGTGGCCAGCAACTTTGCTCACCTGCATTTGACATATTCAGTTCAATCCCACAGAACTTGATGTCAAGAAAGATGCTAACATCTAGGCACAGAGGTGTGTACCTATAATCCTGGCTACTTGGGAGGCTGAGGCAGAAAAGAAAAAAGTAATGATACTAAGCTCTGGGGAAGGATATAAAAGTGGAAAGATAAAACACCACCTAACTTCAATGAGTTTACACCCACCTAGTAGTGTATTTGACCAGAAAATACAGCAAACACACAGCACGTGGCACAGCGGAATACCTTGAATTTGAATCTTAGGTGTACGTCTTACTGCATGTCTTCCCCAAGTTATAGCTCTCTTTGGACCTCAGTAGAAATAATGGCAATTAACATTTGCCTGGAAAGACTGTTGTGATCATTGAAAATGAGACGGTAAGTGTCTATAAAGATGTCTGACCCAGAAAGTATAATAAAAAGGAGTCTCATCATAAATACATTTCATTTTTTCATCCCCCCTCCTTTTTTTAATGTTTTATTTTTTATTTTTGCCCTCAGTAAAAAGAAAGAGAAATCCCTGACTTACATACACCTCTGTTCACCCAACTCTTCATTCCAAACTCAGCCTCGGCGGTTACAGCAAAAGGGAAGTCACAACAGAAAAGCAAAGAGAAGTATTTTTGGCTTTAGAGATTGCAGAAACCCAGATCCCAAGCAATATAAGGACTACTGGTGGAGGTTCAAGAACTGACTTTATTTATTTTTTTTTTTTGAGACAGAGTCTCACTCTGTTGCCCAGGCTAGAGTGAGTGCCGTGGCGTTAGCCTAGCTCACAGCAACCTCAAACTCCTGGGCTCAAGTGATCCTTCTGCCTCAGCCTGCTGAGTAGCTGGGACTACAGGCATGTGCCACCATGCCCGGCTCATTTTTTCTATATATATTAGTTGTCCAATTAATTTCTTTCTATTTTTAGTAGAGACGGGGTCTCGCTCTAGCTCAGGCTGGTTTTGAACTCCTGACCTTGAGCGATCCACCCGCCTTGGCCTCCCAGAGTGCTAGGATTACAGGCGTGAGCCACCACGCCCGGCCAAGAACTGACTTTAAAACCTTACCACGTTATTTCCCCTTACCCCTCCCCCACAGCCCACTCCCAGCAAGGCACTAAGACAGGGTGCTGCTGAAATCCAATCCACTCGTTGCTGATACAAAGCAGTTTAGAGCCTGAAAAAAGCGGAAGCTTTTCTAATCCATCTGCCCAGACCAGGAGCCACTTCTAATTTGCACAAAAGCAAGAAATATGCCAGCAGCAGCCTTGCCTCTCCCCACCCCCACACCTGCCCAAAATGTGACACCCTTGTGCTTCTTGGTCCAAAAACAAGGTTGGGAAAACAACAACCCCCTAAGTCTGGAGTCAGATATTTATTCATTTTTTAACAAATATTTATTCAGCCTCTACTGTGTGCTCTGGAACATTTTCTTCTCCCTGGATCCTCGAGGTTGCCTTTAACCTCTCTACTCCACTCTTGCCCACCCTGCAGGTCTCCAGTTTACAATCTGTTTACTTTACTGCTCCTTAGCCAGGGCCCCACCTTCTGGTATGCAGATCTGCCATCCCTTTCCTCCAGAATGGAATATTGTTCTACACTCCTTTCTGCCCCAGGCTTTACCTCTTTCTTCGTGGCTTAATTTCAACGCCCTTAATCCCGTCATTGGGCAGCTCCTCTTGCAGCCCTTCCTCAGCATCCTGTCGCTAATATCTGGTCTTCATTCACCCACACAACAGCCCCTGAATAGAGCAAACAGTGCGGAAAGAACGTAACTCATTTGCCTGTGGTAACCCAACTACCGAGTGGTCCAATCCAACGAATTCTGTAAAATGATAACAGTTGCAACAATAGCTGACACTCGAAATTGAGACTACGGACAGGTTGCAGTTAGGAGTAATGACCGAGTCTAAGGTCGGACTATGGGTGTGAGAGGCACAAGGTAGGGGAGGGAGCAAGGTCTTTGGAGGAGAGGAAGCTGAAGACCACGGAGACCAAGACACTGTTGAAAAAAATAATCTGTAAGAATAAAACGATCGCCCAGAAGTATGACAGAAGTCATGTGGGCGAGAGGAATTCGGAGCCAAGATCTTTAAGGAATGAGGGCGTGTGTTGGAAGGAGGCGCTAGAGGACTACAACCTGGTGGGGGACAGGCTGAGGACACTAAACAGCGGTGGTGGCGGAGCTGAGGAGTGGGAGGGAAAATGGTCCAGAAGCAGGAATGAGGATGCCCACCTCGTGCAGGCCTGAGATCTGAGGAGTATGGGAGAGAAAACGGCCACGATCTGCCAGGGAGCTGGTGTTTTTGGAGAAGCAGCTCTCCAGTGTAGCAGGAAGGCAAAGACAATGTTCAGAGAAGCGTGGTATGGAGGGAATGCTTCCGAGGTCACTGCAGAACGATTTCAAAAGCTGGGGAGGGGTAAGACATGGGCTCAGAATACAGAAGGCCATGGGGCATCAGAGTGCAAAGGATAAAAGATGAGCTAGAAAACAGGGCTGACATAAAGTGGGGGGAAGGACATGATGGGCATTAGTCCCAGGATCTCAGGGCAGATAACAGTCACATAGCTGTGAGTACTGGTGGGGGGAAGGTGAGGGTTTGTCAGGAACACTAGGAGTTCCTGCCCATTGCAAATTCATAATCTGTTGGGGGAAACCCTTATACAGTGACAGAATAATACACTCCAGATAGCGTTGGAAATCACAGATCATGGAAACCTATAGGAATGGCATCCTACTCAGACAGGGAGGGCCATGAAAAACTTCAGAAAGAGAGAGAGAGAGACAGAGGGATAGAATGAATATAGAATTTTATAAAACTATTGCCACCCCTAGAAAATAATTGAGATCCTTCTCCTATGGCAATAAGTCTTTGTATAAATGGATTATAAATTGAAAAAGTTGTGTAATATCTTATAGTCACATTATTTGAATAGTCTGTGTTCTTGCCAGAGTGAAATTTATTGCTTTTAGCTAGGGGACTTTGCAAGATTTACACAGCACAGGGTGAGTATATCATCTTTAATGTACGTTGTAAAATTCTCAATAAATATAAGTTAGAGATTTTCTGAATCTAAGAGTATAATTCTTTCTCTGTCCCTCTATTACCTAAAATATCTGAAATTACCTCCGGTATTTGGGATGATGGCTACAGAGAGAGAATTCAATTGGTGGACCCTTCCCTGACTACCCTGTCTAAATTAGCTGTACTCCCTTTATGTCAACATTTGTCGAGCGCCTGATTGTATCTCATATAACCCTCATAACAACCTATAAGGTAATAATTTCCACTTTACAAACAAGAGATCTAATGCGCAGAAAGATAAAATAACTTGCCAAGATCCCACAGCTAGTGAACAGCTGAAGCAAGATCCACGAATGTCTATTAAAGTAACCACCCTTTCCCCCCCCTTCCCTCCACCCCTGCAGACCATGATACAATCACATTTTCAAGAGTTTAAAATGTAAAAAAAAGAAAAAAAGCTATTTATGTTGTCCACCCCAGATAGTAAATCACTTATCTCTTCCAGTAGTTTCCAGGGAGAACACTAGTTGATCAGACTCATGAAGCTTTTTACATGGTCATTGTTACATAAAACAGATTAAAATATAATGTAAACGAGTCTCCCTCTCGAAATTCTACAAATTGCAAGCTAGTTTAGCAAGGCAAAGTCTGCTTGTGTTGAGTAGAAGCAAGAGATTGGAGAGTCTGATAAGTTTGGCCTGCCAGAAACTCCTAATGGGACCACTCATGCTACCATAACTGAACAGCTGGTGCTGAAGGTGAGCTTAGTCTACAAAGCATCCTCATTGTAAAAAACAAAAACAAAAAGCATTTGTCAACCCATAGAGATGGACTACTATTCAAATAGAGCATTTATTCATCTTAACATAAATCTATGAGAACATGTTTTACAAACACAAAAATGTTAAATCAGGGGTCATTGGAGACTCAGGTAAAAAAATTTGAGGAGCCCCTAATGCATGTCAGATGAACCCCAAGGTTTTGTGAAACAGTCTAAAACACGAATCAATTACAAATTGCTAATCAGCATCCCTTAGCATGACTGTGCTATCTATTATTTAAATAATCCCCTATGTGGGGTCATTTGGTTATTTTCTATTTTTCTTCAATGTAAATAATGCTGTAATACCCTTGTGCATATATTTTGACATAATTCTTTGTTTTTGTTTTTTGAGACAAGAGTCTCGCTCTGTCGCCCCAGGCCAGAGTGCAGTGGTGTCATCATAACTCACTGCAACCTCAAACTCCTGGGCTCCAGCGATCCTCCTGCTTCAGCCTCCCAGAGTGCTAGGATTACAGGCATGAGCCAACGCACTTGGCCAATTTGGCATAATTCTTTGATTATTTCCTTAGAATACATGCATAGAAATGCTGGGTCAAAGCATAGACACATTTTTGAAGCATTTAGTAGATATTGCCAAAATGTCCTCTAGATATTCAAATACAGGGTTGAGATTAATAGCTCAATAAAGGTTTCCAGGATTCTTCTCAGAGTAACCAAGAGGAAAGGGAATAGATTAGACCCAGAATCCTGTGTTTGAGCCCAAGTTTTACCATTATTACCTGTGCAACCTTGGGCAAGTTGTTTAACCCTTCCGTTCCTCATTTCCTTACCTATAAATTGGGTATAATATCAGTATTCACATAACAGGGTTGCTGTAAGAATTAAATGGCTTAATGTTTATAAAGCTTTTAGAACAGGACCTGGCTCATAGGAAGCCTGTCATAAATGTTATTAATATTATAATTATCCCTGGTTCTTAGCCTTGGTACTTCAAAATCCAGTTTAAAAAAAAAAATTAGGGAATCAATATGTTTGCCTGTTTTGCTTTTTTTTAACTTCCCAAATAAAAACATTTTAAAAACTCAGTGCTTTCTATGATAACAAACATCTCCTAGAAAAAAATGATATTTTAATAACACTAATAATTTAGGAAGAATATATTAATAATATCAGGGTAAATGACTTATTATATTTAGCTTTGAGAGAAACTTTCTATATTATACTTATTTTTTAAATTTCTCCTTGAAGTAGTGAACATGTTATCTGTTCCCTGTATTTAGAAACCACTTAGGCAGCTATATTTTCCAAAACGGTTACATTTCTATTTTTTATTAATTAATTGTTAAATGTTTTTAATTTTTAAAAAAATTAATCATAGAATTTAGATAGTAGCTTTCATAAACAATGTAAATAAAAGATAACAGGATTATAAAGTCAGCTTACTGGCTTTGCACAAAGCCAATAATGGACAAAAAAGAAACATTCTTGTACATGACTCTGGGAGAAAATAGAAGTAAAGCTAAAAACTATTCGTTGGCCAGGAAACTTGGCATCCTTACTCTTATTGTGATAGAGAAGTCCCTAAAAGCTATTGAAATGGAAATGAAATTTCTGAGCACCTAAGGGTCAAAGCATTTGTGGAAGAGCCAGGAATCTAATTAACTTGAAGCAAGACCTGGAGAGAAACACAGAAATGCCCAGGAAAACCACAAGAACTGCGCTGTGGCTTGATCAATATGCAATTGTCTTCATTTTTAAAACAAATTGTTTGGGTGAATGAATATTGCTATTGCATTATTTATTGAAGATTGCTTTTGCATTATTTACTGCCCGGTGTTCTATGCAATCTGCTAATTGTCAGGTATGTATTTAACAAATATCCAATAATATTAATGATAACAACTAGCATTTAATGAGAGCTTACTATGTGCCTTGCCCTGTGTGTTACCTCATTTCATCAGCACAGCCATTTTTAGTGATAGATGGGTATGGTTATAATTTCCATTTTAAAGATGAGGAAACTGAGACCTAAAGAAGTTAAATAATTTTCTCCAAGGTTATACAGATGGAGCCAGAACACAAAGCCAATCTGGCTGATTCCAGCAGTCTTACCCTTAACTACTGTGCTACACTGCCATTCTAGACTCTGTTTTATTATTTTGAAAAGTTAAGGAGAAAATATAATGTTTCATCCTAACAAAAAGAAAGGAAAACATGCTATTAGTCATCATTAAGAAGCATCCTAGCAGACACCTGAACTAAAACAAATCTTCAGTCCCAGGCCAGGTTCCCAGCTTGTCCACAGCCCTTAGCAGATCCTAGCTGTGGCGTATTCATCTCATCTCTCTCTTTTTTCTTTTAATCAATGATGTCCAAAGTTCTGGTCAACCAGGAAATTATAGAAGTAAGAGATTCAATTGATTTCTTCTTTCCTTAAACTGAACGTTGGCTTCTAGTTAATAATTTAGGTGGTAGGAAGGAGTGTGGCAAAGAGAGAAGACATTAAGACTATTAAGTATTATTTTAGAAGATTAGCAGTCGCTTTCATTTATTTTATTAGTTATATATCTAGTAAGGCCAAATCAAGTACAAGCACACATAAAAGAAAAAAATTTCACTATGAATCATAGTATTGACCATCAAGAACTGTGAAAGAGCTGAGATTTTACCCTACTTGCAAATTCACAAGTTAGCCTACCGATTTATTCCGGTCATTCTGGTAGAAGACATGATACTCCTAGGTCAGACACAAAACACATCAATACCAGTAGCCAGAGTATCAGTACTTCTTGTACTAGTTCTCAGAGTCTTTATCCCCACAAAGTGACATGAAAGGAGCCAGGTGACATCTGCACAGGCAGTGGTTTGCATTACAAGAAAGGAACCCTGCAGCTTTAAAATGGTCTGCAAATAAGCCTGTCCCTTTGCTCCAAAAGGAAGTATTACCTTTGTCTTCCAAAGCTGTTCACTGTACAAACATCCTTGCAAAGATAGTCTGGAACAAATACAGTCAGTGACTGTTCACAAAACATGCAAAAATGTGAGAGAGCTATAGAAAATTGTCTCCCCACACTGATCATTCTGCTTGTTAGAAGAGTATTTATTCTGAATACTATATCTTGCTTAGATCCATAGATTTTGAGTAATGTTTTAATGCCAACAAATTATACACCAGGATCTTGGAATATTCATTTCATAAAAAAAGTCAGTTGTGCCACTACACTTGTCATATTTTCTACAGATTCTAATAAGCCAATACAGATTCTAGTAACAAATTCTCCACACAATATAAAATGCAGTCAGTGGAAACTGACCTAGAGCATCCCAAAGTTCATATGCTCTAAATGTACAATGTAGGCATTTATACTAAGAAGACTGCTGAACACAATACTCTAGAGCAAAATGATCTCAACAACAACTATTTTTAACACATTGACAGCTTCACTAGAAAACAAATTTTTTTCTTTGGGGCCACTGTTTTATTAGGGAAATAGAATTAAAACTTTGAAAACAAAATGATCCTTTCTAATTTAATGAAAAATTTGTTACTTTTTATTGTTTTCTGTGTATGAGTTATATGCAACTTGAAAAATAGTGAAGAGACATGTGAGTTACATATGCTTCACGAGGCCCTGGGCTCAAAATGAGCGTGAATTAAATACAACTCACATGGTAGTTAATGTGTTAAAGTCTGAAGCTTAAAGTATACATTGGATGATACTGAATCTCCATTTGCTCATTCCCTAGCTTGTGAAAGATAAATTAAAAGGAAAAGGGGTTTTCTCTCTTAGGACCAATTTTCTTACAAGAATCCCAAATTTTTAAATTATAACACATATTTCTCCAGCTCACCCTCTATTTGAATGGGAAATTAGATTTGAATTTTACAATCATTACCTATAGTACTCTTGAAATAAAAGCCCTATAAGCATATCATTCTTTCACCATAGACCAAAATTATGAGATGGTACATAATTGTCCAATAGAATAAAATAATGATGATTTCTAATTGAATTCAAATCAAACTAAATTTTGTGCATAGTACATTCATGTTAAAATGGAATGGAATGGGATCTGTAAAACAGGTAGTAATATACGAACATGTATTAGTCCTATTGACATTTTTGCAGACTTACCACAACCCAACACCTAGCAAAGTACCTGGCACATAGTGGACATCAAATAGTTGTTGAATGAATAAATTAATGAATGAATGTACAAATAGATGTACACAGCTCTGTATAATTTACATGTTTTCTTAGTGCATTTTCCCCAAGGAGTACTGTTAACTTTCCCTCTAATCCATCAACGCAGTCCTTGCTTGTATAACTGCACTAGTACCTTCTTCTCAAGGGCTCACGTGAGTCTGCAGCTGTTCCGAATGATCTTTTGGTCATAGAGAGCTAACATAATGAAATTCAGAGATCTATGTTGAGAAAATGTCTTTTAAGTATTTCTTTTGTCTCCTGTGATTTTAGGTAGTAGCCTCCAAGTTACAAAAATCAAAACAACCAATTAAGCTTAAAGGCAAACTGTTCTGTTCCCCACATCCATGGATTTATGGTTGAATGCCATGCAAAATATTTTCCTTGTCTTTGCCCTAGATCGTTTGAATGTTACTTTAAGCCTTATAGTTCCCCATTTACGCCCACACTCCAAGTCCACGGACCATTCATAAATTAACATGATAGCAAAGGTTTGCTGCTTCAAAATAAGAACACATTGACTTTTACTCAAACTCATTCCACCCAAGCATAAACAACAAAACACTGACCAAAGGACACAGGAAAATGCAGAAAAAGTGTGATTAAAGAACTGCATCTCCTATATTGTTTTTATCATGTTTGTGTGGCAGAGTGCTGTATATCTCTGCTTCTGTGGTTTTGGAAACACAGCCCTAGGAAATGTGAAATATAATTATGTCTCCTAATTTCAATAAGGCTTGCTTTGACAAGTGGCTAGAAATAAACTCAAAATGTGATTGAAAGCCAATTTTTGCTGTTTTTAAAAAAATGTAACATTCAATCAAATCAGAGGTTGGTTTTAACAGAAATGTCATTCTCCTACTTTGAGTCTCATAAAAAAAAAACACTAAAATATACCCGCTAGAGAACACTTAACAAGAGCTAGGCTCTAAAGAAATTAAAGAATCTGTAGAAAATACAATGGTGCACCTGAAAATATTCTCTCCTTTGTGTGAAATTCAATTACATAGAAAGCAAACAAATGGAGCAAACAATGAAAATGGCACATGGGATTTTTTTTCAATTACTATAAACTGCACACTCTAAAACAAAAGACCATTTATGCAGCCAATTGCATCTAATGATGTGCATTGTTCTCCCATCAGGCTATTTCTGATGTTAAAAATGCTTTCTCTTGGAGCCTCACACCACTAAACCCAATTATTAACTCCTTTATCACAAGACGTTATCTCTCCCCATAAATGCAAAGTAAATAATAACCTCGTTCTTATCTAGATCTTTTTGTCAAAAAACTTTAAAACTTTGACAATACTAAGAAAGACTCAATAAGATATTTATATCTTTCTAGAAATATTTTACTGAGCCTACTGCAACCATTCTAAAGCAGCAAAAATAAAAAGTACATCTCTTTGCTTTAGCTTAACTATTACTAATATGTTGTTTTAGAATATGAAAAAAATCTACTATTATATACAGGTTCAAACCTCCCCCAAAATACCAAAACATAATCTATCAGATTAATTGTCTTAATCCATTGTCTGCTGCTATAACAGAATATCACAGATTGGGTCGTTTATAAAGAAAAAAGGTTTATTTGGCTCATGGTTCTGGAGGCTGGGAAATCCAAGAACATGATACCAGCACCCATCAAGGGTCATCAAAGGTCATCAAGGGTCATCCCATGAAGGAAGGGTGGAATGTGGAAGAGCAAGAGAGGAGAGAAAAAGGGAGTTGAACTCCTGAAATAACTAACCTGCTCCCATAATGAGGGCATTAATCCATGCATGAAGGCAGAGCACTCATGACCTAATCACCTTTAAAGGTCCCAACTCTCAGTTCCATTGCATTGGGGATTAAGTTTCCAATACATAACTTTTAGGGTACATATTCATTAATCTTCTAAAAAATTAAAATACTAAATTTCTTCTTTGGACTCCTTAAAATAACAATCTCCTTTTATATTTAAAATATGACTCATGTGGCTGGGTGCAGTGGCTCATGTCTGTAATCCCAGCACTTTGGAGGCCGAGGTGGGAGAATCACTTGAGGATAGGAGTTCAAGACCAGCATGGGCAATACAGCAACACCTCATCTCTACAGCAGAGCTTTTTTAATAGATAATTGACTGGGCATGGTGGCATTTGCCTGTAGTCCAAGCTACTCAGGAGACTGAGATGGGAGGATCACTTGAACCCAGGAGTTTGAGGTTGCAGTGAGCTATGATCACACCACCACACTCCAGCCTGGGTGACAGGGTGAGATCCTGTCTCTAAAAAAATAAAATAAAATAAAGTTAAATAATAAAATATGACTCATGAACCATTAAACTTTGGCTCCAACAGACCAAAAAATTTTAACGAATCTCTGTGAATAACACATGTCCAGGAGAATGATACCAAGAGAGGTTGCCTTAATTTAGAATATATATACACACAAGTTATATATCTTGCTAGCAGATACTAACAAAATTTGGGATTATTTCTACATCAAATGACAGCAAGATGTTATGACATTGCACCCTGACTTGTTTTTGTGTTTTGTTTTTTGGTTTTTTTGAGACAGGGTCTCTCTCTGTCACTCAGGCTGGAATGCAGTAGCACAATCATAGCTCACTGCAGCCTTGAACTCCTGGGCTCAAGCGATCCTCCTCCCTCAGCCTCCCTCAGCCAAATAGCTGAGATCACAGTTATACACCACCATGCCTGGCTAAATTTTTTTTTTTTTTTTAAATAGAGATTGGGCTCTCACTATGTTGCCGAGGCTAGTCTCAAACTCCTGGCATCAAGGTATCCTCCTGCTTTGGCCTCCCAAAGTGCTGAGATTAAGTGTGTGGGCCACCCACCACCCCTGGCCTGATGTTTTGCTTTAAAGTAACAGCTTACGTGTAAGGCATCCAGGAATCCTATAGAGCCTTTTTCTCTTGTTTACTCCAGGCGGCGGTGGAAGTTGCTACTACCAGAGTAAGAGGTGCAAAGTCAGAACCACAAATATGCATCCCACTGTTGAGACAGATGCTTAGTGTCTACCTGAACTCATCAGAAAAAAGCCCAATGTTAAGCTTGAGATAATAAAATGGTATTCAAGAAAAGTAAGTGCCCTAGGTCTTGATGCTAAAGACGAATATTTTCAAGTCACCTCAGTGGTGTCTCTTCCACCTCTTATCCTTCTGCAACCTCTTTGATCTCCATGCCCACCATCTATCTAGAACACATAAGCTAACTCATAAGCTATTCCTCTCTCTTTATTCTGTGGTACCGGGCAAAATTCTTTGTCTGTAAGATCCACCTACCTTTCTTTAACTGAACCTTTTCCCCTCCCAACTCCTCAGATCTAAACCTACAGCATTTGGACTTAGATATAAATGACTTTCTATAGATGCTCTGCTCCTTCCAGGTAGATTTAACTGTTTTATCAGGGAACTGTTTTATCTTTTGACCTTGAGCCAAAAGAAACTTAAATATCAATGACAAGCTGATGGTATTTGCATTTCTCCTGCTACATTCAAAACACACTCCACCACCCCCCTTCTCCCATGCCTCAAAACAGTACCTTCCATTTGTGAAAGCTTTGGGATCCCGCCTATGTGTACCTGAGGCGATGGTACAACAGGCCTCACCACCTGCCAGTCCTCTTTCTGGTGACAACATAGTATGATAGAGAGAACACTGGGCTTTAGAGTCAGACAAACCTGGAATCCAATCCATTTGCTAATATTGAGTCTTGAGCTAGTTCGTTCATCTCTCTTTGAGCTTCAAGGGTCCTTATCTGTAAAATGGGGAAATAAACCAGCCTCCAGGGTTGTAGTGAGGATTAGGTAACATGTAGAGCTCCAGGCGGAATACATGGCACAGAAAGGTAGTCCTGAGGAATCTTCCTGGTGGGGGAAGTATAACAGGGAAGTAGAAGTTTAAAGGAGTGAAATGAAGTATTTGTGAAGTCTCTGAAAACTTTGTCTTGGTCCAGTCCTGAACATCACTATTAAGGAGGGGTATTGTTTTGTTCATGAATGTATTTATCCATTGGACACAATTACTGACCTTCTCACCTAGGCCAGCAAGTGGGACAGTCTCATCCATTGCTAGCTATAACGCAGAGCACAGGTGCTAGCACTCTCAGAGAAGAGAGAAGGGCAGGCTGGAGAGGACAGTTAGCAAAGTCCCATGCAAGAGGGAATGTTTCAAGTTGAGTCCCATATGGGCAGGGGAGGGGTTCTTAGAAGGATGGCAGAGGAGTTTCAGGGCCACATATGAGTGGTTCACACTGGTCTCTCTAGGAATAAGTAAGTAGTAAGGAGCAAATGGACCCCCTCTGGAGACTTGCAGAGTGGCGATCTCCATTGTGGGTGCATTCAGGCTACAAGGGGTGGCAGATTTTCTTTCAGACCAGCTGGACTATGACAATGTGAATAGCTTTAAAGACCACCAAGTTGAGGGTGCAGTTTATTTAGAAGGAAGAATCTGCAAGCAAGGGAGTAAATACGTTTACTATATCCTTCCAGGTGGGATGAGGCAATCAGATTCATTGTATATTTGATAATATGAATAACCAGTCTAAAAGTGTCAAATATAAATTAGAGTAGATTAATGAATAATAGAGTGATGGCTTCTTCTGTTTGATTCTATATATTCCTGACTGTGTTGTTGAGAAGAAGAAGAAGAATGGTAGCTACTCTATCCTGGGTATTTCCTACATTCAGAAAATGATTTCAGTGCTTTACACTTATTTTTTACAACAACCCTACAAGATAGACAGTATTTACAAATCCCTACTTTACAGATGAGGAGACAGAAACTGAGAAGTTAAGTAAGTAGCTGAAAGCCACACAGTGAGTAAGTGGTGGAGCTGAGTTTCAGATCCAGAACTGTCTACAACTCCAGAACTGGATTCTATCGTACTGCCCACATGCTTACTGAATCCCTCAATGGCTCTGTGGACATTCCAAAAACAGGAACTTATCCAAGTGCTCTTTGCTTTTTCCTAATATCTATTATGATAAGAATATTACTAGCATTTACTATATCAATGATAAATTTTATATCATAAGAGTTTTAGGTCTCAAAGGGACCTTTGAGGTATTTAATCAATGCCCACAATTCCACAAATAAGGAGCTGAGTTATCTCAAGTTCAACTGAGCTATAGCTAAAACACCAATGCTTCTCTTAAAAATGTTAGACAGTATAGACCTCATTGTGTGTGTATGTTGATGATGATAATTACAGTTTGAAATTAAATGATGATGTACTAGGAAGATACAGGTATCAGCCTATCCAGCGTTTTGACACAAAAGATTGGGATGTTTTCAAACCTCACTTATTAACTTTGCTGCTAGTCCACATGGCCAAAAGCAATTGACTGTCTGGATGCTGGCTATTTGGCTCTCCCTTAATCTTTCTTTCATATTTATTTATTTATTTTGAGACACAGTCTCTGCTCCATCGCTCCAGCTAGAGTACAGTGGTGCCATCATAGCTCACTGCAACCTCAAACTCCTGGGCTCAAGCAATCCTCCTGCCTGGGCCTCCTGAGTAGCTGGGACTACAGGTGCTGGGACCACCATGTCTGGCTAATTTTTTCTATTTTTTGTACAGATGGGGTCTTCCTATGTTGCTAAGGCTGGTCTCCAATGCCTGACCTCAAGCGATTCTCCTCCTACCCCGGCCTCCCACAGTGCTAGGATTACAGGCGTGATCCACCATGCTCCACCCCCTTAATCTTTCTTAAAATATCAAAGGAATATTTATTTTTTAAATATCCTTGGTGGATAAATTTTTATTTAAAAACCTAGTCCTCCAAAACTGAATTTATTTTTCCTCTGAAGTAGAAGGAGCAAAACCTTTTTAAAAGCAATTGAAAATAAAAGCATTGCCTAAAAAGCAAAAACTATTCAAAAGTCAAGATTATAGGATAAGGCCATCAGCTAAAAATAACAGAGACAGAAAGTTCAGCTTGTGGGGTTTTACACTGTTTATTTTTTATCCTCCCATTCTTAATAGGATCACTTTTTTCCATAACCAGTTTACTGATCATTTGGAAAGTTTTGTTTTTTTCAGATAATAGGCCATCTATTTCCACTGTAAAATGACAAAATAAATTTTTCCTCAGAAGAAAAAGTGTTCAACCTCAATTAAAAATAAAAGAAATACAGATTAAAACGAGATACCATGTTATAAACTATGAAATTGACTAAGGTCAAAGACTTCTCTCTCCACCCCCAACTCCCAATGTCGGTCATGGTATGAGGAAACAAGCTTATGTGGTGTTTTGTTTTTGTGTTTTTGTTTTTTGAGACAGAGTCTTCCTGTGTTGCCCAGGCTAGAGTGCAGTGTCATGATCATAGCTTACGGCAACCTCAAACTCCTGGGCTCAAGTGATCCTCTTGCCTCAGCCTCCCAAGTATCTGGGACTACAGGTGCATGCTACCATGCCCAGCTAATTTATATGGTGTTTTGACAATATTAAGAAATAAACCATGGCAATCTTTCTAGGGACCATCTGCCAACATCTCTTAAGATGTGTATTTATTCGGCATAGCAATTTCACTTCTATGAATGTAACCTACAGAAACAATGAAACTTCATGTGCAAAGATTTACCTATAATAATGTCGATAACAGGGTTGTTTGTAATAGGAGGGAAGGGAGGAAGGGAAGAAGAGAACAAAGGAAATCAAAATCTCCATCAATAGGAATTGGTTAAATAAATAAATATGGTGCAGTGCATGCATAAAAAGCAATATTATTTTTCCACTGAAGGTGATGGTGTGGATAAATATTATTGAAATGGAAATTGTATACATATGTTACTAGGTTTAAAACAGATTTAAAATTCTTCCCTTTTTTGTTACAGTTTTGTTTTACAAAATTCTATGTAACTGTATGTTTCTATTTATATGAAGTTCAAGATCTGATAAAACCAATACGCAGTGATAGAAATCAAAACAATGGTTGCCTGGGACGGTGGAAGGAAAATAAGCCTTATTTGGAAAGATGTAAGGGAACTTTCTGGAGTGATGAAATGTTCTAATATGACATTCTTGGCATATGGCTTGTGGGGGGTGAGACAACAGGATGGGTATACATTTTCCCAAATTCATCACAGTGGTCATTTAAGATCTATGAGTTCCATTTTATGTCAATTATATCTCTTTTTTTTTTTTTTTTTTTTTAGAGTTTCACTCTGTTGCCTGGGCTAGAGTGCCGTGGCATCAGCCTAGCTCACAGCAACCTCAAACTCCTGGGCTCAAGCAATCCTTCTGCCTCAGCCTCCCAAGTAACTGGGACTACAGGCATGCACCACCATGCCTGGCTAATTTTTCTATATATTTTTAGTTGTCCAGCTAATTTCCTTCTATTTTTAGTAGAGACGGGGTCTAGCTCTTGCTCAAGCTAGTCTCGAAATCCTGAGCTCAAGCGATCCTCCTGCTTCAGCCTCCCAGGGTGCTAAGATTACAGGCGTGAGCCCCTGCTCCCCGCCTGTCAATTATATCTCAATTTAAATAAGATACAAAATCCCCAAGTGTACAATATGATCTCAATTTTATAATAAAAACAATGTTTCTATCTGTACACAGAGAAAAGGATTTGGAGAGCATCCGAGCCTGTTTTGTGCTACCGTGAGAGAATATCACAGACTGGGTAATTTATAATAAACAGAAATGTATTGGCTCACAGCTCTGCCAGCATCTGGCAAGGGCCTTCTTGCTATATCATAACATGGCAGAAAGGCAATAGAGAGACAGTGAGAGAGCGAGAGGGGGCGGAACTCGTTCTTTTCTAAGGAACCCACTCCTGCAATAATGGCATTCATCATCTATTCACAAGGGATCTGCCCCCATGACTCTAAACACCTCTCATTAGGCCCCACCTCTCAACACCACTGTATTGGGCATCAGGTTTACAGCACATGAATTTTGGGGGACACGTTCAAACCGTAGCAGAGGGGATTTGGGAGTGGTGAGGTTATGGGGTTTTTTTGTTTGTGTTTTTGTTTGTTTGCATTTTTTCCCCTAACTTGTCTCAACAAAGCATTGTAACAGTTAAAATAAACATAAGTATACAAATTTATCCAAATATGTTTCAACGAGCCTCTCTTGCCCTTAATCTAGACATTCCCTCGCACCACATCAAAGGGTAGTATGTAGATTACCCAAAGCATTGTGCAGCTGCTCTGAGGTCCCACGGAGGGCTACCACTGCTGTCCCATACCTTGTGGAGGTCGCTCATTATATGCACTTACTGGTCATTTGTTTTATTCTTTCAGACAGCTCCAAATGCCAAAGTTAAACCAAGAATTTGATCATTTTGAGGCATGCTTGAAGTAGATTTTATTTCTAGAGCCCAAATCCCTCTCAGGCCTAGAGGAAGAAGCTTCAAATTCCTGAAGGCAATGCAAATGCTTTGGGGGCTGAGAAGTAGCTGTTCCTGTGCATGTGTCCTGCCAAGCTTCTAAGAATGGTTTTGCCATCAGTTCCAACCCCACAAGCAGCCCAGGCTGAGCTCCCCCCACCTCCAGCCGCCTATTACAGAGAAGTCAGCCGGTCTTCATGTGACAGGGAAGCCTTCTATGCCAGGTATGCTCACAGCCAAGGCTGGGTGTCTGCCACCTCACGCTGGTGGCAGTTCATGTTCACATGCAGCCACGAATCTCAGCACAGGCTGTTGGGTGGTTAACCATGCGGGCACAATTACTTACTAACAAGCATGGTGCAAACAACCGTGGGGCAGTTAGTTGAAGGGTGAGGGAGAGAGGGAATAGCAACAAGAAGATAAAACATAATTACATTCCTCTTCCTTAAAACCCCTGTAGGATGAATACAAATTGAGAACTGAGGTACGTGGGGATAAGTGAGAACAGAAATCTGACTTTTCCTTGGAATACAGCCAAAGAAGCTGGTTCACAAACAGTTGTAAGAGAAGCTCACCTCCAACAACAATCTGGGCCAGAGCGGAGCCAAATATCCAAGGGATCTGTATCTCTAGCCCACTGTACAGCTTGACAAAAATGTCCCACAGGGTCATCCGAATTACCTAATCTCCTCCTTTCCTTGCTCCCACCTTGCTACGTCTTTTGCAAAGCCCACATCTCAGTGAATGACAACCAATTGACCTCTTTACCAGAGCAAGAACCTAGAAACAATTTTAGACTTCCTTTTGCTTCATCTTCCACATAAGATCAGTTTCCAAGTCCTATAGATTCTATCTTCTAAATATCTTTCTGATCAGCCCTTCCTTCTTGTTTGTGCTGCCAACTGTCACAAAACCTATTTTCCACTTTGCTGCCCGAACAACCTTTCTAAATTGCAAATCTGATCATGCCACTGGCCTCTGCCAGTCTTTCTATGGCTCTCAATTATGTTCCCACAGGTTCTTGAGACAATATCAAATGCCTTCACTACCAGGCACTTACATGTGTGAAGCCATGGGGTTTAATATAGCAAAGTGGGAGGCTGCATGAACTTGGAGAAGACCTGTCCCACCTAAAGGGATTCAAATCTGAAACTATTTAAAAACAGCTCTGTTGGCCCGCACAGTGAAACTCTTTCTGAGGTCACATTGATATTCCTAGTCCACACAATAGAGTCCAAACTCCTTAAGCTGCATCTAAGTCTGTGATGTGGCTGGTGCCTGTTCCTCGAGCCTTGTCTCCAGCTATCCTCCACAAGTAGCCTTCATTTTCCTGAAGGTTGGTTGTTTTTTTTTTCACACAGTGATGCCTTTGAACATGATCTTTCCTGTGTGGGCCCCTCTCTTTCTTTCCCTACTTTGCCTAGAAACTCTCATTTCAAGACCTCCTCTGCCAGCTTTCATGGAGCCCCAGGGAGAGTTGTACCCTGGACATGCATTTGTTATTGTTTTCCTTTCCAAGTTTGCAAATATTTATTTTTCTTCCCTGCAAGTAGTACTTAGGGGGCTTGCCTTATAATGGCACAAATTGTATGTTACAAAATAAACAACAAAGGCTAGAGACAGTTTTCTTCCCCAACATTTTAAACGATTGAGAAAATATTGTTTGTATCTCAAAATATAAATTTTACTTTTTAAAAATTTGGGGTATCCTTGGAGAGCTAGTAGAGATTTTAGGAGGACCTCCAAATATGGACTGCCCTATGTCCTTAGCCAGCCTTTGCTCATTTCACTAAACCTTTTATTGAATATGATATTGCAACAATCGCATGCCAGAAAAGTTGCATTAGGCTTTGATCAAGTTCACAAAATGTTAACAAGGTATATCAATCATTATCATTAAATTTTAGTTGTTAAAAAAAAGAAAGAAGCTGTTAAGCTGTTACATGCTCCAGTGCCTTTTAAAAACTCACTCTGAGAAATAAAAGGGAACTCAACTCCTCTCTCACTGCTGGGTCACAAGCTCCATTGGCTGAAGTAGTTGAGTTCTCAGCTACATGAAATAATTCTATTTCTCAGAACTTGTCCAAAAGATCTCTTCTGCCTGCAGGGATGGAAGTATGAAAAAAAAAAAAGAAGAAGAATCTTTTCTATACCTTTAAGTTTGACCTGCCTCATTTTTCCCCTCCCTTCCTATCCATTGATTTAAGCCATCAAGGAAGTATGGAAATAAAATAGAAGTCAGAATGGGAAGGATGAAGGGGTGGGCCTTCATGGGGCTTTCGAAGGCTCTCTGCTTATAGTGGCTGAGGTTAAATGAAGTTCACGGCAAAGCTGCAGTAAACTCCCCACTTCCTACTTTGTACGCTAACAGGCTGAGAGCTCTGGTTTAACTTAAAGCTGAGTGGTCTGGTGTGAACTCATTCATTGTACACCAGTTCCTCCCAGAATATTATATATATATTTTTATCATTATTGTTGAGATTATAAGTGTTTTTGTTCTCATTAACCAATCTGAAAGCAATTCATTTAATATCTGGCTGAAAAAAAACACAAAGAAAACCGTATTTTAATAAAAATGAACGTGTTCATGATAGAAAAATTGAAAAATACAGGAAAGTATAGAGGAAAAAACTTCTATAATTTATCTAAAGATAAATATTATTAACTATTTTTTCAATTATTTTATTAGCATCTTTAAACAGTTGTGACTGTATTGTATTTACAACCTTTTATATTTAAAAAACTGACATTATAATGACCTTTTGCCTTGTTTTCAGAAACTACATAAGCATTGTGGGTTTTTTGTTGTTGCTTTTGGTTTTGCTTTTGTTTTTGTTTTTTGAGACAGAGTCTCACTATGCCCAGGCTAGTCTCGAATTTCTGGACTCAAGCAGTGTTTCCTCCACAGCCTCAGAGTGGCTGGGATTACAGGCAGGACAGCACCATGCCTGGCTCTGAGCATTGTTATTTATAGCTACATAGTACTCCTTGAATTAGATACATTGTAATTTATAGAATCATTTTTCTACCACTAGGCATTTCATTTTTAACTAAACATATTTTGGATAATAATAATATGGATTTCAACCTTTTAAAAGCTCTCGATACCAGCAATGAGTAAATAAGAAGTCATCAAAAAAGGTATAGGCAGCAGTAGTTTGGAAGTATTTTAGACACTGGCTTCCTTTAGCCAAGAAAAACAGGTACCATATAAGTGAATTATGAACAAAACCCTAAAATTTCCTCAAGAATAATATATTTCTAAAGCCCACGTTGACTTGAAGATTGGACTTGCTTTAGAAAGGCCTTGGGGGAAGAAAGGAGTCTTAATAAGGAGGATAAATATATAAGAGATGGTATAGAGACATGAAGCTGGGAAAAGAGAAAAAATATAGGCTCTTAGGAGGCACCTGGCAGAGTTTGCCTCTCATTGTTGCCTTTGATGGTGACTGGACTCTGGTAAGCTTACCACAAATCCATAAATTCCAGGTGGAACATTTTCTTAAACAAAGAACTCTTAAACAACCATTTTCTAACAGTAATCTCCTGCCTACTCTAAGAATCTTTTCACCAAATCATTCACCTTTTTCTGTGCTATTTGGATTTTGCCAGCAACAGACTGGCCAGCCAGATGTTATTTTACAGAATTCACATGGCTGGCATCATGGCTGTGAGTATCCTTTTAAAGTGATATAGAATTCAGAGGCTTCCTAACACCCCATTTTTCTGAACTTTTATAGTAATCTGGTGATGACAAAATGCTATATTATCCATTTGATTTTCACTGAAATCAATTTTTTTCCTAGAAAGCTATCTTAAGATTTTGATTTGTTCTAAATGTTTTGCCCAAAGTGTTTCCAATTATTTATCACACTTTGTCTTCACAAAATTCTGAGAGATGGGTAAGGCAGATGTTATCACTTCCATTTCAGAGAGAGGAAAACAGACGAAGAGAGTAAAGGCACTGCCACCAGAATCCAGGTGTCTTGTCTGTTGGCCCAGTGTGCTGTTCCCTAGCAGACTAGACTGTCACCGTGGCTTTGACAGATGGCATTGTTAGAGAGGCCATGGAAACACAGCTTGTGCTTCTACGATCAGATATCTTAAAATAGTTTTATACTTGAGTTTCAAATCCGGCCATATAAACCCTGCATATTTTTCTTCAAGCATACCTCAACCTAGTCTATCTTACAGCATCTCTAAGTTTCTCCAGATGTAGATTTTTAAAATTTCTTATCTATTTAACCCACATAGAAGTAGGAATCAAAGATAATTTGAGCATTCAGTTCTCCAAATATTTAAAAGAAATAAAGAGGAATCTTTACATAGAATAATATATTTGAAAACTGGTTGACATTTAAATGGCTAACAAAACTAGGAAACACACGTGTCTCTTAAATGTGGAAAAATCTACACTATGTATAGTTTAAATTAAATAAATGAATATTTATGTTAACATTACCAAATTCCATCAAATAGGATAAAACAATGCTTTCTAAAAAGTGAGTAGGTATACAAAGGCTCAACCTGAAAAATTTACCAATATACAATGTTCCTGTGTAGGGATGTTTTCCTTTTTTAAATAATGTGACATTTCTATAAAGCTATAATGTAGAAGGAAAATTACTATTGAAGGCTACTTTCATTAGCAATGTGTCTGTGTATATGCATGTGTGTTATTGTTGTCGAAAAGTGGTTTCCAAGAAACCTCAACTAGCCTATGAATGTGGTCCAAGTTGGCACTTGACAATATTTAGTTTAACACTTTATACTGCTGTTCTGCCTGACATTGTTTCATGTTTCTCCAAAAGACTGCAAGTGTCTTCAGGTTAAGAACTGTCTTTTAGTTCTTTTGTATCCTTCACAATATTTGCCATAATGTTTGTATTGAGCTTAAAGAAATAAATTCATCCAATGTTCCATGAGAATGAGTCCCACTAACCATCCAGTCTTTGAAAGAAATTGTTCTTATTCTCTGAATTGTAAAACTGAACGTTAATATTATTATTTTATGAACATAATGACCTTATAATAATCTACATTTGTATGATATGGTTGCAAACATTATTATTATGTGAAAAAGAATAATTTGTGTATGTGTATGTGCTTGTTCTCTAAAAATGTTGATGTTCTAGACACAATTGTATAAATATGGTGAATAGGAGTAAGTAAATATTAGAAAGCAAGACTTCATCATCACTGAATCTCTCGTAGATTGGTTAGAGGGTGTGGAGAAACCTCTTGGGAAGAATAGAGTTATTATTTGGGAGCTATCTGAGACATCAGACACATTAACTCCTACTGGAATATATAAGTAAAACTTGTCTTACCCAAGTCTAAAATCAATTCTTTTTCAAGCAACAGGTATTTACTCAGACCAGCTTCCTTGTGTTCTTTCTGTTCCTCTCTCCCAGTGCCAGACATTGTTTCTGTCTGTCCATGTAGATTCTGATTTACAAGCTTTATGATCAGCTCATGACTATATCTTATTCTTGAACACTGCACTTGGACCATCTAACAATATCACCTGATTCCAACTTTGACTGTAACTTCCTAAGGACAGATCCAGACTCCTATTGCCCTTGTGTGGGATTTACAGGTGGCTTCATTTAGTGTCATCATTCTTAATCCTTTTGAGGGGTTCCTTGGAAATATTATGAAAGCTATGAATTGATCCTTCCAAAAAATGTTTACCTATACACAAACATAAAAGTTCACATACAATTTCAAGAGGTTCATGATCTTTTGGAGGCCCCTTTTGAGGGACTTCTGCTGGTAGTAACCTATAGTATAAAAAAATCACAAAAACAACGCACATTTATGTAATCTATGATCAATTTTTATACCTGCCAATGAATACCTTCCTTTCAGCTTTTAGAAAGATGGGAGAAACAGGTAATCTAAGATATCCAGAATCAAATTAATGAACTTATGTGGTTCTTTTCTATGTTTGATCAGTTTCTAAACAGCCATTCTAGATTCTAAATACTTATATCAAGAACTTACATTCTAATAGTATGATTTATTTCCATGTCTACATAAAATGTGGAACATCTTCTTCTCTTTTCCTTTCTTTTTATTTATTTTTTTTGAGACAGAGTCTTGCTCTCTTGCCTGGGCAAGAATGCTGTGGCATCATCGTAGCTCACAGCAACCTCAAACTCCTGGGCTCCAGTGATCCTCCTGCCTCAGCCTCCTGAGTAGCTAGGACTACAGGCGTGCATTACCATGCCCAACTAATTTTTTCTATTTTTTTTTTTTTTAGTTGCCCAGCTAATTTCTTTCTATTTTTATTAGAGACAGGGTCTCACTGTTGCTGAGGCTACTCTCAAACTCCTGACCCCAAGCAATCCTGCCCACCTCAGCCACCCAGAGTGCTAGGATTACAGGTGTGAGCCATCATGCCCGGCCTCTTCTCCTCCTTTCTCTCTTCTTCTTCCTCTCCCCAATTTTCCTAATGGTTTACAACTTAATTTTTAGAAACAATTTTATTATAGAAAATTTCGAAGATATACAAAATATAGATAGAATGCACCCCTATGTAGCCATATCTCAACTTTAACAATAATCAACTAATGGTCAATCTAGCTTCCTCCACACTCCCATTTTCCCTGCTCCCAACAACCTAGATATTTTTGAAGAAAGTCCCAGACATCATATCATTTCAGCTGCAAATATCTTAGTATATATCTCTAAAAGGTAAAGATTTTTTAAAATACATCATCACAAACTGCCCCAAAAGCAACAATAGTTGCATAACATCATCAAGTATTCAGTGTTCACATTCCCTCATTGTCCTATAAATGTCCTTTAAAAACTGTTTTAGTTTGTTTATTCGAATCTAGATCAAAACACGGTCCATATATTGCAATGATTAACATACCTCTTATGAGCAAACATTGCCCTTTTTCAGCCTTTACCATCAAATAAAAAAAGTGAAGAATTGTTATGTAGCAAAACCCACCGCTTGCAGATGGAGCAGGAGGAGTTCAAAATGCTGGTCTGACGAAAGCTGTGAAAATGTCAAGTCATGCCTTTAGGAGGAGATAACTATTTGGCATATACCTTTCCCTCAATGATAAAGAAGAAAGTCTTGTACTTTTAGTAAACATATTCATTAGCCACAGAGAACTGTATATAAACATGATGCTTATGAAACAAATGCTCTGCAGTACATAGGAATTGAGAAAATTGTCAACCTGAAAAATCATCTCTTTATTTCAATGAAAAAGAGGTTTATAAACAGTCAAACCAAAAAGTTTGCTGTCAATGTTTTGCAAATGCTGGTCACATTGATTAGTCCTTTTTAGGATTTTTAATCCTAAAGCTTTAATTTCACTTAAGGCCTTTTAATTTTCTGCTTGCTTACTCCATTCTTGTCGTATGTGAAAGAAGAAAAATTCACATTAGACTAAATGAAATTTTAATTAAGACTTCCACCTCCATCTCTCACCTTAAAAGCTTCTCTTCTGGATCCGACATTAAAAAAAGAAGTTCCTTTTTCATTTAAAAATTAACAGAAACCCTTGTGTTAGCATATAACTAACATACAACGTAATAATTACCATGTAGTAGAAGCAGTGGGACAGGCGCACAGTAACACAGCGCAGGAGGTAAGAACTTGGGCAGCAATGAGAGAAGGCTGCCCCTTTTTTAGCCTGTAAAATGGGAACAATGAACAGCAGCTGCCTCTTAAGGCGGCTGCTGGGATCATTCAAATGAGATCATGTAAAGAACCCGGCACTGGCTAACACTCAATAAAGAATAGCTATTATGATCATTAGAAAGACATAGAAAGGGATCATTTGTCATTGTCTCCAGCTTTACCTTGAAACAGAACTTACTTTATGGTAACATTCTGAGTCGGTTACAAGAGAAGGCCACAAGTGCTATGCATTGCAGGGGATCCTGTCTCTTCCAAAACACTCTGCCACCGTTGTTAAAGGACCAGGAGTGGGATGTGTGTGTGTGTGGGGGGGGAGGACCCTATACAGCCAATATCACACTATTTCCCCCTGAAAGTTCAAAATATCTGAAAATAATATAAGAAATGGCTCTGTGCATAGTAAGTCCTAGGTAAGACAATACTGTGGTAAGTGAACTAAACAGAGAATAATCTGAAATTGGACTCTGATCCCCAAGTGAACCAGCCAGTGTAGCCCAGTCCTTACTGGCTCCGCAGAGGAAAAACAAGCCTGTGTCTATCTCAACTGTGATCTAGCTGGACATGATCTAAGCTTTGAACAGTGCCTAAGCGCATTTCAGATGCATAATGCGTGTTAAATACTAAGCAGGGAGCTTTGGTCTGGGGCAGCGCAGGCTGTTACTGAGGAACTGACATAGGAAAATAAAGACCTAGCATTGTAATTTGGCCTTTCTCTAGTCTCTTATTTTAGACAAGTTTTCTTTTCTGTTAGGTTTCTCTCAAATAATTGCAAAACAAACAAATAAATAAATAAAGTATGGGGGGGTGAGGTGGTTATTTATATTATCAAGTCATTCTTCAGTTTAAATAATTCACTGCAGCATTTTTATTAAATTAAGACCCCTCTACAGTGTTAAAATCTGTAGCCCTCTCAATTACTCTTCTACTCTTTGAGGAAAGGGAAGAGGAGAAATGCCCAGTGGAAATTTCCTTGTTAATGATATCTTACATTACTCTCGATGCTTTACAGTGTTAAAGTACTTTCAGACTCACTGTGGTATCTTAGTTAAGTCTTGTGCAAGATGCCATAAATCATATTACACTCATTTGAGACGTGTAGAAAGCCAAGGCTCAGAGACGAAGCAAATATAAATAGTAGTAATTAGTACATATATATAAATATAGTAAGTGGTACATGTGGGTCCTGAAGCCAAGATTTTTTGACCAAGTTTAGTGTCCTGAATGCTGAATCAAGTGGTTCACACTCACTGGTTTTGGGCTGCTGTTTTACTTCCCTTCAGCAACTCGGTTCTAGACATCTTCCCCTTTCCTTCTCAGTTAATTCTGATTCATTCCCCTCCTCATGTAATTAATAAATGGGAAAGACCTGAGTAGACCAACATTCAATCAACTAGTGTTTAGTGTAGACCAACTAAAAGCCAGATCTTCTTCTTCTTTTTTTTTTTTTAAGACTGGGTCTTGCTATTGCTCAGGCTGGTCTCGAACTCCTGGGTTCAAGCAATCCTCGTCCGGCCTCGGCCTCCCAAAGTGCTGGGATTACAGGCATGAGCTGCTACACCCTAAAAGCCAGATCTTTGAAGGGTTTTGAGCAGAGGAAATGGAATCTTCTTTGTCATTTTAAAAGCCCACAGTGAGATTAATCACTTTGTCAATGTGAACCAATTATCTAAAAATAATAATCATGTATTAGCCATATTGGAGTCCCTAGCTAGATGTGTACTGCCCATGTTTGTAAATTCTGGAAATAGTTAAACTTTCAAGTGGCTTCAACAGACTTCAACAATCCTCGTGCCTCAGCCTCCCAGAATGCTAGGATTATAGTTGTGAGACACAGCCCCGAGGCCTTGATGAGATTTCCAACTGTGGTGAAGCCTTACTCCTTAAATCATTTATTCAAATTTAACTAATTCTTACAAACTTACAATTGCTAGGCTCTGGGGGTAAGAAGACGAGTTAGATGCATCAGCCCCAAATCTAAATGAGGTCAGAGTCTAGAATGAAAAGACCAGTGCCTTTCTCTGAACTCTCCAAGCACCTCCAGCCTCTCAGTGGTCAGAACTCACAGCCCCCTTAGCCAGAGGTGGTGCCAGCTTCTCTCCCGGTCTGCAGCCACACTTGGCCTTTTTCTTCCATTTCTTAGAACTCTTCTCACTCCCTCCCCCATTGTGCTTTGCATAAATCCCAGCTCCCTTGGCCTTGAAAGTTTATCTGCTCTGGCTTTACTTAGCTCCTCCTTCAGCCCTCAGCTCCGGGCGCTGCTGCCTCCAGGAAGATTTTCTGACTTGCAGATCTGGTTAAACCTCTCTCTGAAACCCTCTACCACCTTAGACCTCAACACATATGCAGTTTTATCTGTATTGAGTGATTGTTTAATATTTGACCATCTGTTCTCAGGTGTCCTAGTTCCTGGGGGGCCAGGGACTACCTGGTTTTGTTAGATGCCATTGCCTGGCACACAGCAGGCTCTTCAGGAATGAAAAACCAACAAACGACTGTGCCATGAGCTTCCTTAACATTGGCCCTTCTGTAACACTCTGAAATGTAGAGGCTGTCCATCCCAAGTCCCCAAGCGACTGTAAGCTCCCAGATAGCAGAAATTCCATTATGTTTAGTGTTGTGGCCCAGCTGTGCCTGTTACTTAGCTTGATATACACACAGAAACCACTTAATAATTACTAGCCATTGCCAGTACTAATGAATACATTCCGGACGGTGGCACAAAACGAAGGATGTTACAGACAGAGTGGAAGAAATGTGTAAGCCTGAGGGGACTCTTGAAAGAACACAGCCACCTCCCCCCCCCCC
>VBSM01003169.1:13760684-13786462 GCA_008086735.1 Cheirogaleus medius
CCTCGGCCTCCCAGAGTGCTAGGATTACAGGCGTGAGCCACCGCGCCTGACCTGCACTTCGTTTTTTCAAGACGGCCTTTTTAAAGTTTTCTGACTGCATGAGGATGGTTTGTGAAAAATGCAGCCAAAGGGGAGGAGGTGGACTAGATAGAGATGGGCAAAATTGCCATTTCAGACAGTAATCTCTAGCTCTCAGCATATTTATAACAGCTTCTTTTCTTTGCTGTTTCGCTTGACATCTGGAGAGGAGCAGACTTTCTAGTTCTAAGAGCAGTCAGTCTTGTGTAATTTACCCATTTGCATCGGGTTGAGAGTGAGACCCGTGGGGTTTCCTTGGAGAGCGATTTTTACCTATTTCAGTTACATCTGTTTAATTAAAAGATGGCTCACTGTTTTAAATGTGCTTAGGGCAACAGTAGTCATTTGGTAGATAATGAAAATATTTTAGCATTGCCACTCCTAAAATGATTAAACAAGGAAAAAAATTAGCATTCTGAATTCTGCTTCCATAACCAATTGTGTGTAATAAAGTACTAAGCTAAAGCTGGAGATGGGAATTTAATGGCTTCCTTACTGCTAGTCCCTGCAGTTATGATGAGTATGACAGTATACATTTGGTGACATAGTTGTTCATGTTAACAAAAACCAAGTGCTTTAAATTGTACTTTTCAAACTATTGTTTTGCCTTATTTAGTTTTTTTAAGAAAGCCCTTTAGGTTAGCTGATCTGTGCTTAGTTGGGGCCTTTAAGTGTTAGACCTATTCCGGAAGAAGTTTCCAGAGAAACAGAGTCTGTGTCTTTGACATAGGTCTACTTAGGAGAGCTAGAAACTACAGAGGGAAAGGTTTTTTAACATATTCAAAATTAATAAAGTGAAGGGCTACATTAGGGCAAAGCAAACTTGGAATATAAAAATATAATAGCCTGAAGTGATCAAGATAGGTCAGGGATCTTGTCTGACTTACTCATCATTGTATAATCATATTCTTAGTTGAGTGCTTATAAGGTGCTAGGCACTACCAGAAGAAAGTTTGTTACATTTAATCCTTTTAACACTTGGAGGTAGTGCTGGTTATCACCATTTTTATAGATGAGACAGTTGCGGAGCATAAATACTTTGCCCAAATGATACAATTAGGAAATAGTAGAGTCAGTATTTAGGGTCTAATCCTTACTCCTGATGCTGGGCTCTTGGCACAGGGCCCAGCCCATCACAATTGGATGCTCATTGTTGAATGAGTGAGATTTTTTTGTGAGGTTAAACTTGGAAGCCTTTCTGAAAGTGGTGACTGTAAAGTCTTGCCATATGTGAACTTGGAATTCAGGTTTTGTAAAAATGTAAGTCCCTAGGGGAAAATGGGGGTGGGGTGGAAGGAAATTGAAATGATCTCTTGTTGTGTGTATGGTGCAAAGCGATGTCTGACAGGAGCATCAGGAATTACTTTAGCAGATAAATGAATTATTTTCGTGCTTGGGAATTGTTTCTGCTCTAATAAATACTTTCATAGCCTCTAGTTGAGTCAAGAGACTTAGTGCCGTTAGATAAGATGAAGTAAGATTTGGAGAATATATTAGCAAAATCCATTGTGTAAAACTTTAAATCTGATAACCTGTAGGTTGACAATAGTGAATCAGCTTGTTAGAGGATGTGATCTGAGGGATGATTCTGGAATTCTCTAAAATATACAGCCAACTTTAACATCTGGTTTGGCTCTTTCAGAGTCTTCATGTCTGAGGTTGTATATAGTTGAGGCTCTGTTACAAGATAATTACAGAATAAACTCTATTAGCTTTCCTGGACATCTCACTGTTTTGCTATGAATTTGTTTCCATTCTGTTGAAATTACATTGCCAGTTTTCCAAGGATAGGCTAGAAACCAGCTTTAACCCACCTGTCTTTAGCTAATAGGTGAGAAATGTTTCCCTCTACTGGGTTAACAACACCTAGATCTTTGTTAGGAGATTTAAACATATGTTTTGTTTGAGGATGAATGTTTAGAGATATAAATTGAAGTAAAAGTAACTTCCCTCTGACCCCAAGAAGCTATGTGGTGCTTCCATCTGGCTTTCCCTGAACTGAAATTCTCAGTAAGTCCTTACTTTAGAACAGATTATTCTAGGAAAGAAGGTTCTAACTTCGGACTCTATTTTCTTTCGAGGTGGCTTTGTATTTTTTCTTATTATCTTTTTCTGCCCTGTGGGGTAAGTATTAGCATTTATATAGAGAGAAATTAGGTAACAGAAGTAACTGGTTCCAAGGTCACCAAAGCTGGCAGATCTTTTCAGAGCCCTAGTCCTTTGTTTCTAAATCTTTTTGTTTCTTTGACCCACCTCCAGCTAGTTATTTCTGTGGCAAACCACCCTCACTTTTGGCAGTTGGGCTTCCAGACAAATCCACAAATAATTGTGCCATAGAGAGTAGCTGGGGTACTGTGCTTGTAGGGCGAAAGATGACAATACTTTTACAAATGAGTGACCAGGAATGGGTTCCATTGAGCATATTTGCATATATGGTAGTTTGAATAGGGGATGCAAAGGTGAAGTCTCAGCAACTAAGGAACACATTCTGTAATGGGAGAGTGGACAAATGACTGACATAAAGGGAAATTAAGAGAAAAGTGCTGTCAGATGCTTCTGACTTGGATCCAATGTGAGTCATATGTACATGGATTTCAATAGCAGAGAAAGAAGGGACCAAGCATCCCAAATAGAGCAAATCTTGGGACTGGGTCTTGTTGGGCTGCAGCTTAAGATAGCATAGAACAATCGATAATTGAAAAACACAAAACACCTTAAATGACAGGCTGAGAAGTTGCTAGGCAAGAAGGGAACTCTTGGTTTTGAACAAAGAACATTTAGATTTTAGATTTATTCACACTTGAGAGTGATCTGGCAGCAAAATAGTATAGACTGCTAAGAGGAGAAATAGAAATGACTTGATCCTGAGTGGAATCCAGGCACAGTTGCAAGAGAGGCATTGACAAATCGGTCTGAAGAATTGACCACTGCTCTTGCATCGGACCCAACATTCTAATTAGCTTTTAAGCTCCCTGAGCCAGGGGCTGTATCTTGTACAGATGGTCTGCTAGAATGCCGAGTATATATTCCTGAAAAATCTTGAGTTCTACAAAATCATGCAGTAAAACTAAGACTTGATGGGAAAGGCAGAGTCTCAAAACCTAGAACTCCAAAACCAGAGCTCTAATAAACATTAATCCTAGTAAGAAATATTAGTACAGTTAAATCTCCACTAGCATTCTTACACCTAGAATCAGTAGTCCACCCTTTTCAGATGTATATATACTCTGGAGCTCATAGTTCTTCAGAGATTTAAGTCCTTGAACACATTTGCTTCAAATGGAGACCACTTTTATCAAAATTGAATACTGTCCAAAGGTAACCTTTTAAAAACACAGGGAGATGTCACCGACCTCTTCGTCTGTACCTCCAGCTCTCAGACTAAAGAAGGTTTTCTTAGGCTGTTAAACCAGCTGCTTCATCAAAGGAAGGCACTTCTGTAGAATTTCCATCTGTTTTCTTAGGATCTTGATATATCTCAAGGCTTTCTCTGATTGTGAAAAAGTTATACCCCATTACTTAAAACATCTATGTGCTAGGAGAAAACATGATCAACCTGACTTACCACATTACTGATAGTACTTTTAGCTACCAATCTCATATAATTTAATTTGATTTGAACATAGTTTAGCAGAAGGGACTGTTAACTTCTGTTCTTGGTGCCTCTGTAGTCCAGGCCAACTGATTTGCTTAATGATAGCAGTAGGTAGCTGGTTAGCATATATCATAACCATTCTTTTAACCTGTGATCTTTTAAAATGTCTGTCTGTGCATAGTTGGGTGTTCCTAATAATGCCGCTGGCCTAATTTTGGCTAAATTCCTATGAAACAGTTAACTATAGTAGAGGTACATTAACTCTAACCATCCATGATATCCTGAGTCATGATAATGTGGGAAGAAAAGCAACCCAAAAACAACTTCTATAATAAATAGCTACAGTATACAAAATAAAACTCTTCATTCTTAGATTTAGGGGTCATGTGAGAGGTTCTCTGAATGGCTCCCCCACTTCCCTACCCTGGAACAGAAGTGGTATCTGTGGTGGTTAGTTGTTGCCAGTGGCAGGCAATGACCAATAGCAGTTTTAAGGGTAAAAGCTGAAACCACAAACGACAATTTGAGGCCACTTGGTAGAGAGGATTAACGATCCTATGTATCTCCAGCGTCTGAAGGCACAACTGCATTACATAGACCTTGAACACATTTTTTAGTTTGCACACTGTTAAACTTCCCCAGTGAGGAGGACCTGTTGGGTGATACAGGGTGTAGAGTCAATACAGTAGATCATTCCAGTTCCCAGAGTTTTATCCAGTAAGACTCAGGGCTGGTTCCAAGTTGAAGCTTGTCAACACATGATCCATACTTAAAGAGATAGATACTTCTAAGTAATATAGGTATCTGGGGAAAGGCAAGTGTGAGAAATGACTGTTTCTCGGTAATGCCAGATGAATGGTGTTTTATTCTGGTAGTTGTCTGAAATGTGGAAAGAGGGAATAAGGCCCAATAATGTAGTAGAAGGAGTGCTTAGGTGAAGAAGGTCACATTGAATAGAGTAGGAAGAAGTGTCTTCACTTTTCACCCCAATCTTACAGCTTTGGCTTTAGGATTTGAGTGCTATTCAATTCTGAATTTTGTGATTTAGCACTTGAAATTTGCAACCTGGTGGGATGAGTAGCCTCCTTTTTATGAGTCTTTCCTTGGATCTCAGCCCTGGCTTGTCTGGAAGGTTGAATGTCTACTTTTATCTTTGTCATCTTATCACCAAAGTGACAGAGTGCTATCTTGATGGGTACAGAACATCTAATGTACTCAGAAAGGTAGTTGTAAAGGAATTTAAAACCCGTGAATGACCGTGCATGGCTGTCAGCTGGTGGTGTATGTTCTTACTGAATGAGCTTTTATAGTCCATCTTTGTTACTGCAGTAATGATATTTTTAGAGCATTAATCAGCATGATAACTATATTATAGATCTAGTAGATTTGAGGGTGTTTTAGAAATGTTTAGGAAGCTGTTAGTGTACTTTTAGGGGGTATGGAATAATAACGCTCTGGAATATGGTTCTGTAGATTTAGATTCTTCCAGTATTTGTGGGAGGGGCTCAGGACCAGCTACCTATTATCTGAAATCAATATTATTGCAAGAAAAACAAACCAAAAAAATTGGCCCTTACAATAAATTGTGCTGAGGCTCCATTTTAGATTTCTACATGTATGGAAGATATTAATAGTTCACTTTGCTCATGGAATTTTAGGAGAAGAGGTATAATGAAGCCAAAAACATAGGTACCCAGTAAAAACATTCACTGTGCTCAGTACTAGTATCCCAAAAAATTCATGTAAGAAAGTTTCCATTCTTGACTATACCAGACATTTTCATCAGTCTCAATTTTTTTTTTTTGGAGCACTTGAAATTTATAGAAACAGAAAAGTGTGTTGTGTCTGTTTAATATTGAAAAACTACAGTTAATCACATCAAATCTTTTATTTGCATGCTTTATACAAAACTATTCTTGGCCGATGCGGTGGCTCACGCCTATAATCCTAGCACTCTGGGAGGCCAAGTCCAGAGGATCACTGAAGGTCAGGAGTTCGAAACCAGCCTGAGCAAGAGTGAGACCCCGACTCTACTAAAAATAGAAAGAAATTAATTGGCCAACCAAAAATAATATATAGAAAAAATTAGCCAGGCATGGTGGTGCATGCCTGTAGTCCAAGCTACTTGGGAGGCTGAGGCAGAAGGATTGCTTGAGCCCAGGAGTTTGAGGTTGCTATGAGCTAGGCTGATGCCACGGCACTCTAGCCTGGGCAACAGTGTGAGACTCTGACTCAAAAAAAAAAAAACAAAAAAACTATTCTTAAAGCTGAACTACCTTAGTACAGTAGTTCTTTAAAAAAATTAGTGGATTAGGCTAAATCACTTGTCCAAAGTGATCTGTTGCCAGTATAGATTTATTAATATTTAGATCTATATTGTCTTGCTCTTTTTTCAGCCACAAAATATTGAACCTACTATGTGACTTTACTCTTCTATCCCACCTCTAAGAATGTAAACTCTTTGAGGGAAAGACCTACATTCAACATCTTTTTACCTTGTTCAGCATCACAAAGTTAGTAAATATGGAGCATAATCAGCAACTTTTCTCCTTAAGCTGGAGAGTTTATGCTGAGTTATTTGTTTGACAGGAGTTAGTCTATCCTCTGTTCCTCTAGAGAGTGAAGAGTGTAAAGACAATAGTGAGTGGGTTTAGTTTGGATGCCATGTACACTTCTTTCCTGCTAGCCTGTTGTCATGATTCTGGTTTTCTTTTGGAAGAGCTTTAAAGTGGTAATCTTTTGCATGGGAATTAAAAGTGGATAAATAACTGAATGTGTTACCTGGTCTGAAAAGGATATATCTTTAAGGTGTGCTGTTAGATCAGTGTTGTTCAATAAATAGCCATATGATGCTGGCGGCGACAATATAGCTCTACAGCCTCAAAAGCACAAAAAGTCCAAAAGTAGCAGGGTTTAGGACAGACTGCAGAATTGCCAATTGAGATGAGTAGACAGGTGCTTAATGAAACATACTGGTTTTCAAAACTCCCATCACCAAATGATGGATATTAACAAATCTCCTTTCTTAAGCTAGTAGTTTAGGTGGCAGTTTTATACCATAGACAATAATTACTTATTTAAATTTATTTTTTTGAAAGATACATTTGAAGTTAATGGTTCAATCAAATTTGATCTTTTTGGAATGTCAAGGGATTCTTGCATGATAAATTCTTGGATTAGGCTAATCAGTTGTCCAAAATTTGTATAAATCTGTTTTCATAAGGCTGCCTAAAAAGTAATTTATGAAGGGAAAATGTTGAACCACGGATGGGTTCCATGACTTGGAAGAAAGGTTTAGTTATGTGTTGATATCCAATAGATAAGGGCTTGGTTTTAAATTTTAAATCTGAAGCTTAAATGTTAGTTCAGAAAAGCAGACACAGATCATTCTAATAGATTTTTCAACATTATTAATCTTATGTAATTTAGGTCTTACAGACTGTCTTGGAGAATTGGGAACGTAATAGTCATTGATATGTGACAGCTTGAATTCATTTTTCAGTATTAAAACATTTTGAATTTGGATGATTTTGAAAATCCCTATTTAACTAAGTGAGGATGTCCTTTTCAGGTGGCTAGCCGCCTGCACCATCCTGCCCCACTGCCCCGTTATGAAGGTAATCGAGGAAGTTGTTTAGAGACCATAGAATTGTGTAATAAGAATTTCATCTAGGCAATAGAAACCAGGTTATCCCTAACCCATACCTAGGGGCCAGAAAGAGGTTTCTAACTGCATTCAGGTCCAGCACTTGCTATTACTGCCCTTTTCCAATCTTCAATCTTCTTTCTCCTTTTTTTTTTTTTTTTTTTGAGACATTGTCTTGCTGTCACCCTGGCTAGAGTGCAGCAGTGTCATCGTAGCTCATTGCAACCTCAAACTCCTAGGCTCAGGTGATCTTCCTGCCTCAGCCTCCCAGGCAGCTCCCAGGAGTTTGAGGTCCCAGGACTACTGGCGCATGCCATCACCCAACTAAGTTTTCTGTTTTTGCTACAGACAGGGTCTCGCTCTTGCTTGGGCTGTTCTCGAACTGCCAGACCTCAACACTCCTCCCACCTCAGCCTCCCAGAGTGCTAGGATTACAGGGGTGAGCCACCTCATCCAGCCCCCTTTCTAATCTTTTATAGTAGTTTCATCTGTGTTTAATTTGACAGCAGTTTTTAATAGTCCACTTTCAGTGAATCTTTGCAGAATTTTTTGATACATTTCTTTCTGTCCTCACTTCATCATTAATTCTCATTAATCATAAAACAAGTACAACTGGCATAATTTAGGAATGAGCCTAATTATTGGTAAGCTGATTCAACACCATTGCGGGGGAGAGTGGAAGGACTGTTAAGAGCCAACAGTTAGTGCTTAGCCAGGGCCTGGGGTGTTTTATACTCATTAACACCCAACAATGCGACAAGGGTAGTTATTAATACTTTTCAGAACAAGCAAGGAAATGATGCACTGAAAGGTAGCTTATTAACCCATCCTTGTTAATAAGGAATAAAACACATCTTGATCATGATCTTCTGTAAAGTTACACCTTCAAGTTCAAAGCTGTATTTTCTGATATTTGGTAGATTTGCTTACTCTGGCTCTTTAGTTTCTGATTTTTATACTTAAGCCATATTTGCTAATACTTAAGAAAGCTTAAATTTAAGGTTGTCCTACATTTCATTTTATTTTACCAAAATTGCTATATTTCGACTTGACCCTCAAAGACAGCCGTTAGTATTTCACCTGAGGCTTTGTCAATTGGTAGGTTAATTTCTGTGCTTAGCTGGATTTGCCACTGTTCTGCCAGTTATTTGCTTGAAGGAAGGATGCTGGTGGAAGCAGTAGAGTCCTCCTGTCCAGATCAAGAATGAGGAACAATGGTGACCCCTTTAGCATTAATTGATCACTGCTGTGAGGTGATGGTGTGTCCATAAGCAAAGGTGTGCTGCTTTTCTAATGCGGGGGGGTTATATACCTAAATAGGAATTCTCTTCCACCTCAGCATTTTGGGGCTTTGGGAGAAAGGTGGGAGTTGCTGAACTACTGTCATCTGAAACTTGCCAGTTGGGAAAGGTTGAGTTCCTGGCAGCTTACCTCAAGAGGTAAGAGAAGACACCTGTGCTGGCCATGCACTGTTAAGGGCCATTAGTTTCTTTCCACTGGCAGTGGGGAGGGAGCTGGGCAGGAATGCTGACATGCATGTAAAAAAAAAATTAGTACCCACATTGGGGATTAAACTTCATTCTAAACTTGATTTAGAATCAAGTGTTTTTCTAGGGAGAACTATTTAAATTTACTTAAAGGCAATATGCTAAGATAATTTTGGAAATATTTTTGTTGGTTAAGACACCTGTTACCTTCATAAATATCATTTGGCTGTCTGTCATAGCTTTTTTTTTTTTTTTAAGTTGAGTGAATTTCAACCTAACAACCTACAATTTCATTTATGAGATGGGTATATACTGCCTGTTTTAGGTACTGTTAAATAGTTAAACTCTAGGATACTTGTCTGTGATAATATAGTGGCTTTTTAAAATGGTTTGCACACTCGAAGCTTAATGCTGTTCTTGATCAGAGGTCCATAGACTTTTCCAAATTAAAGGGCCAAATAAATATTTTAAGCTTTGAGGGCCACACACTCTCTGTCACAGGTACTCAATCTGCTGTACCACTAAAGCAACCATATTCATTATGTAAAAATGAACGAGTGTGTCTAGATTCTAAATAAAATTTTATCTATGAACACTGAAATTTGGATTTCACATATTTTAAAAATAGAAAAACCATTTTTGGCTCACAGTCTGCACAGAAACAGGCGGTGAGCCAACCCTGTTCTAGATCATAAATTATAGATGCCTGTTACAAAAGTGGGGTGACTTTTGCTCATTGATATAGGTTCAAAATATACATAAGCATAAAACTTAGCAAGCACCCCGTATTGGCTTTACCTGCATTTTCCTGTTCCCTTCTTGCAGCATCTGTTATCTTCTAAGTATTCTTACAGTTTACAGGTGAGGAAAAAGGGTGAACTGCCTATGGTTTTACATCCTTAAATTTAGAGGATTCTATACCTAAAGAAACTGGTGTGATCACAAACCTCCGTGTGTACAGCTCTAGGGCTAATAAACCCAAGTCTCTGCTTTTATCTTTAAGAATTGCAGTTTTACTAATTGAATCTAGTAGTTTATTTTATTAGATACAGAATGATTTAATAATGTGACCATGTTAATGTTGAGTTCTGGTTTCAGAAAGATGGTGTTTACAAAGGATGTCAGTTGGCTTTTTTGTGGTATAACACGTACCCCTAACAATTTTAATGAAATTTAAAAATGGATTAATCTAGAATAGAGGCACAACCTTGCAAAGGTTTGAGAATGTTTATATTCCTAGTGCCTCTCAGGCTGGAAGTCTATATTTATACTTGTATGCTTGGTCTTCCAGGTGCTGTTAGTGAGTAGCAGTCGGTACCCAGACCAGTGGATTGTCCCAGGAGGAGGAATGGAGCCCGAGGAGGAACCTGGCGGGGCTGCCGTGAGGGAAGTTTATGAGGAGGTGAGATGAATAGTAGTTTGTTTTTCCTTTAATACGAACTGTATTTTAGAGTTATACAGGAGAAGCATCTGTGTAAGGTTTATGAATAAGGCATTTGCTACATAACACTGAGGAAAGGCAAGAAGATAGACAGGTGAACAAGAGTGTTTTTTTATTGCCTGATGCAACATTTTTAAGCATGTGACTGTAGCTAGCATTTTGTTAAGCAGATAAGGTTTATTTTACCTGCTAGAAAAATATTTAAAATCAATGTATTGCAGCTGTAGATGAACTAAAAAGAAAAAAAAATAATAGAGATAAAATCAATGTGGAAGTCCCCACAGAAATGTATAGCATCCAACTTCTGTTGATCAGCTTTATTATTTGATCAATGATAGTATAAAATGGTGGCCTTGCCTCAGAGCAAGGTTAGCATTAACATTCAGCAAGGATGCACAGAAACATTAATCTTGTGCCATAATTCTTTTTCAAATGAACAAGAAGAAAATTGCTTTTCTCTTACTTGTTATGTCTTAAAGTTCAGTAAAATGTGCCATACACTCAGGCACAAAAGCACACATGGCCTGCATGTCTTCTTACAGTTACTAATAGACACAAGTTCCTTTTACTCACAGGCAAAACAGAACATAAGTGTCACAAAAAGTCATTGAACAGCAGTTCTGGGTTAAACGGGAAGTGAAGTGAAGGCTAAAGCTCTCTCACTGGGCTTTGGTGCGTAGTAGGAAAGGTTCCCTGGAGATGTGTCTTGAACGATGAGCAGCTCCCTGAGGAAAGAACACATTTTAAGCGGAGGAAGCCGCACATACCAATCTGAGTTTGCAGTGTGGATCTGAATGGGAAGCGTGGTGACGCTGCAGTCAGTCTGTCACAGGGCTGGGTGTGAGTGTGAGGACTCTGCAGAAGGGGTGCACAGAGAAAGAACTGTACCCCCGGAGCCATGTGACAAGGAAGGGGAAAGGCAAGTCTATAAGTAAGAAAGGGGGAGACGCTATTTGTTAGTTCCCACAGAAAAGTCTGTTTTCATTTAGGAAGTTTGTCCCAAATTGGTAGGAAGTCTAATTTTTGATCAGTCTTTGCCACTTCTTATAAAATAAATGACAATCTGATCCAACAGGAAGTTGCATGTGGAACTGAAGCCATATTTTATATCAGACCACAGGTTATGAATGTTGGCACAGTCAAATCTCACAGAAGCAGGAAGGTAGTGACTTGGTATGGGGGTGCCTATTGTGTTTAGATTTAAAACTTGAAAGAGCCAGAATATAACTTTTTCTATAAATTTTGTTATAAAAAGGAAAACATTCTACATTTCATTTTTAAATCTTTTTTAATAGGCTGGAGTTAAAGGAAAATTAGGAAGACTCCTGGGCATATTTGAGGTGAGTTATAAAAGTAATCCTCATTTTGCTAATAATAGAATTAATGATTTCTTCCTAACCAGTCAAATAATCTGGCAGTAGCCTGAACCACAGACATATCTCTAAAACTAGAAGTAGGCAAGTCAGTAAAAAGATTAGGAAGAGAGATAAGTTAAAAGCCACTTAACTTATTCATATAGCATCAATTTTATACAGCATTATTATGGTAGTAATTCTATTTGGCAGTAAAAGATTTATCTCTTAGTTCATTTATACTGTTTAGGTGTAGTGTAGACTTTTTAGGAGGTACAGTGTCTTTGAAGTATACCTTATGGAGTTTACTTCGAATACTTCATGTGGGCCTAGGTCTCTCTTGGATTCTGTCTGGAAATGTACCCATTGCCTTAAGTGCATAACATTAGACGATATACATAATGCCCTTATCCTTAAAGGACCATATGAGGTACAAAACTCAGGTACATGGAATAGATGCTAAAAGAATAAAATTCTCTCATATAATCTCTTACTACTAAAGGCAGAATGGAATTTGCAAGGAGGGAATTTGCAAGTGATAGGCATTCCATGGAAAGTAAGGAGAAAGGAGGTCAGTTTCTGAGACCCATGCTACTCAAATACATTTTCATCTGAGAGTCAGACCTAGATATATACCAGAAACATGGTGACTTTCCTTTTTTCAAGATACTGTTTAAGGGTTAGCTCAGTGTTTCTGTAGAACTATATACATTTTATTTTTAAGTCTTTAGGAATTTGCAAAAAAAATCCCAATGGTACAGCACGTGGAAGAATTGATAACTCTCATCAGAGTACAATTGTTCAGAGTAAAGCCCTTTATTTAAGTTCTATTTAAACTTTTCCACAATTCAGCACCTGGTTTACCCAGTTAAACAGCACCATCTCCTGGTTAAACTGGAAAAAACATTGAGGTTTTCTGTGATTCAGATATTGTGGTGCAGATAACACATCAATATGCAGACAAGGTTTTTGAAGAAAACTCCTCACATTGTAAAGAAAGCTTATGTAATATGGGACGTTGACAGTATTAAGTGCTTTACAAATACTACTTCACAGAAAGTATCAGTGTACCTCTTTCCTTTTAGGAAATAAAAGGAAAATTGGAGTGCCCCACCCATTCACCCCAGTGAATTTTTTAATGAATTTGAACATAGCATAATAAATATTAATTCACCAGACATAGAAATAAGACAACTTATTCTTTAAAATAATGAAAAGTAATGTTTAAGCGACAGATGGATGCCTGTATTGCTGTTTTTATTTCTTCCCAAGCATAACATACTGTTTGAGTGAGTGGATTACTCAGGTTATTTGTGATAGAAAAAAAAATCATGTTAATCTTCTAAAGTCTGACCACAGCAAACAGGGATAAGTTTAATCAGGACGAAGGTGGCCAATTTGGATGTAATTTTTTTTTTTTTTTTTTAGACAGTCTCACTCTGTTGCCCTGGCTAGAGTGCCGTGGCATCAGCCTAGCTCACAGCAATCTCAAACTCCTGGCCTCAAGCAATCTGTCTGCCTCAGCCTCCCTAGTAGCTGGGACTACAGGCATGTGCCACGATGCCTGGCTATTTTTTTTTCTATATATTTTTAGTTGTCCAGCTAATTTCCTTCTATTTTTAGTAGAGACAGGGTCTCGCTCTTGCTCAGGCTGGTTTTGAACTCCTGACCTTGAGCGATCCTCCTGCCTCAGCCTCCCAGAGTGATAGGATTACAGGCGTGAGCCACCATGCCAGGCCAGGATGTAATTTTTAATCTAGGGACAAGATGAGGTGCCAGTTTTAATAGGGGGAAAATTGAATTTGAGCATATAGTACTAAAATAATATTCCAAAATGCACCTACCCAGGTATTCTTTTCAACCCTAGATGTGCCTAGTTCATCTAGGAGCTTTTAAAATATCAACACTTTTTTGGTGGGCCTCACCCCAGAGTAATTGAAGCTATGTCTCTTTTTTAAAATCTTTTATCCTGATTAGTCTTAATTATGGCCAACATTGAACAGCCCCAGTCTAAGTTAGCAGGGGTGTGCTTTATGCAAATCTTGATACACCTATAAGAAGAGTGTTCTAGAGCAGTGGTCCCCAACCTTTTTGGCAACAGAGACCAGTTTCCATGGATGGGGTGTGGGGTTGGGGGAGGAGCTCAGCGATGGGGAGTGGCTGTAAACACAGACAAAGCTTCACCAGCTGGTCCGCTCACCTCCTGCTGTGTGGCCCAGTTTCTAGCAGGCTGTGGACCAGTACCACCAGTCAGCGGCCTGGGGGTTGGGGACCAAGGTTCTAAAGGAACTGGGTCCTGAAGGAAACAGTTTTTCCATAGCATTGAGAGGTGGTTAGGATTAGCCCTGGGGAATAGGACCTAGAATAAAAACTACAGGAATACAGTTCTTTTTAATATAGATTACATCCAAATCTTAAGATTGTCTTTGCGAAAATATTATATACAGAAGTCAAAGTGTTTAAAGCTTGGCATCTGGTGCTAATTTCACCACTGGTCGTGATGAAGGTGCAATTCCAGTCTTCTATCTTTTAAATGTTTTGTCTTGCATAAGCTCCCTTCTGTGCTGGACTAGAGTATACTCGCCTGTGCTGGGAAGTATACTATGCTAATCAGCAGTATGCCAGAACTGATTATTTTTCCCTCAAAAATGTGTCCATGGCTAGCTCCTGTAGATTAAAATGCATTTCTTTTTATATTCAAGCAGAACCAAGACCGAAAGCACAGAACATACGTGTATGTTCTTACAGTCACTGAAATATTAGAAGATTGGGAAGATTCTGTTAATATTGGTAAGCTCCTGTTCGTTTTGCTATCTGAATTCTCTTAATTCAAGTTAGTTGTATTCTTGTATCCAGTTTTGTCTTAAATTATTTTGGGTCACTTTTCTTTTTAGAGAAGGGAAGATGAATTTGTATCTCCACATTTGAATTACCTTAAGATTCTTCCCCAACATACTGTTGTCTAAGTCATTTTGCGGGGGGAGTGAACGTTGTTAACAGGGTATGGCTTGCTCTGTAAAATTGACTTTGTGTATAGTAACCAATGTCATACTATTCTCTAGGAAGGAAGAGAGAGTGGTTCAAAGTAGAAGATGCAATCAAAGTTCTCCAGTGTCACAAACCTGTACATGCAGAATATCTGGAAAAGCTAAAGCTGGGTTGTTCCCCAACCAATGGCAATTCCATGGTCCCTTCCCTTCCAGATAACAATGCCTTGTTTGTTACTGCTGCACAGACCTCTGGGTTACCATCCAGTATAAGATAGAAAGAACCAGGAAGACCTCCCCCATGTGCAGTCTCATGAGGAGAGGCTTCTTGGTTTTCTTCAGCAAACATCTGAATGACGCTTGCAAACTGTCTGAATTTGCCATGCAAGGTTTTCAAACAATTTGCATGTTTTTCAGATGCTTTCAAATCTTCTTTTAAAAAAAATAGTGTAAAATATTTTAATAAGCCAAAGCCATGTGGAATTTTTTTTTTTAGATGCCTTAACTGTGCTCCCCTCCCCCCCATCCAGTGTTATTTTGGTTGTTTTTTCACAGCATTTTATCAGTTTTTTTGTCTTTTTGACATCAGCCTGGTTTGTCAGATCAAATTATTTGTAGGTATATTTTCCCCTCAGATTTTCTCATTCACAGCATTAACATTCAACAAATCCTTCTATGGTGGGAATTAATGAAAAATATTCTTGATATTAAGGGAATCCATTCACCCCCAAACTTGATTTATATGATCACAATTTTAATTCATAAATCGCAGATTTGGGCTATTTATGTATGATCCAATAGCTATTTTGTCAAAGGATTTAATTTGCTATTTTTGGGAATTTGTCAACTCATTCGTCTAAATTTTCACAAATAGTATTATGTCACTAGCTACATGATGATGGCTGTTGCTCCTATAGCTCTACAGAGTTGGTGAATTCGGGGGAAATACTGTTAGCAAAATGCATGTAGTAAATATACCTTACCATGAACATTGTATCGACAGAATTAGATTTAGCATGCTCAGTTGCCAGGTCCCATTATCTGTAATCTCTTTACACAGAATACCTTAGAACCATATTTCCTTCAATGTAAATTGCTCTTAAAACATACTTGCAGTTTTTAAATTTAGTGACACCTCTAGAATTAAAGTTCCAGGTTTACTAGTAACCACAGGAGTGGAGTCTAACCTTAAATGCCAGTCAGAGATGACTGCAACACAGTTGAGTAAAATGGCCTTCTTGCTGTTCAGCTGTTACAGACGTACGATTGTTAGGGCACCTTAGAATGTCTCATCTCTTCTAGGTTGTCAATAGGTACTATTTATCACATAACTAACTTTTGGGGCACTGGAATTATACCTAATCTAAGAATTATTTTGTCTTATACTTGGCTTTATACTCACTTAAAATCAAGAATCCCATCTAAAACACATAGGTACCTTGTCTGAAACTCCTGTACTTCCCCAATGAGGTGAGTGGAAAAACCTTTGACTAAGATGTGGAGTTGGAGAGTGAAGAATCATTTTTTATGTAGACTTTAGCCTTTTGTAAATATTGTAACTGGTGAGTATAAAGTAGAAAATAAGTATAATTAAAACATTTGTTCTACAAATTGTTAACCTTTAAAAATATAATTGCTGCTAAAAATAGAGTGCTGTTACACTTAAGGAAAATTGGTGCCATTTTGGAAATGAGATCTTGTGCCATAAGTACAGCTGAGCTAAATATAAATGTTCACAAATTAATGCTGTCAAAGGAATGAGTAAAGTAGAAACCTTTTAACCAATGACATTTCATTCTAAATTATGTAGTGTGATCAAACATGATCATCCAGAATTTTTATATTTTTCTTTGTACAGAGGTTATGTATTCTGGGTGTTTTTTAAAAAGGAAACATTTTAAATCCCACAAATTGACACTTTCTATCTTCAATGGACTAAGATTTTTTGTCAGTAATCTCTGAAATTTCTTTAGATTATATACTTAACACAGCAGAGAAACTGGATTGTTTTTGTATATAAGACTGCTTCCACCTGAAATGCTGTCACAGGAACTGGTGGGGGGAGGGGTTATCTTGTACATGATATTCTTAGAGGTAATAATGCATGAACTTATTTTATAAAATCTTGAACTATGTATTAGACATGTAAAATATGTACAGTATTAATGTCAACCATCTCTTAAAAATTAGCCTATAAATATTGTATAATTTTCTTTGGTCAGAAACATTTGGACTGAATAGTGCCACTTGGGTCAGGATTTAATTCAGTGCCATTTAGCAAACCAACTGTCTTTAGTCTATGCAACTAGCAAAAATTTGTATAATGCAACATAATACAGTTTCCACACTTTAAATTTTCATGTGAGGGGTTCTTCACTATTCTTCTGGAACCCAGTTTAACAAAATTAGATGAGAGACCCTAAGGAGATTTCTGTTAAGAGAAAAAGCCAATATTACCAGGCTCTAAATAGTTGAATCTACTAAAGATAACAAATAGTGTCTACTATCTCAACCCTCCAAAGTTTGCAGAGTGTTGGGACTGTCATATGTGATTTTTTTTTTTTTTGTGGGGTAGTTGAATAAAATTGGGCAGCTAAATTTTTCAGTTCCATGTGCCTCCTAAATAAAAAAAGAAAATAAGTAGTTATTGTGAATTGACTTGCAGACAAAGTAGAAACTGTCTTGCATGTTTTTTTTTTTTTTTGTAAAGAGATGACATTTTCCAACCAGGCAGATGCCATCCAATGTTGTCGTTCACACTATTGTACAAAGCAGCAGAACCTAAGGGGAAAAATGATTGTTGTACACACTGAACTGCTTTGCATGGTCTCATTTGAGATAATTGGTGTAAGAATCTTGACTTTTTTATATTTGGAAATATCAAATAAAAATTGAAATAAATGATCTTGGTGTTTATTTTTTTTTTAACATAACAGATTTGCAAATACTCAGCTTTCTGAAAATTTGGGTAAGATACATAATTTTGACTTGGAATGTATATTTAAAGTAAATATCCATGCTGAAATAAAAAAAAAATAAATATCCAGGGGAGAGCTATACCTTTCAGTGCATTACTTCTTCAACCATAGGTTAATTTTGTACCATGTTCAAACATTCAACCTAACTGCATTCATCCTCTGAGTGAAAACCTGTCTGGCATTCTAAAGTAATTTTACTGCACTCCCACTGATAATCATACATACCATCTCTTATGAGCAGTACAGTTGTATGCTTCATTTATGATAATTTATAATTACTAGTGGAATTGCTGGGTTAAAAGGAACTGTCCACCACTAAGATGTCAGTTCTCTCCTGATGGGTACTTCCCATCTTGTTGCCTGTGTAATGGTGTAGCACTGCGGCCCCCAAATCCTGGGCTGCAGCCCGTACTGGTCCATGGCCTGTTAGGAACCGGGCTGTGTATCACCATCTGAGCGCAGTGCCCCTTTCCCGTCCATGAAAAAATGTCTTCCATGAAACTTAAGAACCGGGCTGCACAGTATTTACAGCCACTCCCCAGCGTTTGCATCACTGCCTGCATTCTGCATCCCCTCCCCCACCATGTGAAAAAACTTGTCTTCCACAAAATTGGTCTTTGGTGCCCAAAAAGTCGGGGACAGCTACTGTGCGGCATGTGGTTGTCTTTATTTATTGCTCTTCTCCTCTCCCTGATTGAGGTGTTAAAATTATTTTAACGATCAAGAGCTCTTGACTACTAGAATTCCTTTGTTCAAATATGTTGCAGATACTTTATGCGCTACTGTCACTTTAATTATTGCAGCTGTGTTTTAAAGGGTAACCAGCTAGGCACACAACCCCTATTACTTTCCCAAAATAATACTCCACCCAACATGAATTTTAGAATCTTCATGTAAAAGTTCTATTCAAATGCCATTTCAATTAGGAATGAGTTGGAGGAAAAGAGAAGCTTGGCCCTTTCCAATGTCTTCACATTGGAGTACAAGAATTCTCTGTAGGTCTCTTTAAGCAGGACTTTTAGACAGTCACACAGGACTAAACACGAGTTTATTAAAGTATTTTTAATGAAATGGTTGTAGCTATAATGTTGCTATTCAGGTGATTCTCAAGTGAAGTTTCCAACCAACTCAGTTCCATAAATTCTTATGCAATGTTTAATAGCAGCGGCGTGATAAACCACTGTGGTCTTTCCACCTAGTATTGGTGATAACAGCACAGAACAAGTTTCTGCCCCTAAGGAGCATATTTCTAGTGGGGTAGAGAGACGCAATGCATGTAGGTCTTTGTTTTTACATCCTTAAATACCTTTCAAGGTTATAGCTTTTTATTATACAGACTTACACCATCTTCAAAAGCAATAATTTTAAAAAATATCACCCTCTGCCAAATACTCAAGAACATTTTACATGGAGCTGTATGGTAAAATGTTGAAAGGTAGTCTCAGCCCTGGTGCTACTTCCTCTCCCGCTCATTTTTAAGACCTTCCTGACTGGTGCCACGGACTAAATTCTAGCCGAAAGACGAGAAGGCCCCTAAGGCCTACGTTAGCAAAACATAGCAAAGACCTAAACACCCAAAGGTTCCATATCTTTTTGTCAGGAACTAGTCTTTAATTCCTCTACTTTGATGTAATTTGAACAAATTGCCCTAAAGTAACACTTCTGCATTTTGTAACATCTGACAAACACCTCAATACGTGAATTACCACTCTCTCCAGTCGTATTTTTGGTGCTTATCAAACAGCAGTATCGCACATAAATAAAAGTATGGCAATTCTTCCTGGTTTTCTCCATTTTTACTCATTCATTCCTTAGTAAGTTAGTGAAATACTTCATTGTAGCCACATTTATTTGGACATCAATGTATATCAAGTTGACCAAGTAGTTACACTAGGAATTCCACATACCCATAGGAATGTGGACAAAAGTTTATGTATCAACATAAACACTAGAATGGAAGCCATGGAAATAAAATGCCCACCAGCAAAAGGGTAATGGTTAACTTGTAATATACCCATATAATAGAATATTATAGTCATTAAAAATATTCGAGTAAAAATGTGTAAACTGATAGAGCCTTTTGGAGAGCAACTGAGTTATGACCTGCCAACCTTTAAAATGCATGTATAACCCTTTCATTACAATTCCACTTCTGGGAATCTAGTCAACAAATGCTTGGACGAACTGCACAACCAAAATATGGTCAGAGATGTGTTGTAGAATTTATGAAACTGGTATCAATTTTATGTACAAATGGGACTAAATTATGATTGAAAGAGAACACTTTACAGCATTTTATTTTGTGCACATATTTGCATACACTGAAAAAGCTTAACAAAGGTCACTTTTTTAAAAGCTTGTGCAAATCTTGGATTTTTTTTAAAAGACTGATTTTAAAAATGTTTTGAGAAATTATCAATGTGAAAATGTTCAATCTCAAGGTGAAAAAATTGTACTTGCTATATATACTCAACTTGTATATAATTTACCAAAATATGTATATATGAAGAAAGGGAAAAAGCAAAATTACCGCAAACCTTTTTCCCTAATCCTTATCTGAGTAATAGTAATGTATTACTTTTGAGAGGGTGGGGAGGGGACACTCATTTGGTCCTAATAAGAGCAGAAATTTCTGCCAAAGGAGCCGGTGGGGAACTATAGCCTACAGGCCCAATCCAGCTCACAAGCTCAAAATGCTTTTTACATTTTAGGTGGTTGAAAATATTTTTGACGGTGAAAAGTAACAGAACACAGTATGTCCATTTGTTTATAAATTTTCTATGGATGCTTTCTCACTACACTGGCAGAAGTGAGTAGTTGAAACAGACCCATGGCCCACAAAGCCTAAAATAGAAGAAATAAACATGAATTGCAAGAATTTGGCCCTTCTCCCTTGGTTACTCATAGTCCTACTGCTTCCTGCTAAAACTTAAGGAAAACAGCACCAACTTCAAATCCAGTGCAACCAACCTATCCTTTGCCAGGTCTGAGTAAGCCTTTAATAGTCTACTCTTGAGCTTAAACCAGAAGACTTTGTAAATTTACTAGGTTATAATGAAACTTAAGTACTGAGATTTACTAATTTAGATCATGGAACTATTTAAAAAGCAGTTATGTGTTAAGTGAGAATGGATGATGAGTCTGTTTAAAAAAAAATGAGGGGAGACATGCTATTCTACAGGTAGGCACATGAGGTCAATCTTTTCTAATTTCTAAAACATTGTCCCATAGATACAAATGATTGGCAGAAGAAAAATGTCAAAGCTCCTTAACAAGCACCAAAATGCACTTTTACAAGATAGATTTCAGTTGATGTCCTGCTATGAGAAACAATTAAAAGGCGTAAATCTTCAAGCAGTTACTAAAAGCTTTTTCTGCAATCCATCAGAACAAAAAATTACATCATCAATCCAGTAGAGGCTTGGCTGAGTATCCAGTTCACACCAGCAGGTACTAATGAAATGAGATCAGCTCAAGGGTGGCAAAGATGAAGTTGCGGGGGGGACCCAAACTCTTTATCTTGAGTTCCACACTTAATAGGACCAATTTTAATCCAGCTCCAAGTTTGGCAGCCAGTGGGAACCTGCCCAATGTGTACCATAAAGCTAGAGCAAAGCCAACTCTTGAAACAAATACAATTTCCAACCTCAATGTTGAAATGGTAACTAGTAGAGGTGAGTGTATACATAAGGAACTAGACAAAGTATCACCAGGTGGTGGATTAGATTTTTATTTATACCTCTCTCAAATTATTAAACTCAACATGTTTTGCTTTTGTTACTCTCATATAACCCCTTAAGATAGGCAGCATGCTAAAGAGCTAAATAAATGTTGCCCCCAACTCAAAAGTACACATTTTCAATGAAATAACATATTTCTAAAATGGACTGATGAATTAGGTATCTTATTATCATGGTATTTTATCTTTTGGGGGGACAGCTTTTCTAGATAAGGTTGCATCTTTATTTTTTATTCATTTATTTTGGGACAGAGTCTCACTCTGTTGCCCTGGCTAGAGTGCAGTGGCGTCAGCCTAGCTCACAGCAACCTCAAACTCCTGGGCTCAAGCGATTCTTGTGCCTCAGCCTCCCGAGTAGCTGGGACTACAGGCATGCGCCACCATGCCCGGCTAATTTTTTTCTATATATTTTTAGTTGTCCAATTAATTTCTTTCTATTTTTAGTAGAGACGGGGTCTCGCTCTTGCTCAGGCTGGTTTCGAACTCTTGACCTTGAGCAAACCTCCCGCCTCTGCCTCCCAGAGTGCTAGGATTACAGGCCTGAGCTACGGAATCTGGCCAAGGTTGCATCTTTAAACCTTTGCTACTGTAACAAAAACTGATGTGGATAGAGTAGCCAAAAGATTCCTAAACCATTAAATAGAAAAATAAAATCAATTCCTACCATTCCACTGCACCATTTAGTTCCACTCAGTTAACTGTTTATAATGTCTTGTACAACATCAGATTTCCTTTCCCATTCTCCTTAAAACAAGGCTAAACCATTGCACCTGTGGCTTTTATTAATATATATATATCGACTTGTATCTAATCTTATTTTTAAATGCTACTTCTGAGATTGTTTTACAAGTAGCTCTTGGTCTAGAGCAAGGTTTAAGTTCCATATACCTGCAGTCCCCAACCCCTGGGCCACGGAGTGATACCAGTCCTGTTAGGGACTGGGCAGCAGAGCTCCCCACTCCCCAACCCAGATTCATGGAAAAATTGTCTTCCATGAAACTTAGGCAGGGGGGCAGGCAAGCGAGTGAAGCTTCATTTACAGCTGTTCCCCATAGCACATATCACAACCTGAGCTCCGCCTCCCCTGGACCACTGCTATATACAGTTGGCCCTTACCTGTAGGTTCTGCATCTTTAGGTTCAATCAACCACAGATAGAAAATACTTGGAAAAAAAACTGAACATGTATTTTTCTTTTGGTCATGATTCCCTAAACAATACAGTGTAACAAATATTTACATAGCGTTTACATTGTACTAGGTATTATAAGCAATCTAGACATGACTTAAATTATACAGGAGGATGTGTATAGGTTATATGCAAATACTACACCATTTTGTATCAGAGACTTGAGCATCTGCAGATTTTGATATACAAGGGAGGTCCTGGAACCAATCCTTCAAGGATAACGAGATGATTATACTTCAGATCTAAGATCTTATTAGGCAGCCTCTGAGAAGACCTGAGGATAAGTTTGTGATTTGTGGAAACAAATCACAGCAAAGTAGACTACAACAAAACAAAATAAACAAAAAACATAAAGCTCGTATCAACACCTCAGGATTTCAGAAAAGCCCTCGAATGGACAGAGTTGATACTCAAGAAGCCACTTATCAACATGTTCAGATTCTTTTCTTCTCTCCCAGGGCTTTGCACATGCTGCTTGTTCCCTCTGCCCGGAGGTGTTCATCTGGCTTGAATCCAGAGCAGCCTCTCCAAGTACTTCCCTTCTTCATGAAAGAGTTGTGACTATTTGTGTGCCCTCTGCCCCATCAGACTATTAAGTCCCCAAGAAAAAGCCCCATGCCATTCATTTACCTAATGATCCCCAACAAGCAGTAGGTACATACTAAACACTTTTTGTTTGTTTGTTTGTTTTTTTGAGACAGAGTCTCACTCTGTTGCCCGGGCTAGAGTAAGTGCTGTGGCATCAGCCTCGCTCACAGCAACCTCAAACTCCTGGGCTCGAGCAATCCTCCTGCCTCAGCCTCCTGAGTAGCTTGGGACTACAGGCATGCACCACCATGCCCGGCTCATTTTTTTCTATATATTTTTAGTTGGCCAATTAATTGCTTTCTATTTATAGTAGAGACGGGGTCTCGCTCTTGCTTAGGCTGGTTTCGAACTCCTGAGCTCGAGCGATCCGCCCGCCTCGGCCTCCCAGAGAGCTAGGATTACAGGCGTGAGCCACCGCGCCCGGCCCATACTAAACACTTTTATTTGAAAAATAAATTGTCTCCTTCAGCTCATGGACTACAAAATCAAAGGCATAAAAGAGCAGGTGGGCTGGTACGGGAGTCTAGCCAACAGGCAGGTAACTGGGTAAGAGGAAAATGACATGGCTCTTGTTAGAGTAGCTGCTACTCAGCTCCTCCTGTGCACAAAAGGTGAGTCAGGTTCACTGTTGCCAGATCCTCAGATCATTCAAAAGTTATCAGAATTACGGACTTTCACATGAAACTCCCAATTTTTAAAAATGCTGGCATCAAATTCAAATGTTTTAACCAACTACACTGTATGGGCCAAGGAAAACAGGCCCACAGGCCAAATGAAGCTGCCAGTTTTCAACCTCTGCTGTAAGTTCTAAGAAAGCTCAGTCAACGCACTGGCTTGTTTCATCCCACTGGTTGAGAAGGCGGGTCTTATCAAAACAATGAGGACCCATATCAAAACTGCAAAGGAATTATAATGCCATAAAATTAGGAATTCACTGCACTTGAAATAGTGCTTTATCCCATTTCTGTACTTCTAAAACTCATAACTCAGCAGACATTAGACATTTTTTGTAGTTGTGTGCAATAGATTTCAATCTGAAATTTCTTTTTTTTGAGACAGAGTCTCACTCTGTCTCCCAGGCTAGAGTGCAGTGGCATCATATCTCACTGCAACCTCAAACGCCTGGGCTCAAGTGATTCTCCTGCCTCAGACTTCTGAGTAGCTGGGAATACAGGCGTGTGCCACTACACCTGGCTAGTTTTTCAATTTTTTGTAGAGACAGGGTCTCATTCTTGCTCAGGCTGGTCTCGAACTCCTGAGCTCAAGCAATCCTCCCGCCTCAGCCTCCCAGAGTGCTAGGATTATAGGCGTGAGCCACTGCGCCAAGCCTCAATCTGGAATTTCATAGCTTATAAATCATTATGTGATGCTAGCTATAACCATGAGCAATGCTACTTATAGTAAATAATGTTGACCTTTATTTAACTGCTTGAAGTCCGTGAGATCCTGTTTCCTTAGCTTGAGCCCTTTAAATAGCCCAAGAATTATTATAAATGACAATTGCTGTTATTAGGTTTAAAATTTACAATATTAGGCTTATTAACAATTTTATTCTGAATTAAACTAACATTTGTTACCAAGCAATGCATTTATTTGGAAAGATACCAGTTACCAGTCATCAAAAGCTTTTGTATGTTGAAAATGTAATTTTAATAGATAATTCTTCATCTTACATAGGAGCACAATAAAATACACCACATTCTGAAGAAACTCCAGAATTATGAGAATAAGAATGAGGAAAATTCAGATGGGCTACAATATCCGTTACCTTAAACTGCAAGAGACAAAGGTTCCAACCTGAAGGTTAACATTTACATATTTATGACTGGCTACATTTATGACTTAAAAATAACAAGAATCAGTAATTAGATATGGAGAGAGGTGGGAAAGAACAGTTTTGTGAGGGGAGGAACTCTGTCAATGAAGAAAAAAATTACTGAATACCAAATTAAGGAATAAAAGGAGCTCCCGCAGAAAATATTAGAGAGATGAAAGCAAGAATCATTAACTGAGGATCTGATGCTCTCAAAGGAAGAAACCTTTCTGATGACACTTAATGCAAGCTGGTTGCTTGAGATTTGCTCATCAGGTTTATGAGGAAGACTCACAAATGCCTCAGCAAATCCCAAATGCTTTATCAGAGCGGTCTTTACTGGTAACACACATGAATGGTTACACATGAAATTTTCAGACAAGAACCAAGAAAAAGGTCATAACCCAAATTTGAGGCAAAAATGTGGCACATGTGAAAGTCCTTACACGTCGGTCACAACTGCTTTCTTTGTTATGACTGTCCTATACAGTAACTTTCAAACATTGTGGCAAGACACCAATGATCATCTAATCGGACAACACAGACATTTATTTCAAATTTCTAAGAGGTAAAAAAAGGTCAGATACTGATGCTTTATGCATGCTCAGGGCCAGTTTATAAATACTCCATTCACTAATCTTAACACAAATCTGCATCAGTGAAAAGAAACTGGCAAAATCCACCTCTTGCTATTCAATTTGTCAGATGGTGAAGACCAAAACAGAATGTTCCATCAGAGTTTTAATTTTTAAATACGATTGTCACATTGGGAAAATGAAATAAACACAGTAAAATAAACTGTACAAAGGCAAAGTAGAATAACAAAAAATATTTTACTAAAACATAAGATTTACAGAAGTTTCCAGACAAGCCATACAAAATGGTCA
>VBSM01003169.1:13786562-13799606 GCA_008086735.1 Cheirogaleus medius
CTGGTTCTGCTTTAATGCCAGGAACGGGTTCTGCCAGCAAACGCTGGGTTTCCTACAACAGAAAAACAAACACATTTGTGAAACAAATGTCATTCTGCTAGACAAAAAAAATTAAAATTAGAAAGTTCATCTCTTGGAATTAGATATAACAGAACCTCTCCAATCTTCCAATGGGTTTTTATTTAGCTTATAAAATGCAAAATTTAAAAAGAAAAGGGACCATTGAAATAATTATAACCAGCTGAATGCAAATGCAACAAATATTTATAAGGTATCATACAGTCTGGCTACAAATATGTTGATAATAAAATTAGGTTAATGAAACGGATTTTTTTACTCAAGTAAAAGGAAGAAAATAACACTAGGATTACCACATAGGAAAGGCAACTTGCTTTAAACTCAATCAAAACCATGCTGTTTAAAAGGTAATATTAGTTTTTAAAACCACTGAAAATCTCCCCTCTGAAAAATATAATGGAATGAAGGAGATAAGAACAAGCCTAGGCACCTAAGCAGGGCTAGAGAAATATATATAACCATGCTGATTAGTCTAAAATAGACAATTAACCTAAAAGGGACCCTTAATGCTTCAAACAATCATACTATTAGTTTCTCTTTTTCATCATATTCTCTCTCTCTCTCTCTCTCTCTCTCTCTCTCTCTCAATTAATTCTTTCATTCTTTCTCCCTTCTCTTCAAACCTCCAACATCTCCAATGTTCATTCTAACTTTTGGCTGACACCTGGCCTCCTATTTCACAAGAAAATAGAAACTTCCATGAGTTCCCACCATAGCATTTGTAAACTTTCTTACATATATGCCCATATGCTCTGCCTCTTCACCTGTTACTATATGCCACACTTCTAACCTGGTCAGCAAATTATTTTGGAAAACTTCAAAATCTACCCATGACTCAGTGCTTCTCACCATTCCACTGCTCTCATCAGCTCTCACCTGGCACACTTTAACAGCCTCCTAACCTGTTCTCCCTGCTTGACCTTTCTACCCTCCTCCCCATCCTGGGTCTATCTTCCACAGATACTTTAAAAGTCAAAGTCCTTCTAATGACCCCCCAAGAGGCTCTATAGGATTCCCCTCACTCCACCTACCTCTGTGACTCATACTCAGCTATTCTTCCCCAATACCCCTCCCAGTCTAGTCCAGCCAAAAATTAGCTTCCTTGTAATTCCTTCAACCTGCCAGGCATCCTTCTCACCTCAAGGGCTTTCCATTTGCTCTTCTTCCCCTAATTTCTGGATGGCTTGCTCCTTCAGCGTGTAAGATTTTCATTCAAACCTGTTTTCTCAGTGAAGCCTCCATAACTGACACTGCAAACCACATTGCATCCTGCCCCACACACTCCCTACCCCACTCCCCTACTTCATCTCCACCACACTACTAGCACATCACACAGCTCACTTATTTTGTTCCAAATGGAAGCTCCAGAGGACAGCTTGGAGTCTGTTTTATTTACTGCTGTACCCTAAGCATTTAGAACAGTGCCTGGCACCACAGTAGGTATTCCATAAGTACTCATCGAATCTATTTGATATTATAAAGAGAGGGGACCGTGGCTCATGCCTGTAATCCTAGCACTCTGGGAGGCTGAGGCGAGAGGATCTCTTGAGGAGTTCGAGACTAGCCTGAGCAAGAGCAAGACCCCATCTTTACTAAAAATAGTAAAATTAGCAAGGTGTGGTGGCATACACCTGTAATCTCAGCTACTTGGGAGGCCGAGGCAGGAGAATTGCTTGAACCCAGGAGTTTGAGGTTGCAGTGAGCTAGGCTGGTGCCATGGGACTCTAGTCCAGGTGACAGATTGAGACTTCATCTCAAAAAATAAAAAAATAAAGAGAGGGGTATGAATAAACTACAAGAATTTCGTCTTTAAAATCATTAAAGCAGGGTTATTTTCAAAGCAGAAAGTGCATATCATGGGAAGAAACAGTATAGCTTATATTTACTTTTAGCCAGAAAATGTTAATATTTAATATGCAAATTGACAACTGTATATGTAATCTGTTTATTAGTAATATGTTTCAACATTTTGAATAGGCACCTGTAAAAAAACAGTTTAGAACACTACTAGATTTAAGCTTTTAGGTATGAAAAATAAGATGAGAATATTTTAGTTACACTGCCTTCACTTAAGAAAAATTATACATCCTACATCGTTTCATTCTACAACTTACAGTGCATATGCTATAAGATTTCTCTCTCAGCACAGTAATATACTGAAAAAGTCATGAGATGTAGATAAAATCGATAATCCTTCCCCAAAATGTGTTAAATTCATGGCCATTTAAATTAATGTCTTTGGTACTTTAATTTGAGGCTAGTTTTTTTTTTTTTTTTGGTTTATTTGTTTTGTTTTAATCATGGCAATGAAAGGGCAAATGAGAAACTGAAGTGCTGTGTACCACTTTCAGCAAAATGTTCTTCTATAAGTTCAAAGTTAAAAAATTTTTAGAGCACTAAAAAGCTCAAGAGAGAATAATGAAGCTTCTCACCTTGAGAAGTTCTCTACAAAAGAAGCTGGTCTTCATGTTGGTAAAAAAAGTAAAGATATTAAGATGAACAGTAGGAGTGGAGGAATGGGAAAAGCAATGTAAAATTCCTTGAATGCTGGCCTCTCCTCATCTCTGGTCCTCCTTTTGTTTTACCCTAGGTCTTCATATTTTTAGAAGCCATAAAGAGAGAGACTGGAAAAAAGAGAGCCAGGGTCCAAAAGTCCCAAACCACCACCCCCTGGTTACACAAAGTAGTAGCAGCTCTATTTAAAGCTACAAAAAGCTACCAGAAGGGCCTCCAAAAGCATATCCCAAAATAGCTTCAAAATCACTCCCAGTACACACTGGCACAGATGGATATGGCATGCACTTTCTCATCTTTAGTTCGCCCTCACAAATCAGATATTCTTTCTAAAGATTGTACATATTAAGCATACCATGTGACCTGATCAATCATAAGATTTAATCAGAACACATTCTAGAATAAACTTAAAGTGTGGAAAACATTTTGAAGTAGTTTTTATATGCTCTTAAGTTCTAATGGATTTTGACACAACAAACAGATGAATAATTATTTCACTAAACAGTGTTGATTTTCCAAAGAAACCCAGAGCATAAATTGTGGGAGGAAAAAAGAATGAAATCCAAACCAAATGGAACAAGTCTCAGATGCTAGCAGTTGAAAAAGTCTTACCCACAGAAAACTGATGTCAACTTTTTTCCCTAAAAAGGCAAAACTTGGGTAGGTAATAAAATCCTTCCTGCTACACTCAACACATGGTTAACTCTAAAACACCTTTTAGTTTTATACTATTCTTTGGTAGAAAGACAATGAAGTACAGTATAGTATGATTTAACTCAAGAAGAAAAAGCCTCAAATTCCTACTACTTCACTTCTCTCTGTTTCTGAGCAAATATTAATGATTTACATCACTCTGAGCATCAGCTTCCTCATCTATATAGTTAATATTACCTCTCATGCAGAGTTACTACGAATATCAAATACAGGAACTGTAAAAGTATTCTACAAATAAGATCACATATGAAGGCCACAGGCTCATACAAGAAACTCAAAAGAATGTAGGGAAAATCTGAAGGTTATTTATATTAAATAACAATGTTTTTAAAGAAAACAGAAAAACCCTTAGTTACATTCTGTGACCCTACTATGTTTAAAAGCAACCCAAGGATGGAATGCCAGGTAGAACTGAGCTCAGGGCCATGCACAACAAAAAGTACTGTAGACTGTGCTCAGGAAATTAATTACTAGAGTAGAAAAGGAAGTTCATAAAAGAACAGAGTATGGATTTAAATGGCAACAAAATTAAGTCTTAAGGAAGGTAACTCATCTAATAGAATGAGTATAATAGCTCATGCCATGAATACTTCAAATACCACATCAAACTGATCATCTATTGGGACTTGAAGAGCAAACCCCAGAATCACACTACAGAAAACTACATTTGACATTCTATCAACTAATCTCTATTCACCAGGACTTTTCCCATTTTTAAGCTCAGTAATAATTTTTTCTCAGTATGAAGCAATGTAAAGTCTTTTATGTTCTGTATACCCCCAATGCATCATGTCTACAGTAATTAGCTTTTTCACATTTAGAATATTCTCTTAAACCGAAATGTATGACTAATAATGCCAAATATAGATCTTTTAGCTCATCTAAACAAGAACTGTCTGATAATTTGATAACTCCACCAATTTCATTATCACAAAAATGTCATAAAATTGAGAGACTTGCTTCGATGCCTACCTGTCTACTCCAACCTCTGTCACTTTGTCTTTAATGGATTCAAAAATATTAAAAATATTAAAAATTCAAAAATATTAACAAACAGGGGCTCCTTTTTTGGGATTACTATTATAATAAAGCAAATGTCAGTTCTTCATTATGTATACAATTGTAACTACTTAAGGGAATCTGCAAGTTTACCCTCTATATGTAAGTGTCCATTTTTAAAATGTTAAACACCTATGGATGAATTTTAGTGCATGCTCCAACTTCAATTTATCTGTAAACCTTGTGAATTTTACTGCATGATTTTGCATGATGCGATGATTTTTAGAAACATATAGCTCATTATAATAAAACTGTATTTTAGCTGGTATTAGAAACGGAACCATGTCGGGGGGAGGGGTGGTAGGGGCAATGTATGTAACCCTAACAATATTTGTACCCCCATTATATGATGAAATAAAAGGAAAAAAAAAACAAAAAGAAACCGAACCAAAGTTGTGCTCAATTTCCTCACTACACTACTTCCATACAAATCACAAGGCCAGTTATAGGACACCAAGATAAAAATGGCCGATCAGTACTTTTCTCTAGCAAGACACATACGCAATTTAAAATTTTCTAGTAGCCACCACATGAAAAAGTTTAAAAAAAGGGTAAAATCAATTTTAATTAATATGTTTTACTTAACCCAATATATTCAAAATATTATTTCAACATATAATCAATATGAAAATCATCAATGAGATATTTTACTTTTTTCATATTGTCTTCAATGTTCAGTGTGTAATTTACACTTATAATAATAGCACATACTAATTTGAGAGCTTATTTGGAGTTTCTAGCAGGGGAGCACATCTATTCAATATAACTCTACCAAAGAATGGTCCTCCTCTATGACCCAGCATGAATTGGGGAGGGACACAAATGGAGCAGTGAGGGAGGAAGGGGACACCCACCTAGGCAGCCAGATCAGCTAAATCAACCCTTTCGATCAATGGGGTGACAGATGTCACAGCCAGATTGCCCTTATATCAGCACATACCAATTTGAACAAGCAACTTTTCAACTGTTCAATTGACTACACAGGGCTAGTAGCTACCACATAGGACAGTTAAACATGAGATAATCTTGTTATAATGATGTTACTTGACTGGTCATTAAGAACACTTTGACTTATTTCATATAGTGGGTAAAATTTTGTACAGAAACTATAATGCATCATTATTTCCCCCTCAAAAAGTTCTATACATAATGTCAGAACATCTGAAATCACTAGTAACAGGAATGCATATAGGAGTTACTGCATGCTACAGTCACAAATGGTGTTTGAATGATAATTTGTAGCAATTAAAAAAAACCAGTGGATAAACAAAAATTAATTCAAACAAGCCAACTGCACCAAAGGCTAATCACTGAGGAATAATTGTAACTTTTACAGTCCACACTACCCCCTAGTGGACATAAGACATCTACTTATTTCGAATCCCTTTCTTTTGCAAATGAAAAAACTGATGCTCACATAAGTTATTTTACCCAAGTTCACTATTTTCAAATTACACCATATGATTACTCTAGCCAAGTCAAAACAAGGTTAGCATCCATCTGAACATGTCCTTGAAAAAGATCTATCCTGATCTAGATACCAAAAGCAAATAAAATGGAAATAGCTTAAGAAAACCAATAAAAGCAAACCAAGCAAAACTAAGCAAATTTTTTATTTCCTTTCTGCTTTCGCCTCTTGTGCGCCTGTCTTCCTACTAAACTGCTTACAATCCCCAGATAGGCTAACTGGGGCCATGAGAATTTCTTGAAAACATCCTGAAGTTAGATGAGAATAATGATTCTCAAGGCATCCCCCCTTCCCTCTTCTTCTACTACTTTCACACACTTAAACCTCAAGATTTCTTGGATGGCAGATTCAGAGAAGGAAAAATGGCAGAAGCTATTTCACAGGCTGCAAGTATCAAGATTAAATCTGAGAATATTTTAAACCAGGGTATCCCTTTGTTGAAAAGCTGTATTTCCAGTTGGGTTGATAGGAAACAGGTAAGAAGGTACTTTCTAAGATTCCACTTGGAGTAAAAGTCAAGAGATGTGACCAGATGACTCGGGGCAGAAATCTGTACATCCTAATTTTTCCCCTCAACCCAAAACCAGATCAATATTTCTGTGAAGTTCAGTGAGATGGAACGGAAACTTGAGAGGGAGAGGGACTTCTGACAGGCTAAGTATATATTACCAGGTTGTTGTTTCCTGTTCATGACCACCACTCTGCTTACTATAATTAGCACAGTAACTCTGGTTTACTTGTCAGATCCTAAACTATTTAAAGATGGGAACCCCAGCTAGCAAATGGTGGTAAGTGCTAAATAAATGCTTGTTTAGTGAGTAAATGCCAGCATGCTTAGGTACCACACTGAGCTGATGAAAGGAATTACTAAATCTGCTGTGTTCGTTGGTAACTTCCACTTTAGGATTATTATTCATCAGGTTATACTGTAGTCTGTGTTTATTCCCCCTTACCCCAGTCAGCAAGCTCCATAAAAGCAGAGACTACATGCAATTATCAAGCACTGATCCTAGATATGCAGAAAATCAATAAAAGCTCCAGCAACAGTAAAAACTAACTGTGCCAAATACTGATTAAGTGCTCTATATTTATTAACTCATTTAATTCCCATGCTCATTTTACAAATGAGGAACTAAGAGTAACCAACCAAAGCTGGCAAATGGCAGAGCCAAGATTCAAATCTAGGCTGTTGGGCTCTACTCAGTCTGACTGCAGGGCCTGTTTTCTTAATCTCAATGTTATACATGAAGACATTTAAACCTATACGAACAGTAAAGGTCAAATGTTCAGAAAATAGCACAGCAGTTAAGGAAGGGCTATTTTCAGCCCTTCACAATCATGAAGCGCTTCATGAAAGAGGTAAATTTAGCTATGTAACTTAAAATTATTTTTTCTTTTTGAACTGGAAATTGAAAAAGTATAGTCTCATTAAAATAAAGTAGAAAAATTTGCTTTATTTGCTTTATGATATATACCATTTTGACCTGGAATTATCTATTATATGACAAACCCTTATGCCTATCTTTGATATTGCATAAAACTACTATGCACTAAAATGTTCTCGTGACTCTGAATTTACTAACAAATATTTAATTGCTTATTTTGTACCTGACTTTGTTGTACAGACTAACTGGAAGAGTAAAACAGGGCCCCTTGTCCCTGGCAGTTTATTTCATTGTTAATATTATATAAAGTTTACATAAGCCAGCCTTTGAAAGATCCATTTTAGGCATGGATCTTTCATCTTGGCATGTCAAGGTCTCAAAGAAGGTACAGGTGTGAGTTAGGATACTATATGAACAGCAGGACTAGATTAGGGGCCTAATATGTTCCTGTTTATTTCCAAAGACACTTTAAAAGTTTTCTGGATAAGAACTTTAAAGTCTTTAAAGTTCCATCCTTTCCTCTTCTTTGAGAAAGATTTCCAAATATTGGCATCATAGCTAAAGATGGTATCAACCATCCCTTCATAAAACACTCAAATTCTTGGTGGTAAAAAACATCCTTCGAATACCGAGCATTGTAATTAAGAGACCCCAGGCAGCTAAGCCTCTCCATTTTCTCTGATTCCTGATTTGATGGATGATGTAACACTTCATTGTCTGAACTAACTTGATCACCAACTCAAAAAATAAAAATAAGACTTCACTGCTTTGAATAGCTGTCTTTCTGTCTTATTGAACTCCATGTCTCAGGAATGATTTGACACTGATATCTCAGAACCCTGAATGAAAAGAGAAAGGACCTAGCTTAGTCATTGGGACTGCTGTGTGCCACAGTCCCTACTTAAGGCACTAATTAACAAACTCACTGCATATTTTAGATTCTAGGAGTTGGTATGTAACTTAGTAGGTGAAGTAGAAGATGATCTTCTGTATTTCTTGAATGAAAATTAGGGAAATTTTTTAAAAGCCTGTTTTTGAATGGTGAACACTAAACTCATGAGTGATGTATTAGCAAAAACCAATGAACTTGTAAAAAAAATTCAGCTTTTACACATTAAAAGACTGTGGGTTTTTCTTTCTTAAAATTTTAAATGGTTATTTAAAGTTGGTAATTCATTTAAGCCCTTATGTGTAATTTTAGCCATTTGTCTGTGTCTGTTAAACAATGGTGAAAATTTCCCCATTCATTCATAACTCCTATTTACCTCCCCTTGCTTAGTATAATGTTGAAGTTGGGAGCTTAAGACTATGAAAATTTGAAGTAACTGTTGCAGAAAATAGAAAAACTTAACTATGGCCACAAAAAAGGACTACCTAGCAGCACTAAGGGCAAAATGAGGTTTGTAGAGGGGCATTCAGCATTCCTTCTGGCCACCTCACAGCTAAAACATCCTTGTTTAGCAATTAGCACCTTCACACACACCTTTATGGATCCCTATTTCTCTCAGTAGAAGCCTAAGTCTTACTTCCTAACTCTCTTGCAACTAAGTATGTGTCTTAGGCTCAATCAAAACCTGTGCACTGGTAGCAAAGAAAGAAGAATGCATTCTGGAGAGAATAGCAGTAGTTACCACTAAGACAGCAGTGGAAGAGTTCTAGTGATAGCATCCTGTACTTGGCATCAGCAATCCCACTGCACACACTGCAGAGTGTGTTTGACACAATGACAGCAGTGACATCTCCACCATGATGTAATTCTGAAGCTTGTTCCTGGCTGCCTTTCTTTGGCCCTCCTGAAGATTGTGTGAGGTACCTAATAACTCTTAATAAATACCATTTCTGCTTAAACTAGCCAAAGTGGGTTTCTGTTGCCTGCTAAAAATACAAAGTCTAAACCAGACAGGGAAGGAAATGAAGAAAAGGTAAGCATTAACAGACCAGAGGTAGGGGAGGTTGAAGAGGTTAAGAATCTAAATATCTCTTTGGGATTAAATGGCGTCAAAAGAAGAGAACACACAAAACACCTAATCTCTCTCTCAAAGAATTTCTACCAAGTTTAAAAGCCTTCAAAGAGGGAGCTAATTTTACACTAGAGAGCTAAATTTAACTAGGTAGCCTGGTATACCTAGTAGAGAGGAAAAAAAAAAAAAAAACAGAGCCAGCACACCTGAATTTAATTCCAATTTTAATTGTACCAATTTGCTGTGCAACCATATACACATCCTTTATCTCTCCAGGCTTCTAAAACCAAGTCCCTTGAACATTTAAAAATATTCTCTCTAGTATTAAAATCGACTGAACACTTTTTTATTTTTAGAATGGGTTAAATCTTATTGCTATATGCTTACTTTGTATCCCCAACATTTATGCCAATATTCAATAGCTAAATAAGGAAGAAATTTGTTGCTAATGGCACCTGCTTTTTTTCCCAAGTTTTTTTCACCAGATCATTAAAAATATATATGAAATTAACTTAATGCTTTTCTTTCAGGTTACTTTTGGTTTCAAATGCAGCAATCACAACAAGATTTAATGCCTGAAGGACACACCATTAATAGGGAAGGCCCATGACAGACAAGAACAGATGGAAGCAGAGCAGTTGAATTTTTCAGTTAGGCAAACAAAAAACAAGTTACAATCAATCCAGATTTATATTCTCAACCCAATTGTGACACTGACACAATTTTGTCCAAAATCCAAACCATCAGGAAAAATGAAAATAGTCTTTCACACTCTGCATACTAATTCTGAGATAAATTAGGAAGCATTCAGTTATTAAGGAGTTGTCTCCGTCCCAAAAAGCATCCATTAGCAGGGCTACCACACCACACAGCTTCAGGAGAGGACCATTCAGACTATATATAGTATGCATGAATGATACCCCTTGGAGTTATGCAGTGGAGAACTTAAATACTTTGGATTAAGCAATAAAACTTCAATTTGGCAGCTACAAAAATCAACTTTATTATTGTCTAACTCATGCAAAATAGATGACATATAAGATAATTCTAATAAAATTGAAATGCATTATTTACCCAAAACATCCCATTTTCCTATCCAGTGTTTATATATAGGCATTCACTGTGCTTTCAAAATCTATATTTCACTTTAGAGAGTTATGTTTAATGTTATTCATTTTGTGGGATATAAATGACCAACAATTTTTCCACACACTAAGATGTTCATCCCTTTTATGTTAACAGTGAAGCAGCATCTTTGCAGAATCAGAAAATGGTAATAACCAGCACCACAGAAAGCTCAGTACTATGTTAGGCTCTGTTCTTTACACTCTAATCCTTCCAACCACCCTAGGGCTAGATTAGTATATTAATCAGATAAAGAAGCAGAGAGGTCAAATGAGGTTGTCCAAGCTCATATTTGGCAAAGCTAGAAGTCAAACCCAGGAAATCTGGCCCCAGATTCTGTGTTCCTGCCATATATACATACATCCCTACATTCCCTAAAACAGTGTTTTCCCCTAGAGAATTAGGAAATAAGGCTAGCTCATTTGAGCCATAAAACTTATTTTAGCAGCAATTCTACCATCCTGAAAGTCAAATGTCAATTAAAAGGTAAGCAACAGATTAAATGCTATTGAATACTGTTGGAAAGTAGGGGTGCACCTTCTGTAGAAAGCCATCCCCTACACACTTTGACACCTTACTCTGTCTCCCCAACTAAACTAGTTTCTAGAGGCCATGGCCTGGGTCTAATTTTGCAACCCCAATGCTGAACACCATACAGTGTGTTTCACATTCCTTACTGGTTGAATGAACAGAAAAACTACAGAACCACTAAGAGCAAGCTCACAGAGGAAAGAAAATTATTGACTGGGTAAAGGATAAACTCAAGAACTTCCAAAAATGGTAGGCCTGAGGTTTCAGAAGCCAGAAGGTGGCTGTAAATGGCAGGAGTATGCAGAAAAAGACTTAAGATTCCAAACCCAATCTTCACAAACTATTTCACACTTTTGCTCAAAAGCCTTGGCCTTGACACTATCCCTACAGGTCATACACATACACACAGTCATTCTTTTATTTAGAGACAGGGTCTCTGTGGACCTGGCTAGAGTACAGTGGAGTTATCATAGCTCACTGCAACCTCAGACTCCTGGGCTCAAGCGATCCTCCTGAGTAGATGGAACTACAGACATGTGCCACCATGCCCAGCTAATTTTTTCTAATTTTAGTAGAGACCAGGTCTCGCTCTTGCTCAGGCTGCTCTCAAACTCCTGACCTCAAATGATCCTCCTGCCTCAGTCTCCCAGAGTGCTAGGATTATAGGCATAAGCCACCACGCCCGGCCTCAGGTCATACACTTTTAAAAGGATCAAATACGAAGCACCAGAGATCCAGGCTTATCTTTCTTTTGCCATTCTCTAGCAGCTTTGATAATCTAATAATCATTTTCCTCAATTTAAAAAATGATCATTGCCTCAATACTGACTGGTTGACATATTAAAGATTCTGTCCTCTACCTCAAGGTTTTTGGAACAATTTGAAATGAAATTGCTCAAACCAAATTTACAATAGGTTAGAGACTTCAATATTTCACAATTACAAATTTGGTCTTAAAGTTGAACAGTATTAAGATACCGAGCTGGAGTAAACAACTCAACAGAGTTTGTATTCTTCTGTGATTTCAGAAGATTATTTTGTCCTGTGCCACTAAACCAGAGAAAAAATAATCAACAATTTAGGTTTTAATAGAACTGAAATAAACACAGATGTACATACTGGGGCAGATGTATTATGATACAGCACCAGTGGTATAATAATACTAGGTCTAATTCATCCCCTTCATGTGGATAACTTGAGTCTCTGAAACAACGCCACAATACATTTAAAGAATATGAACGCTGGACTCTGTTCCTGCTAGCAATGCAAGCCAGCAACACGAGATTATATGAAACTTTGTACAAAAAAAAAAAAAATGCTACAAAGTCATAAAAATTACCCTTAGAATAAATGATTTAAATAGTGCAAGTAAACATTCCTTGAGGAATACCATTTTGTAAGATGGGCCTGTACTACTTATCCAAAAATGCAAGAAAATAAAATCACCTAAGGAAACTGAATGAGCATTTTGAGTAACCCTACTGTGAAACTGACAATGTCTCATTATCAAGAGAATCTTTAATATTCCAAATTGAAAAAGATAAAAAACAAGGCTAATATTTAGTGTTGTTGAGAAAACTGGCTCTCTCATACATGGCTGGTGGCATTATAAACTGGCCCAACCTTTAACAATTCCACTTCTTGGAACTTATCCTAAGGAAAAACTGTGGATGTGCTCAAAGATACCCCTCCAGAAATTACGATCACAACAAAGTCTATAGGAAAAAGATGCTGTAAAAAAGCAAACAAACAAAAAACAAGATGCAGATTTTTTATGGTTTAACACACAAAAAAATCATTCTCTAGAAAGTGAAAGCACAGTTCAAAACAGTATAATCTCCTCATTAAGCACTGTGCCGCAGTGACGGAATGCTCTATATGTTAACTGAGATGGTGGTTTCACAGCTGTATACATTCATCAAAACTTAAATTACGGGCCAGGTGCAGTGGCTCATGCCTATAATCCCAGCACTCTGCGAGGCTGAGTTGGGAGGATCACTTGAGGCCAGGAATTTGAGACCAGCCTGGGTAATAAATAGCAAGATTCCTTCTGTAGCAAAAAAATAAAAAAGAAAAATATCTGGGTGTGGTGGCACACACCTGTAGTCCCAGCTACTCAGGAGGCTGAAACAGGAGGATCACTGGAGCCCAGAAATTTGAGGTTACAATGCTATGATTACCACCACTCCACTCTGGGCAGGGCAACCAA
>VBSM01003169.1:13799616-13860976 GCA_008086735.1 Cheirogaleus medius
CACCAAATGTAAGCTTAAAATCAGTACATTTAATTTGGCTATCCCTTACACTAAAATTTTCCATGAGTATATTTAATTGTATATAAATTATATCTTAATAAAGTTGTTTTAAAAGAAAAAAGTGGTAGGTACATCTTGAGCTCACTGAGGGCAGGAAGTGGGTCTTAATTTGAGGTGACAAGATTCTTTATTCACCTGAGTACTTGTTGGGGATCTGGGGGCAGGAGCTACATTGCTTACCAGGCATCCTGTTAAAAGAATTTGAGCAATGGAAGAGAAAAAGAAATGACGAGGAAGAGGTAAAACACTGAGAGCCAATAACGTGGCTTATGGCCATTTGCTGCTTTGTGCAAGTCAATTGCAAGCCCCTAAATCTTCAATAAAATCACTCAACTTACAAAATGCTTACAAGTAGTGGATTCTTTCACGGAAATTGTTTAAAGAGCTAAGCAGAATGTCTGGATTAACAGCATATTCAATCCCAGAACCATGGACAAAAGGAAACTTCAAGACCTTAAACTACTTGATAATTGGCCAAATCCTAGGCAGAGCATTGGACTTTCAGGGGCCAATGAATTGGAAAGCTAGATAAATTTAGCTAGAAGTCCAAGGTGAGGGGATTGAAAACAGGATTAATCCTAAACACTGACTTGTATATTCACCTACATTGTTTCATTTAATCCTCAGAACAACCTTGAAAATATTTTATAGAAATGTGCAAAGAAACCTACCAAGTGGCAAAGCATGGACTAGAAGCCCACTTTACAGTCAAGGGCTCTTTTCATAATTTGCCACAGCTAGAACTTGGAATTCTCAGCACCAAGAAATGCCTTACAACTATACATCCATGTTTGGGGAATAACAAAGATTTATAACTGAAAGGTGCATCAAAGCTAAAAATAGAAAATGTTTCTTAATTTATTCTGACAGTATATCAAGAAGTATCCATGGAGCTGATGCAGAGAAGAGTCACCAAGGATAGAGGAAAGGGTAAACTCTTGAGACAACATTTGCCTCTCCCCTCGGCATTTTCTTCCTCTAATCCTTTCTTCATTAACATCCTGGTTTTAAAGCAGGCAGTCCTGTCGTTTCCAAGATTTGAGGGTTGCCCCAATAGAGTGGAGAAAGGTTAAACTGATCTGGAACAAAGGCATTTCTCTATAGTATATGAGAAATATACTTTGAAAGTGAAACAAGGGAAGGGAATCTTTCCCCTAATCATAATCAAAACAAAAGATCCCTTATAAAATTCCTAATTCTATGTACCCATAATAATTAAAAATTTAAAAAATTTAAAGGGATAAATTAAATCATATTTGACTAAGAACAAAGTATATTGAATTACAATATTTTCATTTATTGTTTTGTTATACAATGTGACATAAAAGCAAATTGTTAATGTTTGGGGTCATTTTATCACATACCTTGATAGCTATAATATTGTTTGGGGGTAAAAATCTTTTGTGTGTTAGAACATCAGATTTGTCACTATGTAGTGTCTCATCACAGCACAACATACAAAAATCCCATTTTTTATACAAGAACACTGTAACAGAGAAAAGAAGGGCATGAACAGAGTACAAATATTTAACAATCTCCATGTATTCTTCATTTACATGTTCTAAAAATCCTTAATTATATCCTCTTTCATGGCTCTCTGAAATTTTTTTCCTAGAAATTGATGGGTACTATCATTCATTTTTATGTTGACCTATCCAATCATTTTGCTTTTAATTTACACATAGCTTTTGAACTACAAGACTTCTTCTCATTTAAAATTTTATTCTTTCAGCCTTAGATCCACAAGGAACAAGTTTGTGTACTACAAGTGTTTAATAATACCCTCAAAAAAAAAATTCTGCAGGACTGAAGTACTGCCCCATCTCAAGGGCTTCTTATCCTTCCCTAACTATTATAGGGCCAGTTCAGGCAGTTTTTTACCTTTAAAATCTCCATACTGGGAAAGTACCGTGTTTCCCCCAAAATAAGACAGGGTTTTATATTTATTTTTCCTCAAAAAGACACCCTAGGGCTTATTTTCAGGGGATGTGTTATTTTCCCCTCAAAGCTTCAGCTTGCAGCATGCACAGGATGGCCAGGACCTGACAGGGGGAGCCGACCTTGCTGGTGGGGCTGCCCACATCTTTCCGGTCACCTCTGGGATAGTAGCTGTCACAATGGGGCAGATGAGAAGGGCTGCTCATCTTCTTTACTGCTCCACGACGAAATGCATAGGTTGTGCAGATATGCTGTATAGCCACGCCCATCACTAGGTCTTATTTTCGGTGTAGGGCTTATATTGCACAAATGCTTAGAAATCCTCCTAGGGCTTATTTTATGGGTAGGTCTTATTTTAGGGGAAACACAGTAGTATGTCAGATATAAAGTTAATGTCTCTCACTTTCCTTCTACACCTATGATTCTGGAGGTGGGACTCTATCAGGGGATCTCTGTTAAACTGCAGATAAGGGGATGGTAAAGGGAAACTGCAAGAGGGGTCTTGCTTCTTCTAAGCTTCTTGTCTGCCTGGAGTACCTAGAACATCATCCAACATCCCTGTAGCACATTAGTCCAATATGCAGTTTATCTAACACTGAGAGAACCAGCTTGATCATCACTCCCTCCCCTATAGAGGGCCAGCCATGGCATAATTCAGAAGTTGGAAAATTCATCATTTTGACTGGTAAACAGTATCAGAAGTTGTATAGGGGAGGGAACACAAGGAAGGAAATATCAATGAAATAATTAAGATGAAAAGGCCAGGTAATGAAAAAGCCTTATATGCCAAGTTAGAGTTTGAACCAATCCTATATACAATGGAGAGCCACATGATCACATTGGTGTTTTTAGAATAATGTGTCAGTGTAGAAAAGTAAAAGTGTGCGCACGCATAAGTAATGACAGGGGATGAATTCTGAGATTACTCCCCTACCAAAAAAAAAAAAAAAAAAAAACAGGAGAGGATGAGCACACATACAAAGACAGTTTGGAGGAAGGGGAAGGATGTTAGGCAACTAGGTTAACAGTGATGTAATTAATAAAGAGAAGGAACAACTAGCAGTACTGATGCACCAGAGAGGGAGACAGCAAAATGAATACATTCCATTGTAAAACTACGCTGATTTAAAAATGTCTGCAAGACATGTAAGTGGAGATTAATAGTAGGCAATTGGCCAGCCTGAGCAAGAACAAGACCCCGTCTCTATTTAAAAATAGAAGGAAATTAGCCAGACAACTAAAAACATATAGGAAAAATTAGCGGGGCATGGTGGTGCATGCCTGTAGTCCCAGCTACTCAGGAGGATGAGGCAGAAGGATTGCTGGAGCCCAGGAGTTTGAGGTTGCTGTGAGCTAGGCTGATGCCATGGCACTCTAGCCTGGGCAACACAGTGAGACTGTCTCCAAAAAAAAAAAAAAAAAGTAGGCAGTTGGAGAGAACTAAAACTCAGGGATAGGTTTTGAAATCACTGATCTATATGGACTGAAGCCTGTAAGTGAATGAGTGTGTTCAAGAGAATATATAAGGAGAAATGGCCCATGGTCTGAACCCAAGGAGAACATGAACACTTAAAGGCTTAAAAACTATCATAGCAGATACGAGACAGTCCTTCATATTAGTGATACTGGAAAGCTATACATTTATTTTGGATTACTACTACTCCTCAAAGCATTTGTGCATTTCTTTGGAGGTGCCTAAGAGCCAGTTTAAAAGCCAAAAGAGAAAATCAGTTCTAGGATTATATGATCACAACCTCTCATTGTTTTAAACTCTGTCCAACTGGATCATAGAATCATCAAATTTTAAAATAGGAATTAGGTCACAGTCTCTTAATCCCTAAGATAAGAATAAAACCCAAATCTGATTTGTATCCATTATTCACCAGAATTGGCTCAAATTTCTTATAGTGTCCAGCAATCAAATTTACTCCTTAAAGATTTACTACCACTGAAAACTTTTTGTTTTTAAATAATGGCTCATAAGGTCTGAAGGATATTTCTTTTTTTATTATTTTTTATTTTATTTTTTTGAGACAGAGTCTCACTCTGTTGCCTGGGCTAGAGTCCCATGGCGTCAGCCTAGCTCACAGCAACCTCAAACTGTTGGGCTCAAGCAATCCTTCTGCCTCAGCCTCCCGAGCAGCTGGGACTACAGGCATGTGCCACCATGCGTGGCTAATTTTTTTAATATATTTTTAGTTGTCCAACTAATTTCTTTCTATTTTTAAATAGAGACGGGGTCTCGCTCTTGCTCAGGCTGGTTTTGAACTCCTGACCTTGAGTAATCCTCCCGCCTCGGCCTCCCAGAGTGCTCGGATTACAGGCATGAGCCACCGCGCCCGGCCGATATTTCTTAAATATTCTAAAGCAGTGCAGGCTACAAATGTGACTAGTTTTATGGGAGCCAATACAAATTACCTATTTCCTAAAAATTCTGCCCTGCTTCCCTTTAGCACTGTCATTTCTCAAAAGTATTTATTTAGACAAAGCTTCAACTAAAATATTTACCATGGAATGAAGCACTGATACATGCCACAATATGGATGAAACTTGAAAACATGCTAAGTGAATGATGCCAGACTGAAGAGGCCACATATTATATGATCCCATTTATAGGAAATATGCTGAATAGGCAAACCCATAAAGACAGACAGTAGATAAATGGTTGCAAGGAAGGAAGTGAGGGTGGAGAGTGACTGCTAATGGGCACAGTTTCTTTTTGGGGTGACGATAATCTTCTGGAATTAGATAGTGGTAATGGTTGTACTACTCTGTGAATATACTAAAATAAACCACTAACTTATATACTTTGAAACGGTAAATTTTATGGTACGTGAATTATACCCCCCAAATTCACCCTTTCAAAGTGTATAGGTTAGTGGTTTTCCTTCAATAAATATTCAGAAGATTTTAGCATTTTACCTATGAACTAGACATTATAATAGTAAAAGAAAGTGAAGGGGAAATAATTTATTATTTGACTATTTTTTAGTGTATAACATAGTCAGCATATTGATTGAATTTTTAGTAACAAATATGCATTCAAGAACTACACTTCTGAAGAAAAGAAACTTTCAAGTTAACAGATTGCATTTGAAGCTAAGTATCTGTGGTCCAAGCACAGACATGCTGACTCATGTTACAGTTTTAGCACTACTCAAATATCTCCGTAGGTTTGGTATGTCTAACCTAGAATGACATTCTACTTGCCCTACCCCACTTTTCTACTTATCCTTCAAAATTCAGCTCAAATGTCACCCTCTAAAAATCTCTTTCCCTAAACTAATCTTGATTCTCCAGGCAGCTTGTCACTTTTTGGTGTTCCCACTGATGCCTTTATATTCTATACATAAGGTGGCACTGGCTGTATACTTTTACTTGTGTCCCCCACCCACATTCTACCCATCTCTGCATTGATGCCAAGCACACACAAGACTGTGTCTGCAAGGTATACACTAAAATCATCCAGAGCTCTTAAAACAAAAAACTGTTTTGGGCTGGCAATGTTAAATTTATAAACACTCCCAGATAACTCTAATGTACACCCATGAACTAAGCACTCAGATTATAAACAAGTGTTCAGAGAAAATATCATGTAGTTCCTATACACCAGTATCTCTGCTAACTTAACTGGGAAAAGATTCTTTTTTTTTTTTTTTTTTTGAGACAGAGTGCAGTGGCATCATCATAGCTCACTGCAGCCTCAAATTCCTGGACTCAAGTGATCCTCCTGCCTCAGCCTCCTAAGTAGCTCAGAGACTATAGGTGAGCACCATGATGCCCGGCTAATTTTTCTATTTTTAGTAGAGACGAGGCCTCACTCTTGCTCAGGCTGGTCTCGAACTCGTGAGCTCAAGCAATCCTCCCGCCTCAGGCTCCCAGAATGCTAGGATTACAGGCATGAATCGCCACCACCCTGGCCTGGGAGAAGATTCTGACAAAAAATAGGCAAAGTATGGCCAAGTATTCCCTTGTCTAATCACAGTCGATGCAGGCACATGAATAGAGCTTGCAGCACTTTTAGTTTAAGTCTTATGTGAATCACAAGTGTAAGGACAGGGTGCTTTATTTGAAAAAGTGCTACTTAATGGGAATAGCTCTTTTAAAGCGGAAGATAAGAAACCTCAAGCTCTAGAGCTGTAAATCACTGTACCTCCAACTGTGAAAATAAATTACTTTTTAAAAAAGCAAACCAAGAATTGTATGTGCTCGCACAGAGGGAATTATATTGAAAAATACTTTTAGTTATTCTCTCCCAAATCAGAGTGAGGAAATTAAGTCAGACACAAATACCCTCCCTGAATTGAAAACATAAAACTCAATATATAAAATGAGTACAAAATAATTCTGGTCTATTTTTAGGCTTCCTGAGTTAAAAAAAAAAAAAGTTTTTATTTAAAATTAGCATTGGAATGGTTGCAGTCCAACTTGGTGATACCCCAAATACAGGCGGTCAGGTGTCACATATCAAAGTTTCAGTCAATGGAAGAACCATATAGGAGACAGTGGTCCCATAAGAGTATAATGGAGCTGAAAAATTCCTATTGCCTAGTATTTACTATACCATACTTTTACCATTAATTTAGAGTATACTCTTTCTACTTATATATTTGAAAAAAGTTAACTGTAAAATAGCCTCAGGCAGGTCCTTTAGGAGGTACTCCAGAAGAAGATACTATTCTCACAGGAGACGACAGCTCATGTGTGTTACTGTCCATAAAGACCTTCCAGTGGGACAAGATGTGGAAGTGGAAGATCAGTGAAACTGATAATCCTGACCCTATGTAGGCCTAGGTCAATATGTGTGTTTGTGTCTTAGTTTTTCACAAAAAAGCTTAAAAAGTAAAAAAATAAAATTAAATTAAAAAGTTTTAAAAATAGGAAAAAGCTTAAGGAATAAGGATATAAAGAATATTTTTGTACAGCTGAACAATGTGTTTGTGTTTTGACAAAAGAGTCAAAAAGTTTATAAAAAGTTATAATAAGCTAAGGTTACCTTATTGAAGAAAAATAATTTTTATGTAAGTGTAGTGCAGTCTAAATGTACGGTGTGTATAAAGTCTACAGTAGTGTCCACTAATGTCCTAGGGCCTAGGCCTTCACATACACTTGCTGACTCACCCAGAGCAACTTCCAGTCCTGCAAGTTCCATTCATGGTATAAGTGCCCTATACAGCTATGCCATTTTTTACCTTTATACTGTATTTTTACCATACCTTTTATATTTAGATACACAAATACTTACCACTGTGTTATAACTGCCTACAATATTCAGCATGGTAACACGTCATACAAGTTTGTAACCTAGGAGCAATAGACTATGTTCTATATCTTAGGTGTGTAGTAGGCTATATCATTTAGGTTTGTGTAAGTACACACAATGTTCACACAATGGTGAAATCGTTTAATGATGTACTTCTCAGAAAGTATACCCATCATAAAGCAATGCAAGACTGTATATTTTTCTGGGAAGAAACAGCAAGAAAGAGAGAAGTACCTCCTCTTTAGTCCCTCCTCATCAGAACCAAAAACTTCCCCAAATCCAGGATACAGAAGGGCAGGAGAGGAATATGCTACCCAGACCACAGGCATTCCATCTTAAGGGAACTATATTACTAAACAGGGTTTGGCGCCTGTGCAAAAACTACAATAGGAGACTTTTGATTAAAAAAAAAAAAAGGAAAGAAAGCTAAGCACTTAGATCTTGCTCTTGAACATGTTTCCATTTCATGTGTCCAAATGAAATAAAAACACATGCATTGCCAGTTATTATCTAGGGGCAGATAGGTTCTGGCATATTCTATCTGCAGCACCCACAATCCATAGACTCAGAACACCTAGGTCCAAATCACAGTTCTATAAACTACCTAACCCCTTGTGTAGATTCATATATTTATAAAATAGGGATAACATTAATATCCATATCATGAAATTGCTGTTAGAATAATTTAGTGCATGTATTTAATAACATGCTTAGAACTGGAGTGCCCAGTACATATAATAGCATCAATAAAAGATGTTTATTTTTATATAATAAAAACTGTATGACCAACATCACTTCGAGAATATTTGCCACACTGCACTCTGGTAATTATGATTCACAGATGAAATCTGAATTTAACAATTCAGAAATGCTTTGTTTGCCCAATAGTTCTTGATGCCATCTCTCTGAACTTAGTAATTAATAAGTAAAAATTCTTGATGAGACCGTAATAATTATACAAGGCATTATCCATCGCACATACTGTATTTCTGGGATATGCCATGCACGCTTTCTCTCTCTCCTTCCAGCTTTCATACCTGCTATTCCATTTGCTCAAAATTCACTCAACACTCCCTCCTACTCTTTGCCTGGCCAACTCCTGATCTTCAAGTTTAAAAACACTTCCTCAACAGATACCCTTCCTTCATCCTTAGACTATGATAAATTCCCTGCATTTCCTCTTTTAAAACACACCTCATTGTAATTTCTTATTTCATGACTGCGTTTTCCATTAGACAGGGATGCTTATCATGTTCACCTGTCTTAGTGCTGAATACATATTATGAATTCAATAAATGTCCAATTAATTAAACTGAAACATATCTTATAAACGGATAATAAAAAGGCAGACAAATCATGATGTTATGGAACATTGAAATTTGGCCTTGGGCTCTTATTAGATTACTAAAGCTATTTGCTGCTGCCTCATATTCTCCTTACGAGTCACCAAAAACACAGCTACTTACTGAAATAACTTTCCCTGAGTATAAACTATAAAAGAATCTTAGAAAGTTTCAGAGAATTAAAAACTCAACAGTGGTCTCATGACACAAAGACAACATTTGTTACATTTCTTCCTAGTGTTTTCTTAACTACAATGCCTTTAATCCCTAGACTGTGTATTTTTCAAAAGACTTTGAAAATACAAATTCATTTACCCAAAACTAACCAAACTGACAGAGACACAATGTGATGATGTTGAAAACTAAAGGAGAGTTTGACAATCTGAATATAAAATAGCCAATTTTTTAAAAAAGCCAAGTATATCAACCTTAGATTCTGAAACCAATGTCTAATAGTACTTTAAATTACAGCAGAATTTGGGGTAGGCACAGTGGCTCACGTCTGTAATCCCAGCATTTTGGGAGGCTGAGGCAGGAAGACTGCTTGAGGCCAGGAGTTCTAGACCAGCCAGGGCAATATAACAAGATCCCATTTCCACACACAAAAATTAAAGATTAGCCAGGCATGGTGGCGCGTGCCTGCAGTCCCAGCTACTCGGAGGCTGAGGCAGAAGGCTTGCTTGAGCCCAGGAGTTCAAGGCTACTATGAGCTTTGATCACACCTCTGCACTCCAATCTGCGTGACAGAGCAAGACCCAACTCCTAAATACATACATACATACATAACAGCAGAATCCTATTTAGAAGCATCTGAGTTACTAGCCAATTCAGAATTATAAAAATATCTATGCCTAAGTACTCTTAGGGAATTTTAAAATAGCTGCATCCAGGATTTTAACAAATATACTACAATGCATCCAATGGTGTCATGTTGCTGTTTAAAGAATGAATAATTAAGAATTCTTTCTGTTGATTCTGAGGTCTCTTAACCAGTTCCTTGAACCCCATAGTCATGTTTCTGTCATCAGAGATCCTCAGGCCATAGTTCACTTCACTTGGGAAGAAATTAAAAGTTGCTAAGATTTTAGCTGAAGTTAGCTGATTTCCTAATTTATATATTCATGCTGATACCCTCATACACTACATTTGCAAAGAAAATTTCAACACTATAATAAAAACAGTCCAACTCATAATTCTTTTTCTTGATATAGCATCACTACATACACTATATCTCTCAGATCTAGAAAGCTAATACTGTATAACATAAGAATTAGGTACCTACATCAGAACCGTGATGACCGCAACTATAATGTTCAAATCCCCTGCTGGATGCTGTCCTCATTTTCTTATTTCTATTTATTTCTATAGTGCATATGCATCCATAACTCATTACAACAGATTTAAGTTGTATGCTCAGAACCTATACAACTTGGATCTGTAGCATAAGTTATTTTCTTCTTAAATCCATTTACATACAGGTAAACCGTACTACAAGGTATAGAAAAAAATGGGAGGCACCAAGTTTCTAGTCAGGAATCCTGCCTATCCAACTTCAACCTACAAATTCCTCACCAGAGAGAGAAAAGGATAGAACAGATGTTCTCTAATGTGAAAACTCTGCTTCTAATAAGAGTGGTCACGACATGTGTGGAAAAAACTCTGAACATCAACAAAGCAAATGTGTAACATTTCATCATCACCTAGAGCGGTGAAAACTAAGGAAGTGCTTGATAATTTGACAAAACTCAATTTTTATCATATAGGAGCTGATCAATCTGGACTGAAAGAAATGCCTGACACAGACGAGCTTAAAAAATAATACTCAACTGGCTGCTATTTTTAACTTACTTTCAGTTATGTCCACATTTCAAAATCAAAACAGTACATAGTATATTAAAGCAGTATCCTGATGGCCTGAAAGTTTAATCACTACCAAAAGCAGTCCAGGAGATTCTTAAGATGGAGCCCATGGAGACCAAGGGAATCCACAAATAAACTTGGCAAGAATGAGAATCCCCAGAAGTCGTATGTAAAAAAAATACAGCTTATTTTCCTAGGAAGTAGTCAGAAAATTCTTAAATGCGACAAGTTAAAAAAAATAAGAACTACACTATTTCTGGTCAAATTTTTACTATATAAGCTTATCTGTTTCCAAAGGTGATTTTAATTACATTTCATAATATAATTATGTCCTTCTTCATCATGGAAAGTTTTCATGCTTTTTTAAGTGGGAAAAACCATTATCAGCCAAAGATTTTCAGGGCTTAAAAACAGGGGAGTTTTCTAAATCACTTCTTACTTAAAAAACAAAACAAAACAAAAAACCTTATGCACTAGAATACCTATCAAATGAGTGGCTTTTAAATAGTAATGGGAAAAAAATGATACCTGCATTTTTTAAACCATATTTTTTCGAAAAGTAAACTCAAGTCTCAATGCAAAATCACATACTATTAGATTTTTAAGAATTTGAAACTAAATCTCACTAAATAAAAAGTAAATTTTGGGAAAGATTAGTGAAATTCTAATCTCAGCAGGCTGGCTTGCTAGGTTTTAATCAAATAAATCAACTCTTCGGGTAACTTAACTTACTGTTTCTTAAGACTATATTTTATCATTTTCATGACTATTTTGAAAAGGCAAAGGAATGTCACTATATCAATGTAACATGTAAAATTGAAATAGATTTGGTTTTGACCAAGGCTATAACTCAGATCTCATTTATTTGCTCCCAGAATAACTCTAATTCTTCTTTATGACAAGATTAGGGAGAACTTCTCATTTTGGAGATACTTTAGGTAGCCTTTTTACTTAAAGTTACTTTGTAACTTTAAGCTTTAACTGTTCAGTAACTTTTAGAGACTAAAAGAGCTTTGGTCCAGGAGAAAAGACAGAAAAAGGAAACTAAAAATTCTAGAAAAACAAATCCCAAGACTCAGTATCATTCACACTTGTGCAAAAATTCATATATACAAAACTATTCATTATGGCATTGTTTGTACAGCACAATTTTAGGAACAATATAAGTTATCAATAAGCAATTAGCTACAATAAAATCTAGCCACAAGGTTCCTCAAAGCAACCCTTTAAAAAATGAGTCAAAGACAGCAGTCACAATGGGGAGACTAAGGCAGGAGGACTGCTTGAGACCAGAGGTCCCAGGCTGTAGGAAATGTGCTATGATCGCACTACAACCTAGCCAATTTAGTGAGACCCTAGCTCTTAAAAAAAAAAAAAAAGTCACCTCAAACATGTATGGGTGGTTGGAGGGTGGGAGAATCAAAACAGTTGCAAGAAAAAGAGAAGAAGCCTAATATATATGTACTAAGTCACTCTGGTCTTTCTGGATGGATGGATATACAATAAAAATAGTGGTTGTCTAAGGAGTGCTAGCATGCTGAAGGACAGATGAAGGAGTCTTAATTTTCTCTATGTATCCTTTAGAGCCTTTCAAATGTGCTCTACACATGTGTTTCCTAGTCAACAATATAAAAGATTGATGTGTTTTTAAAATGAACTTATGGGTAGTAGAGAGACTTTCAGCTAATATATTGGGTCAGATAGAATATACTAAGCAGTAACAATGTCAAATGATGGAGAATAACAACTTTCTTTTCCCAAAGAGATTAAGGCTCATGGGTTCATTCAATTAATACTTCAGTGCCTACTATGTGCAAGGATTAATTATGTCCAGGTCACCCAAGGGTTCCTGCCTTTATGGAGCTTTAGTGGGGAAGAGAGACAAACAGTAAATAAACCTTGAACAGTAGTAAGTGCTATTCAGAAGAGAAGGGAATAATGGGATAAAAGAAAGTGTGGGGGAGGGAAACTGGTTTACACAGAAGTTAAGGTAGACCTCTCTGAGGATATGAATTGTGAGCCCCAAACTGAACAATACGACAAAGCAAACATGAGGAAAGCCTTATGGCTGGAATAAGCCTAGCCACTTATTGTTCAAGGCACAGTAAAGCCAACAGTGTAGCTGCAGTGGAGTGACCCAAAGAAAGAAGTGCAGAAGATGAGCTGCTCAGAGGTAGGCAAATCCCAAATGCACATTGAGCATTGTAGCTAGGGGCGGGGGAAGACAAGATTTTACTCTAAGTGTGATTGAGAACCTCTACTGTAGGGTTTTTAGCAGGGGAATAACATGATCTATATTTAAAAAAGATAAGCCTAGCTGTTGCTCTAAAATAGGCTAACACAGTAGGCCAGGCAACAAAAGATGGAACTGAACAGAGGTTTCAGAGAGATGGGGAAATGTGTCTGATTTAAGATAGATTCTGAAAGTAGAGTCTACAGAATTTGCTACTGGATTGGATATGGGAATCCGAGTGAGACAGAAATTGGGTGAGTAGTAATTCAAAAAATCATCTTATATTTGTATAATTATTTACAGTTGTCAAGGTACTTGTACATACATTATGTCATTTCATAGCAACAAAAGAGCGGAAAGTTACACCAGTCAAGAACCAAGTTCTGCCTCTTGCCAGTTTTAAGATCTTAGAAAAGTCATTTAAGTCTGTTTCTAGACTTATATTATCTAGTTCACAAAATTTCTGCAAGGACCAAATGGTTGAAGAAATCTGTAAATGTAAAGAATGATCATTGTGAGGTAGAAAGCATCATATTAACAGTTGTCCAAATCAAGCCACCTTATTTTAATATTTCCATTAGATTGGAATGTAACACTGATATGATAATAAACACTAAATTTCATCCTTTGAAAGTCAAAGGTCACAAAAATAAAACAAATTAACAGTCCAATGAAAGAAGGTACGTCCCTATCGCATCAGGATATTCTACATACAACCTGTACAGTGGTTGACAGAAAACTTTTTAAAATAAATTCTAGTATTAAAAAAATAAGCATTTTCACTGATTATGGAACAACCTACATAATAGAAGTATGGCACTAAAAAATTATAATTTTTTAATCCTTTCTAAGGATTGGAGAAAACAGTCCTTTTAGGCTATAAATAACATTAAACTAAAAACACCTATTTTTAACTTTTAAAAGATAAAACCCAAATAAAGGTACCATTCATTAGAGAGATGCTATCAACAAGATACTGTAAAATTAAGATTATATATGACAGCCCATTATCACTGTCTTAGTTTAAGTAGTAAAATGTAAAAGCCTAGTGTAAATTAATGTATGCCAGATGAATTGATACATGAGGACTTCAAATTATCCCATTAAAGCATTTCTGTAAATTTATAAACAAGGTTCCATAGAATTTATTTTTCCATCCAAGGCTTTCATATTACTGTACATATCTTCACAATCAAGCAAAAATGGAAAAATATATGTATAATGTTTAGTTCATTATGTATTTTAGAGAATTATCTTGGATGTCAATTTGCACTACGTACTCAGTCGACAATCTTGAGTAACAATAAAAAGAAACCTAGAGGATATTTGACATACAGCTCTATCATCCCACATTGCTCATTATTCAACAGAGGTCTCAATAAAAATGATCATTGGGGGCCATGTGACTGCAGTGATAACTAAATAACTAAAACCACATTATAAGAACCTTCCGATGCTTATGACAATTAAACCTCCTTTGACAGAATCGGAGACAATCCACAACACAAAAAATTTCGCCCTATGAAAGTTCACATTATTAGACTCTAGTGCTCGCTGAAAATCTATTCTACTTCACTCATTTCTAAGAATTTCTACCTTATAAAAACGTCTTATTTGTCCAAATCAAGCACCTTCAGGTCAGTGACACTCCCCATCTCAGATATATTTAACTGCAAGTACATGAAGCACTACACAATACATCATCCTCCAAAGCCTAACAGATCTTCTACTTAATATGCAAATACCCCCAAATTTTAGAAGAACGAATGAGATTAAAAACACACGTTCACCAGGTTTTATCAAGCAAAATTATGCTGCAATTTAGTCACTTTAACTAGCGTGAGAGCAACAAAGATGTTTAACTAATTTCTTTCATAAGAACTGACAAAAAATTTTAACGTTTAGTTTTCATGGATGCAAGAAACACCTCACGTCTGAAGACCTGACGATATTATGTAAAGACTTTACAAAATCAAAAGGTCCAAGATTTCATGGTTCCATATGTACTTGTCATAAGTACAGTATTCATAAAGAGCCGAAGAAGGTTTTAATAATTAACGCGCACAAAATCGAGAGGCAAAAGATTTCACAAGATCCCCATAACTGCGGCCCTCCCCCAACCTTGTGCTAAACTATTTCCTCGGAACAGAAACAGCGCTGAAAGAGTTTGCCAACCAGAGTAAAATCACTTCTCAGAGATAACGAGCGGAAACGCATTTAGAGGCGAGGAGATCACGGAAGCGCGGGCAGCCTGACGCGGAGCCCCCATGTCCCCGGACCCCGCAGCCAGGGGCGAGCATGTGCTGACGGCGACAGGACGCGCGGCCCTCCCGAAGCCTCCTCCGGGGCTTGGGGCCCCGCCCGGCCTCACCCTCCCGATTCATTCATTCTGCACCCGCGGCTGCCGCACCTCTGCGCTCCCGCCTGGGCAGAGAGGCGAGTCCCGGGCCGAGAGGCCGTGTCGGGCCACAACGTCCGCCTGGAGTCCGGGCCCTGCTGCGATTCCCGCGCGCTCGCAACCTCCGCCCGGGGGTGGTCTGAGAGGCCACGGAGGCCCGGGCCGGCCCGCGCCCAAGACCAGAGCCCCGCAGCCCTGCCGCCCCACCCTCGCCGGCGCGTGGAACAGGCCTGCCCCCGCCCGCGGGGCGGCCCCCTGGAAGCCCCTGGCCTCCGCCGCCGGGCTGCCCTGCCGCGGCCGGAAGTCTCCCGGAGCCCCCTCCCCAGCACCCGACTTCCCTCACCGCGGCCAGACCCTCTCCACGCCACCTCGGGCCTCCCAGCGCGGGCCGCGGGCCGGAGGAAGAGAAGGGCCGCGCTGCCCACCCCACCGGGCAGACAGGAGCAGAGCGGGCAGCCGGAGGCCGGCCCGGGCGGTTACCTTGATGATCCTTCGGGGCAGCCCAGCCATCTTGTCAGATCCCGAGTTCGGCCTCTGGTCTTGTCTCCGGCTCCGCTCGCCTCACGCACGAGTGGAAGTCCCGGGCTCCACTTCCGGGGGACGTTGCCGCGCCCGCCGCCGCCGCCGCCGCCGAGGCCCCTCGGGAAATGTAGTCCCTGCTCGGGCTCGTGTCCGGGCGCGGGCGGGCTTCCCTCGGACCTGGCCCCCTCCCCCGCGCTCCCTGCCCCAACCCCGGCCGGGGGTGGCGGAAGTGACGCTCCGCGGCGGGGCAGGGACTTGGGGGAGGCGGCGCGGAGCGGTGTGGAACTCCGGCGCTCGTGGCCGAGCCTGCCGCGCCACGGCGGGAGTGGGGGGCCCACGCCCACAGGCCTCTTAGCCGCGGCCACGCCCGCGCCGGTGGGCGACGTAACAGAGGCCCGGCCTCCGACGTTGCCCATTCATTCATTCATTCCTTCGTTCATTCAACTTGCTGCATTGCGCGCGGCCCCGGCTGGCGCTCCAGGGAACGACTGCGGTCGGGCTGATCCGCCCTCTCCTTCCTCAAAGGGTGGGCAAGACCGAAACTCGATAGCAAAGCTTCTAACTGTGGGTCTCTCTAGTTATCCAGACCCTGAGGAGGGAGTATCGATGCTTAAATTTCGCACGAATGGGGCCTCTTTGATACACCCTTCAGACCTGGGGTAGGGTAAAGGAAAAGGGTTTGGAGCGAGTTGGGGGCGGGGAAAAAGAAGAATGGCTTCTGAACGCCTGTCCTAGCGGTTGAGATGCAGAGTTGCTAACGGGACGAATGACCAGGGAAAGGATTAAAGAACTAAAGAACCGAGAGTAATCCTTAAACGAGGGATTACTCATAGAGGGCGAGCCCCTATAGAAGGATTACAGTAGGGGTGCCCGAAAATGGGAATGTTGGAGAAGCATTTCGTCCTGATGATTGATCGCTTGCCATTGACGGATTTTTTTGCAGGCATCTTCACAGCAATCTTAAAGAAAACGTGTTGTCTCCATTTTACAAATGAGGCTTAAGAGAGTTAACTTTTTCCAAGGTTATGGTAGGAGAAGGTGGAGCTGTTTTGTCCCCAGGCAGATCTGTCAAGACATGAGCCCTTAACTACCTAACCACAGTGTTTCCTAGCACAGTAACACAAACAGTAGATGGTGAGTGAATGAAGACATAGGGCTGATCATGCCTTCCAGGAACTTAGGGCCCAGTGGAGGAGAGAGACAAGTAAACAATTAATTACAATCCAATATGATAAGGCTGTGATAGAGGTTCCTCCAAGGTGCTATTTTAGCACAGAGGCATTAACTGCTTGAGAATTTAGGGAAGGCTTCTTAAAGAAGTGGAGTCCTAAATGATGAGAAAGTCCCCTGGTAGGGAAGAGCATGCCAGGCATAGGAAATAGCCTGTTGAAATGGCATTGAGCTATGACAGAAAAAAAAGTGCACGAAAGAAACTGGGAATATGAGTGCAAGAAACATAGTAAGAACAATGAGAAACATTTTGTGATGATTACATGGATTATCTCACTTAATTATAAAGCATATGAGGTAGGCTCTATTATTCCCAGAACCTTTTAAATGAGAAGCCAAGGCTCTAATAGAGAAAACTTGATAATGAGAGCTTCAAATAACCAGAAGTCTGAAATGGGTGGTTCTGTGACTAAAAGAATCTGGGAAGGTGAATGACACTGGACAAAGAAAATTTCAGATTATTTTATATAGGACCCAGGAGAATTCACCCTGGTAGAAAGGAAGAATGTTGGGTTAGAAGTGTATAAATCTGTACTTAGGCAGGGCTTGGCAAGGAAGGCACATCTCTGCTCAGCGCTGCATCAGCCTCAGCAGAGATCCACTTCCAAGATGGCTCACAAGGCAGGCAAGTAGACAAGGCCAACAAGTTGGTTCTGGCTGTTAGTTCCTCTCCAAGTGGGCCTCTCCCTGGGGCATCTTGGGCTTCCCCACTGCATCGTGGCTGGGTTCCAAGAGTATGTGTTCTAACAAGCAAAAGTTGAAGCTCTTGTCTGTAGTCCCCGCTACTTAGGATGCTGAGGTAGGAGGATCCCTTGAGCCCAGGAATTCAAGGTTGCAGTGAGCTGTGATCCTACCACTGCACTCCAGCCTGGGTGACAAAGCAAGGCAGCATTGCTAAAAAAAAAAAAGGGGGGGAGGGGAACCTGAATCGCCTTTTTTTTACCTAGCTGTGGAAGTCACATAGCATCACAATTGCCATAATCTATAGGCCAACCAACCTATACCCACCCAGTTTCAAGGATAGGGGACATAGCCTCTACCTCTTGAAAGGAAAGTGGCAAGATTCTAGAAAGTAGCAGAATATATGTGATGGATGGAAGGTATGGTTGTTGCCAACTTTAGAAAACACAAACTGTCGTATGTATATTTGTCAGAGTATGCTTACTAGCCACTGGCCTTAGAATCACCTGGGCGCTGGTGAAAATAAGCATTCCTGAAGCCCTTCCCCTAGAGATTCTAACTGTATAGGTCAGTGCTGAGACCTGGGACTCTGCATTTAAACATCATGAATAACCTTGATAGATCCTAACATTTGAAAACAAAAGATTTTGAACAAACAAGAACAAAAAAAGTATATATAAAGAGTTGCCAGGGGCTTTCTTCTGGCTATTTTCTATCAGAACAAATAATGAGTATCATTCAGATTAAGAGTGAAGGCTCTGGAGCCCCTAGCCTGGGTTTAAAAACTTACATTTTGCTGAATTTCTCTGTCTCTCATTTTTTGTACCTATGAAATATACTTACCTTCATGTGTTTGTTGTGAAATTTAAATGATATATATATATATAAAGTACTTAGAACAGTACATAGCATTTAGCAGGTATTATTATTTTATAATTTGATAGAACCAGGTATAGTTTTCTTTAGGAAACCAGATTTTTAAAACTTGACAGTATAACCTTGTTTGATATAGACTGGTTTGATACCATGAAATTTTCTTAGAGTATTAACCCTTTAAAATACATATTTTTCATATCTCTAATTGTTTTGTTCTGTTCTTGCCCCCCCCCTTGAAAACAGCTCACACTATGTTCATCTGGAAAATAAAATCTGAACTTCTGGTTCATGCAAGTCCTGTAGAACAGGATATAATCTAGAAGAACAGGTTGCCACATGGCTGAGATGGGGTTTTCAGGTGAGAAGGCTGCTTAAGAGTCCTATTTACTATATCCAATACAGAGATAGAGAACAAAACAGTGGTTATCAGGGGCAGGAGGTGGGGGTGGGAGGTAATGGGAAGATGTAGGTCAGAGGATCCAAAGTAGCAGATTTTTAGGATGAACAAGTCTAGAGATGTTCAACATGTACAACATGAAGACTATAATTAATAAAATTGTACTATATATGGGATTCATGCTAAATGAGTAGATTTGAGCTGCTCTTGCCACAAAAACAAATAAAGGAAAAGTAGGTAACTGTCAGATGATAGACATGTTAATATGCTTCAGTATAGTAACCTTTTTACTATTATATATATCACATAACATCTTGTTGTATACCTTCAGTATACACAATAAAACTTATTTTTAAAAAAGAATACTATTTACTACATCCATAAAATATGGATCAAATATTGTAAAATACTGTAATGGATTCCTTCAGGGAAGGGGTATTGAGCAGCTCGAGAACAGAGGTAAAAGGGAAACTTTTTACTCTATACTCTTATACCTTTTAAATTTTGAATGATGTGAAAGTTTTATCTATTCAAAATGTAAAATGTGTGCTTAGTTTAATAATTTCAACAGTCTACTCCAAGACGTATTCAAAGCTCTTCCAATGCTGATCAGAATGATATCAAGCCTGGGCAACATAGCAAGATCCCATCTCTATAAAAAAAGTATGAAAAATTACCCAGACATGGTGGCACACACCTGTAGTCCCAACTACTCGGGAAGCTGAGGCAGGGGCATCACTTGAGCCCAGGAGTTCCATGCATCAGTGAGCTATGATTATGCCACTGCACTCTAGCCAGGGTAACAGAGTGAGACCCGGTCTCAAAAAAAAAAAAATGCTATTATATACTCAAAACTCAGCAAAAAGGTGCTGGTCCAAGGTACTGAATATATGATTACAATGGCCAGATAGCTTCACTAAGCTCAGAACTCTTAGCTAATTAATCTTTTTTGGCTGTTCATCTGGCCTTACTCTCTTCCTTGTTTCTTTCCTGTCTTTGCTCTTTCTGGGACTCAAAGTGTAAGTGTCTTTGCATTATGATATAGAGGAAGAGCAAGCACAAATGCTGTGTTGGAGGAATTAAAAAAGTCCTGTTCTATAAGAATCTCTTAACATCCTGTAAACTATTTTACTGCCTCCTGCTCCTTCCCCATCACCCACCCCCAAATATTCTAGGTTTGCTGTTTTGGTCCTATAACTGGTAGATGCATAAGTACTATTTCCCCTGTAGGCAATAACTTAGGGCATTTATGCCTGGGATCTTCTCTCTCTTGACCACCACTGAATCACTGGGGCCTAGTGAATGGTCTGCTACGTGTAGGCTCTCAAAAAATATTTGTCAAGGGAATGAATCAATCAATGCAGACTGAAAATAAACACCTATTTGAGAATGGCTGACACAGATTTGTGATCCATAAGTGAATGCTTACAGAAAGCACAGGAAGTTTATGTTTCTCCCTAAACTTTTCAACTTGACTTCCTAGAGGGCAACAGAGCTTTTCTACAAATTGTCTAATGCTTTGCAGAGGCAAAATAGAGTAGTTCAGTTTAGAAAATGGTCTGTCAGTCACCTTTGATAGATGCCCTGTTTCGATTCATAAACAATAATCATCAGGCAGAAGTATTTGTTTGCAAGTTCCCTTATTGTTTCTTACAGCATAGGGAAACTGTCTTGTGGGCGATCAAGACAGAAGTATCTGTGAGAGGAGGGTTCATGAACACTGACTCAGACAGGCCGTGGGTGGAGGTGGAAGAAAAGGCTGCACACTGATTTATAAAAAGAAGGGGAAAATGCCTGCTGGCTTATATTCATGCCTTTAACGTAAGTAGCCGAGCACCTACAAACCTAACCAACACAAGGCCAGCCTGTAAGAAGAATCTGAGTAGCATCATTCAGGGTCATGGGCAGTTCCTAAGGAGTACTGTCTCAAGGTGGAAGGCCCTGGGAACGATGAGACCCAGGAGAATCAGAGTAATAAGGCTGACCTTTGTTTGTTGCTTTATGCTTTATAAAATGTTTTTCAATGTTATCTCACCCAGGGATAGCCTTTAAGTGCATGCACCATTGGGGCCCATCATTGATTCTACAATGTTCCTATAAACGTAGATGGAGAGGTTGTTCCACACACACATTTGTCTCCCTTCTCTGGGCAATTCCCAGTGGAAACAGGATTCCAGAGGATGGTGACTCAAGACATCTGGCCAGAAGCCTGGCTGGAACAGGAACTCTGCAAAGCAGGGCTCATTTCCCTGTGTGCCACCCTTTCAGGTTCCCAGGAGAACTGTTTGCATTCCATGTCCCTGCATAACTCTGCCAGTGATTGCATCTTCAGCCTACACAGCCTGAAATGTTCTCCCATTTCCTCCCTCTTGGTGGCCCCACCCAAGTTTCTTTTCACTACACTCCCTTCACCTTTCTTCTTCCCCTACCATCCCTTGTCTATCTCAAGTCCTATTGATTTCTTGTATGCTTCTTAGTTGTGTCACTTGCTATCTGAAAAACACTGCCCACTGGGTTCCAGTATGATTAGAAGTTTTTGAAATCTTTGCTTTTCTTCTGAGTACAATGATTTGGGATCAGATATACTCTGGAGCAGAGGTATTCAAACTTTGGAATGCTTTCTTACATTAGAGGCTATTTCAACATACAGGTAAAGGGGCCTCACCCAAAATGTTCTGAGTTTAAGTCACAGACCTTATGCATCTGTGTTTTTAACAAGCTCCTCAGGGAGCACTGAAATGTCCAAAGCTTGAGAGTCAATGTCATATTATCTGTTCTGTTCAAGAAAAACAAAATGATTGCAACAGCAACCTTGACTTATACTTTTACTAACTCCTGTTTTTCTAAACTTTTCTGACCCAATACCTATATCTTCCCTCCTACCCATTCAAATTCTTTTGGTCCAAGTGTTAGATATTTCAGATTGTTGGGGTTTAAGTTGACCCTCAAGTGTTCAGTATTTCAGATTGTTGGGTTTTGTGGGGATAAATAATATCCCCTTTCCTCTGCTGAAATTATAACCAACTGAAAAATACATGCACGATTCAACAGATGAAGATCAAAATATTGTCTTCATTATTAATAAAGCTTATTAGCTCTAAATCTACAATTGGGCTTAATAATATTCCCCCACCAGTCCCCTAATTGCAGGCATAGCTACAAAGTCACGTAGCACAGCCATACAACTGCAGGCCCCTGAACTCAAGACAGAGCAGATAGGAATGCATGAGGGCAGAATGCAGGCCACTAAAGGAGGAGAAATAGGAGGAGGAGGAGAAGGAGGAGGAGGAAGGAGAGAAAGACAGGAGGGGAAAGAAAGAAATAGAGAGAGAGAGAAAGGGTAGGATAGAAAGAGAAGAGGGAAAGAGAAAAGGCAGGGCAGACCCAGTTCATTATTTTTCAGTTCACCAATTAGAAAACTTACTCGTCTTCTAATCACAAAACCATTTGACTCATACTTTGGGTACCAATGGCATGTTTTCTTAACCTACTGCTTACTTTGTATCACAATTTCCGAAGGCAACCCCAGACCACTACCTGGACAATCTCATCATTGCTTTGAAAGTCCTGTGATAGATCACACCTGAACTCTCTCTAACACCATAATCTTCACATCTTTGTTGCCTTTTCACATATAGTTCCCCTCTCCATCCGCCTGCTGGTTTCCCACCCTCCTCCATGAAGTTTTTCCCATCCTCTCCAAAACACCATGTACACCATGTTCTAATAAATGTTCACTTGTGATAATCTGTTTACCTATTTCCCTCACCACACTATGCACCCCTTTAAGGCAGGGAGTGCCATATTTTGCTGTGTGTCGAGCAGTAACACATATTCCCTCCTTCCTGCCTTCATTCATTCTCTGCCTGTGATGTACCAGACCCCCCATCCCCCAGGAATGGATTTTTAAAATGAACAAGGTAGGATCTCTGATCTTGAACTTCCTAATAGGGGAAACAGACATTTAAACAAATTAATACAATTTGATGTGACAGGTTCTGAAACTGAGATATAGAAGATACAATAAGGAGTAGATATATAATATAGAGAAGGATTCTCCATCCATTTAATTATTCAATAAACATTCAGTTAGTGCCCACTAAGTGCCAGGCACGATACTTGACTGCAGGTAAACTGATGAGCAAAATCAGACATGGAACTATCCTTATGGAGTTCCATGGAATGGAAATATATTTTAATAAAATTACCACTAAATAAGTGCTAAATATTATTTTAGTCAGGGTTCTTGGTTACAGGTGTAGAAACAGACTCAGGGTAACTTGAACAGAAAAGGAATTCTTTGGGAGAAGATCAGGTGGTTCATAGGATCACAGGAAAGGCTGCAGACCGGGCTCAGAAAACAGACCTGGCATTCTAGAGCTGGGCAAGGAAGGAGCCCCAGGGACTTACCGCCCCAGTTTTCTGTCGGACACTTCTCCCCTGCCCTCCTCCAGGTAGAATGCTCCTAAGTCCAGAGCCTCTTGGATTTGGACTTCCATTTCCAACTGGGCTGAGCTGATAGGTATGGAAATCTGAGGTCTGACTGCATCTTATGTTGACTTTCAAACAATTTATCATTCTTCAGCCCTCTCCTCACTCCTGCCTTCCTACATAATTGGTGCCACCAATTCCTGAGCCTTGGTGCAACCTGCGGGCTTGACTTTGCTCTGCTCTGCCAAGTCAGATACATTCCTGTATCAGTTGGCTCCAATCTTGTTCCCATTGTTGTTTGAGTGCGAGTCTTGAGAGATGAGGGCAAAAACATCTTTTAAATTGATGTGTTTTGTTGTCTTTGATACAGCTTTCCTGTACAAGAAGATTATTCACAGATTAGTTTTTAATTAACATAAAATTTATTGAAGTAACAGTAAAGTCTAGTTTTTCCTCAAGCCTTCAAGTTTGATTTACAGTTCTTATTATTCTATTTATAAGACTAGCAACTAAAATCATACTTGAGCAAATTAAATACATTTAAACATTTAAATTGCATTAATAAATTTTACATATTCAATTTTCTTTACCAGCCTTTCAATTTTCTGATTGATAAATATTCCCAAGTACCTAAATAATTCTTATAAATTAGAAAAAATTAAATATGGTGACTCTTCTATTAAAATTCTAATAATGCTTCCAAACCTAATATACTACTTCACACCTTTCAACATAGAATCACAAGTCTAAATTAGCTATCAAATGACAAGTTTAAATTAGAACCACAAATTATAGAAAATACAAAAGACCTGGGAACATGTTAAAGTCTGCCCTAAGGATGCACTCAGCAAAGTCCAGATTGTGGGAATATCTTCAGGGCAAACAACTTGGTTTCTTAAAAAAATACATACAAAGAAATAAAAGAGAGATAAATGTAGGAGGAACTTATAAATTAAAGAAACTTAAAAGTGATATTAAGCAATGGAAATGTGTGGATCTAATTTGGATTCTGATTCAAACAAGCCAAATAAATAGAAAATATGACATTTATGAGCCATTTGGAAAATTGCATGTTGAATCGATATTTGACAATATTAAATAATCATTGTGAATTTTAAAAAATTATGTAATGATATTGTGGTTATGTTAGAAGAAAGGAGTGCTTACCTTTTAGCATTTCTTACTAAGATATTTATACATGAAATTATAAGCTACTTAGGATTTGCTTCAAAATATTAATAACATAGGAGATAGTAGGAGTACAGAAGAAATAAAATTGGCCATGGGTTGATAACTGTTGAAACTGAATGAGATGTACATGGTGGTTTATGATATACTATTCATTCCAATTTTGTGTATGTTTGAAATTTTCTATAATAAAAAATTTTGAAAATTATAATCACAAAAATAATCTAATAGGCCATAAAGCAAATCTAATACATTCTAAGTACTTAAATATAAACATAGGATACACACATATGCACACACACAAACTACATATATGTGTGTGATGAAATAAAGCAAATCTATCTACTAGTACTATTTTCCAGTTGGGTTTGAGAATATAACACACACACACACACACACAACATCTATATCTTTTTTTTTTTTTTTTGAGACAGAGTCTCACTTTGTTATTCTGGCTAGAGTGCAGTGGCATCATCATAGCTCACTACAATCTCAAACTCCTGAGCTCAAGCGAGCTTTTTTGTAGAGATGGGGTCTTGCTCTTGCTCAGGCTGGTCTTGAACTCCTGGCCTCAAGGGCGCCTCTTGCCTCAGCCTCCCAAAGTGCTAGGATTACAGGTGTGAGCCACCGTCTCTATATCTGTATCTATATCTCGCATTGGCATCTGAACTAGGGGGCAGTCTTGGGGGACTGAGCCCTTAACTTGTGCAAGAGGAGAAGGATGGAGAGGTCAGGATAATTATTACCCTGGGTCGCTCCTGCAAAGTCACCTCAGGCTGGCTATGCCCTTCAGCTGAAGGTTACCACTCTTCTCAAAGTAGCCACTACAGGACTCTCTCCTTCTGGGTCTGGTAACTGCTCTGTTTGCCCCTTTAAGCTTCAAGGAGCATGAAGAAATAGCCAGTGTTACTAAGCCCAGGTTATAATACTACTACTTCTACTACTATGACTTGTGATTCCCCTACACACCACTCACACCTCTGTGAAGAATCCCTCTGTAAATAAACTCTCCTGAAATGATCCCGATTTGAGTATGTTATCTGTTCTCTGGTCGGACCCTAACAGATATCCCAATTTAAAGCTAGCAATTACTACTGTTCATTTTAGACTAAATTTATTTTTTCATTTTTAATTACATTCATTAGATTATTCCTGACAGTCAAAAGAGAAGGGTTTTTATTTTAATGAATAAGAAATGAGCCATCTCCTTGGGCTAGATTTTCATAAAAATTTATTATACAAGTTTTACTAAGCACCTAGAAGGTATAGTTGTAGCTAGCATTAATTGAGTGCTTGCTGCATGCCAGGTGCTTTGCTATGCCTTTTTTTTGCCTGGGCTAGCATGCCGTGGTGTCAGCCTAACTCACAGCAACCTCAAACTCCTGGGCTCAAGCAATCCTTCTGTCTCAGCCTCCCAGAGTGCTAGGAGTACAGGCGTGAGCCACCATGCCCCACCTATATATATTTCTTGAATCTTTTGGGATTTGAATTATTTTGATTCTGTTATTTCAGTTAGAATTAGGTTCCACTGCTAGTAAAAGACAAAGTAACAGCAACTTAGATAAATGTTTACTTCTCTCTTTTATAAAAATCCATAGTAGGAAGTCCAGTACTTAGGAGCTGGGTCCACGAAGTCATCAAAACTCCAGACTCCTTCCAGCTGACTGTTCCATCATTCAAGGTCAAGGCCATACTAGTATTCTAAGATAGTGACCATTATATACACACTCTAAGACAAAGAGAGTATCTATCAGTTGTCTTTAAGGGAGTCACATGACCACACCTGCGACTGCAAGGGAGGCTAGAAAATGTGGATTTTTAAGTGCTGTGTAGCCAAACACCCAGTCAAAGATTAGGGGTTCTATTAATATTGAAGAAGGAGAGAAATATCTATCAGGGAATAACTAGCAGTTTCTGCTATAGATTTCTCATTTATCACTATGATTAAAGGTATAAAATTTATCTTAAGGCAAAGCAAGTACTTCTTAAAGAGAACACTGAATGCTTACTAAACAAACAGGGTCTTGTTTTTTTTGGCTAAGTAATTTTCAAATAGATGTGGTCTCCTAGAAAGCCTTATTTATTTATTTAGGCTAGTCATGAGGCAATGGGAGTGGAGAAGGAACAAATAAATTTGTAACTGGTTGTGATCCATTTGTTGTGAAGACCACGTTTACAGCCAGTTTTTAGTGTTATCTGTCAGGAATAACATAAAATAGATTTGCCTTTGCCATCAGCCTCGTTGCTTTTGCTGGCACTATACTCTAGTCACAGAAGCCTTATTTTTGTTTCTTAAAAGAATCGTGCTACTTCCTATCATAGGGCCTTCACATGGGCTGTTCCCTCTTGTCCTCTTCACCTGCCTAATTTCAACCCTTCCTTAAGATTTCTGCTTGAAGTCATATCCTCAGAAAAGCCTTTCCTGACCCCAATAGACTAGTCAGTTGTCCCTGGTATGTGCTCCATGGCATCCCTTTCCTCTGAGACACTCAGCACAATTGTAATACAATAATTAATTCCATAATTATGTATTTAATATCTGTCATCCCCACTGTAATAATCTGTGAAGACAAATTGCTATTCTTTTGGTGTCTGGTACATATAATGGGTGCTCAATAAATATTTGTTGAATAAATGAAGTAGAATCAATTTAAAATTTAAGAGTTGCAGGAAAGCACCTAATAATGAATTAACTTTAAAGTGAAAACTGTGGCCATGTACACAGCCTATAATCCCAGCACTTTGGGAGGCCAAGGCAGGTGGATCACTTGAGGTCAGGAGTTCAAGACCATGCTGAGCAACATAGCAAGACCCTGTCTCTACAAAAATATTTTTTTAAAAATTAACCAGGTATGGTGGCACGCTTAGCTACTTGGGAGGCTGAGGCAAGAGAGTCACTTGAGCCCAGGAGTTCAAGTCTAGCTGAGGCAACGTAGTATGATTTCTTCTCTAAAAAAACCATAAAAACTATATTGTAAGGATCTTTAATAATCTAAGTAAGTCCTTAAGTTCTTTTTTTAAATTTTTTTATTAAAAATTTTATTATATTTTATTCTTCTTATTTTATCTTCTCTTCATATTTTTATTTTCTTATTTTGAGACCAGATCTAGTGAAGTCCTTAAGTTCTGATGATCTCAATGAGGCTTGTGGTTGTAAATTAGCAATATTTAGGGGTTTCATGGGAAAAAAATATATAGATGTGCATGTATATGTAAATTTACTTATATATGAAATTTAACAAGAATAAGAGAAAACCTAAAAATAGTATGCTTGTGTGAAAGAGGTGGAGATTGGTGTGGTGGCTCACGCCTGTAATCCTAGCACTCTGGGAGGCTGAGGCAGGGGGATCACTTGAGATCAGGAGTTCAAGACCAGCCTGAGCAAGAGCGAGACTCTGCCTCTACTAAAAAAAAAAAAATAGGAGGGAGATTGAAGGAGAACCAGGCTGTCCGGTTCATATCTCAGCTTCACCATTTACTAGCCAAAGGACTTTAGAATAGTACATGTAATATATCCAATAAATGTTAGCTCCTATCACATAATATAGATATAATAGGAGACATAAAGTGAAAGGTTATATAACAAAATGTTACAAGTGATTATCCCATGGGTTTTGGTTTTTAAATATGTATTACTGGTTTTTTTAAATCTCTATTTTCTATTTTGAAATGAGCATGGCCTAGTCTAGCACAGTTGTTAAGCTCGTGGGCATTGGTATCAGTAGTTCCTGGGTTCTACCACTTGGACCTTGCATGACTTTGAACAAGTTATTTAAACTTCTGTGCCTCTGCTACTTCCTGTATATAATGAGAGTCACAACAGGGCTATCAGAATAGACAAAAACAACATATGTCAAGTGTTTGGAGAACTACACCTGGCACATAGTAAGGTCTCGAAACTGTGTAGCCAGTTTTATTTATGTAATAAAATAAAATTTTTGGAAAGATTATTCCTAATAGGTAGTAATATTGCTCTGGAGTCTTCGCTCTCTAATTATTATAAAGAGTAACTTTATTCTGGGAAGTTAGAGAAGAAGAAAAAGCAATCCTCTTTTAAACTGAAGCCATTTGATGCCAATTCAAAAGTTCTAGAATTTTGTCTGTTTTGTTATTTTACTAACAGGCATTTAAACTGCCTTTATATAGGCCATGTAACTTATTTGCTGGTATTTCAAGTTTGTGTTTATAGCTTTAAACTTGCTGGCACTAAACTCTGAAGTTATGAAACACCTCATGACATGGCCTTTCTTAGCTACTCTTACATTACAGGCTTCTGGTTTCTCCGCTGCCTCTCTCATTGCCACCTCTGAGATGTCCTTGCTCAAGGCTGTCCTCCTCCAACCAACCTCTAAGTGTTGGAATTCCCTGGTGCCAGGTTCTGGGCCCTTTTTCTTTTTTCCTACACTCTCTTCCTACATAGGCTCAACATTTCCATGCCTTTAAATTTATACCTAGCCCAACCTCCCCTGTCCAAATACATCTCTACAGCTACCTGCCTCATTTTATATCTCCACTTGGATGTCTCAGAGGTATCTCAAACTCAGCAACTCCCAACGGAAGTATTCATTTCCACCCTCATCAAACTCCCCAGACTGGCTCCTTTTTCAATCTTCCTTATCTCATGAATGGCACCACAGTCAAGCTAGTCATCAAAGTGTCACCTGAAGCATCTTCCTCTCTCTCAACTCCTACATCCAATCAATCTGTCAGCAAGTTGAGTCATTATTTCTGCTTTCATAATCCATCTGGGCTCTCTCTCCTTCTCTCCATCTCCACTGCCACCATCATGTCATCCCCGTCATCTCTTGACGACAGTGCTGCAATAGCCTCCTTGTTAGACTTGCTTGTAGTCTTGCACTCTCCAAACCACTCCAGAGTAACCTTTTAAAAATATAAATCATATCATGTTACTTCTTTTGTGTAAGTGGCCCCCTACTACATTTAGAATAAAATCTATATGTATGGCCTGTGTTCTAATTTCAGGTTATCACCACCAAGGCGGATGAAGCCCAGCATGGCCTGGCTCTTACCCACCTCCTCTGCTGCCACTCTCCTCCATATTGTTCACCCTACTCCAGCATATGGTAAGCTACTTCCACCCCCATTAAAGCTTTTGCTTAAGTTGTTCCCTCAGTCTAAAGTTGTCTCTCTCCACTTTCCCACCCACAAAGTTTGGTTTCCTGTCTGGTCTCAACTTTATGAGACCTTCCCTGGCCTCATTAAATGAGTCTCCCTGTTGGGGTGAGGTCCTCACTCTGCTCATAGCCACTGAGACTTGATGTCTGGAGTCATCTTACTGTCTTTGATCTATCCTCCTTCCACTTTGTGCAGTGAATGTTCCACAAGTCCAGTTGATTGCTTATTCAAATCTGTTTATCCTCTCTGTCTCTTCTATAGCATAGTCCAGAAAGATCACTGGTGGCTTTGGAGGATGAACAAGATTGGAAAGGACAGAGATGGGCCCTCTATGTGGGCTTCCACACCAGCAAACATTAGCCCCTGGATATTCTATGGGAAATAACAAGACACTATAGCAGCCCACATTTATTTTTCTTTACTGTGAACTCGTATTAGTCACTTATTTTCCATATTAGTCACTTCAGATCTATATGGTTCTTAACTTTTTTAGGGGTTTATCAACTCCCTTGAATACATGGTAAAAGCCATGGATCCTTTCTCAGAACAATGTACGAAAACACAAAATTTTGCAAATCACGAGGGAAAGGAATCTCCAGGCTAAACTTCTGCTTTAACAGTCCATTGCCTGCCATCTTGGATGCTTGCAGTGTTATCTAGACTTTTCATTCATTCAACAAACACTTCCTGGAGACCTACAATGAGGCCAAGCACAGTTTGAGATGCAGGGTTTATACACGGTATAGAACAAGAAAGACACTAGTCTCTTCCTTCACAGAACTTGCATTCCAGCAAAAGGAGCAGACATTAAACAAGAAAACAAATGATAATATAATGGCAGACAGTGGTGAATGTTCTGAAAGAAAATAAAGGAGGGCGTGTGACAATGGTGGTGTGGTCTTTTCTGAGATGATATTTGAGCAAGACCTTATAATATGAATCAGTGGTCATGAGGAGAGGTGAGAGAAGAGTATTGCTGGCAATGGGAACAGAAAGTGCAAAGGCCGGGGGGGTCTTTTCTTCCTCTTAAGATGGAAGGCAAGGTCCATATTCTGCACATTTTCTTCCTCCGGTAAGAGACAGCCATTGCTGTTTTGAGAACACAGGGCCTCTACAGGTCCCCGTTTCAAACGTCTAAATCCTAGTCCTCACACTTCTGGGCTTTTCTGGAATGCCTCTTTCCCAGGGAAACTTTAACTGTTCCTCCACTAAGGAGGAGTTAGTGTTTCTCTGAATATTAATATAATTTTTTAAAAATAGTACTTGTTACTTACTGAGGATGGGGCGTGGGGCAGTGGTTTTGTTTTTCTGGGTACCTGGGATAACTTTGCGACCACGCTATGGTAACTAAATGCAGGCGCTGCGGGTAAAGCCGATCCCCGCCCTCCGCACCCGGGCCGCTTTCCTGCGGAAACTACATTTCCCAGAGAGCCACGCGGGCCGGGAGGGCGCGGGGCGGTGTCTCAGAGGACGCGCATTGAAACAAGATGGCGGGCTCACGGTGAGGAGCTGTCAAGGTAATCGCTGCCCTCTCTTCCGCTGATCGCGGAGTCCCTCGAAGCTGGGCAGGCCCAGAAAGCTTGTCTGCAAGCGTCGAGGTCTCCTGCCTGTCCGTCCGGTAGGGCGAAGCTGCCGGCATCCCTAGTCTCCATCTGTCCTGCAGAAGAGCCGGCAGATGGCCGCGAGCTTCCTGTAGCGCCCCCCTCGTGTCCAGGCAGACGCCGGGTGGAGCTGATGGCTCTTGTGGTTCTAGGGACCCCCTCTAGGTCGAAGCCTTTCGGGTTTGTCCCTTGGTGCTAGTCTTTGTGCTTCGGGGTAGAATTCCGGGCCAAGGAAATACCCTCTGAAATTCCCTCCTTGGGGTGAATAATCTGACCCCCAGGTGTGTTTGCCCCTGGGCCTCGGACAGAGGGGTCCTAATGTCCCCCCAAATGTTCGTAGTCAGAGGATATGGGTTTGCGTTCCACCCATGCCTAAGCAGCGAAATACTGGGCAAGTAATCGGTTGACCTCTCTGAGCCTTTGTTCTTAGTCTATGAAATGAAGACACAAGTCTACTTCACAGACTTGTGAAAGTCAGAACACATAACGTGTATAAAAGTGGATCATAAACTGTTAAAAAGCACACCGTATGAATTCAGGGTTAGTGTTAGTGTACTGACAGTGCCAGGAATCAGCCGGCATAGTTTAGTAAGAAAGAGGGCTTATGTATCACTTTTGGGGGAAGGGCACAGTCGTTGAGGCCGATTAAAAACAAGGGGTGTAATAATGGTTATTTGTCATTTATTCACAACAGCCCATGGAGATTGTGGTTGTTTTCCCCATTTTACCATTGAAGAAGCTGAGGGTCATTTAGTTAATGACTTTCCCAAAGTTTCCCGTTTGTCCTAAAGTCCTTGGAAGCAAGTCATTTAAATTTTGTACTTAGTTTCTTCATGAGTCAAGATAAAGATACCTCACATGATTAATATGAGAGTAAAATGAAATGGTGGTGAAGCACCTTGGAAAGTTAAAAACCATATTTATATATATATGTATGATGGTGAAATTTTATCTGGGACTTTAGGACATTTATATGTGTTCCTCTAAATAAGTATGTAATGGGCCAAGAGTAGGCCTTCTTGTTTGATATTTCATTTAACGAGAAACAGAATACTACTCTAGTGATGTATAGTAAGATCTTGTGTATGGGATCTCGGAGGTTGTATGCAGACACACTAGCATTATGAGAGTATATGCCCTGTGTATCGTGTGACTGTTTCTAAGAGTAATTACACATCTACTGAGTGCTCATTGAGTGGAAAGCTGCACTTGGTGCACAGAAATTTGCATTTAAGAGAAATAGTAATGGACATAGTTCTGGGGTTTCTGATCTTACATTTTGATGATGTTGCTCTTTGTTGCATTGTTAAATCATGTGGAATTGCAAAATTGTTTAAAAGCCTTGCTTCAATTGACTAGTTCTAGGTAGTGATTCTTATTTTGTTCTTTTTGTTTCGGTTTGGGTTTTTTTTTCTTTTTTTTTAAGAGAAGGTCTTGCTCTGTCTTCTCTGGCTAGAGTTCAGTGGCCTCACCATAGCTCACTGCATCCTCAAGCTACTGGACTCAAGTGATCCTCCTGCTTCAGCCTTCCCAGTAGTTGGAACTACAGGCACATGCTACCTCGCCTGGCTAATTTTTCCATTTTTTGTAGAGATGGGGTCTTGCTCTTGCTCATTCTGGTCTTGAACTCCTGGCCTCAAGCAATCCTCCTGCCTCTGCCTCCCGAAGTGTTAGGATTATAGGTGTGAGCCACTGTGCCTGGCCTCTTATCTTGTTCTTATAGCGTTTAATATAACTCGGCACTTAAGTTTATGATAGGAGCACTGATTTTTCTTTATCTCTTGAGCAGGGATGAAAATTCATGTGCCTAGAAGCAGATTTTAAAAGCAGTTCTTCTTCAAAACATCTTTTTTCATACCACCTGATAAGCATCTTGAACACCATGGCCACAGCAGCAGTAAAATGGGTGATATCAAAGAGACCTATCTTGAAACATTTATTTCCAATCCAAAGTAAGTGAAGTTTTTTTAATGTTTAAAAAGTTTTATACTTTTTAAAATAGTATAGAAAATTTAAAGTGTTTAGTTATCGTATATGCCTATTAATTTGCAGGAGTGTTTGCAATAATGGAAAATGGAAGAAAACCTAAATGTCAGTCCAAAGGAGGATGGATATATTATGGTACATCTTTTTTTTTTTTTTTTTTTTTTTGAGACAGAGTCTCACTCTGTTTCCTGGGCTAGAGTGCCGTGGCGTCAGCCTAGCTCACAGCAACTTCAAACTCCTGGGCTCAAGCGATCCTTCTGCCTCACCCTCCCTAGTAGCTGGGACTATAGGCATGCGCCACCAGGCCCAGCTAATTTTTTCTATATACTTTTAGTTGGTCAATTAATTTCCTTCTATTTTGAGTAGAGACGGGGGTCTTGCTCTTGCTCAGGCTGATTTCGAACTCCTGAGCTCAAATGATCCTCCTGCCTCGGCCTCCCAGAGTGCTAGGATTACAGGTGTGAGCCACCGAGACCGGCCGAGTATGGTACATCTTAACTATGACTATCGTGCAGCTGTTACCAACATGGAAAGGTCTCCAAATGGAAGGGGAAAAAAAATCATGTCACAGAACAGTATCTGTCATATGATCTTATTTGTGTGTTTGAAAGGTGATCCATCATATACATACGTGAATATGTATAAATGTGGAGGAAAAGTGAATATGCATAAATGCAGAGTAAAAGGTCTGGACCAAACAGTGGTTATCTGTGTAGACCACTAGTGGGATTTAGCTGAGGGCAGGAGTGAGGGACTATACTTGTTTACAAGTTTCACTTTTTTAGTGGTTCTTAAAATTTGCAATAAAGGGTAAATTCACAGTCCCATCTTCCAAAGATAATCATTGTTAGTATTTTGATGAATTCTCTTTGTTTTTTTTTTTCCCTGTACCTAGTCATTTAAAAAAATAAAATGTAATTTCTACCTTTCTTTTCTAAAGAACTATATATAGTCTAATAGTTTCTTGAAGGCCTGTTAAAACATGTTTGACAGTCAAAGCGTGGACCCAAATAAGTAAATAGAATATTAAAGTCTTATTTCTCAGCCAGCTGTGCTGTCCTTTTCCTTTTCCTCTGGCTGTGAACTCTGTTCTCCCATTTCTAAAGTAGGCATGATTAGAAAGCTACAGTAGATTTGCTTTTTCATGTTTAGCTATGTCAGCCAACTTTTTTATACATCTCTGCTTGACCTTAATCTCTTCCTTCATGTTTGCTATTTACTACCATTTGTAATTGAAAGTTTCTTTTTTTTATTATTTCTTTCTTTATTTATTTTATTTCAGCATATTATGGGGTTACAAATGTTAAGGTTATGTATATTGCCCTTGCCCCCCTCCCCCCTCGATTCAGAGCTTCAAGCGGGACAATCCCCCAGGATGTGCGCCTCGCACTCATTATGTATGTATATACCCATACCCTCCTCCCCACTCCCACCTGCCCTACACCCGATAAATGTTATTCCTGTATATCCCCTTAGTTAAGGGGAAAAGAGCTGTTTAAAGACTAGCGTAAAAATCAAAGTAATAAATAGGTAATTTGGTGGCACTTGAGGCAGGGAAAAGATGTTTTGCCCAGTAAACACCTTTGTTAAATAGAATGTTCCGAAGTTTGCTAAATCATACTTTTATAGGAAACTTTCCATCCCTGCTACTTACTCACCCCACTCCCCCTGCCTTTTTTAGGGCTCTGACCATAATAACACTTATCATAGTATATTCAAAGTAAAGTCAACTTAGAATTAAATAAAGAAGGAGATTGCTAAGAGGCATTAGATACAAAGTGAAATAATAATCAAAACTACAATCAGCTTTTGATAATCTAGGAGTATTTTTGTTGTTGGGAATTGAAAGAGAGGCCCCTGCTGCTTTTCCCTGACAGGAACCCAGCCTCAAAGCTAATGAGAAGTCAGACCTAATCAGTTTTTACAATCTATGCCTTGAAACAGCAATTAGTAGCTCACACAGCTTAATCTGAAAGCCAGTTAATCTGTCCCTGGATAATTGAAAATTGTTTATGTGTCTTTTTTCCTCACTGGATTTCCCACTAAATTTATACTGGATCTAATTTATTTTGGTATCCCTAGTGCCTCTCATTCATGGTAGAAAATAAATAAATATTTGTTGAACGGATCTGAATGGATTGAGTTACTGTCAAAATATTCAGTTAACTAAGAATTTAGAAAATCATTCAGGTACCACTCAGTCATCCTAATACTCAGTGACCTCACTTCTTTTTTTTTTTTTTTTTTTTTTTTTTTTTTTTTTTTTTTTTTTTTTTTTTGAGACAGAGTCTTACTTTGTTGCCCAGGCTAGGGTGAGTGCCGTGGCGTCAGCCTAGCTCACAGCAACCTCAAGCTCCTGGGCTCAAGCAATCCTTCTGCCTCAGCCTCCCGAGTAGCTGGGACTACAGGCATGCGCCACCATGCCCGGCTAATTTTTTCTATATATTATTAGTTGGCCAATTAATGTATTTCTATTTTTTTAGTAGAGACGGGGTCTCGCTCTTGGTCAGGCTGGTTTCGAACTCCTGACCTTGAGCTATCCACCCGCCTCGGCCTCCCAGAGTGGTGACCTCACTTCTTATATCTTGAAGCCCCTTATTCTGCACAGTTCCTATTATTACTATTATTGAAGGTACAGTAAGTATTATGACTGTCATTATTGATGTTTTATAAGAAAGGAAAGGACATTAAGATTGGAGGCAAAGCAAAATCATGAATTAAGGAGATAAAGTTCAATGAGCAAAAATAAAAAGACTTCCCTGTATTCCAGAAGGAACATTTAAAACCTTCCCAAATATAGAGAACATTTTACAGTTTTTAAAAGTATGTTAAACCATTTGATTTTTACAACTTTAAATTTGGTAGCCTGTATAGCAGGCGTCCTCAAACTACAGCCCACGGACCACATGCGGCCTGCCGAGGACATTTATCCAGCCCGCCAGGTGTTTTTGGCGCCACTGCCTGTCCTGCTTAGCAGCTGACTCATCCTGGGCCCACAGTGCGCACTCTCCAGCAGTCTGAGGGATAGTGAACTGGCCCCCTGTTTTATGAAGATAAAGAATCTTGAGTTCTCTGGCTCTCATAAACTTATTCAGCGTTACATATTTGGTATCGTAAGTGAAAGCTGTGACGAAAACCTAAGTCTCCCCATCTGTACCTCCTTTCCTGTAGTAACTTAAAATATTGAGTACTTGAAGATTAAATGAGACAAAGTTTAGCTTTTATAAAAATGCAATTAAACATATATATAAAACACTAGTAGCCCATAAGTTACAGAAATTATTGTTATTAAAATTCTTTTTTGGCACATTGAGTTGCTTTGGGTTGATAGTTCTTTTTTTTTTTTTATTTCATCATATAATGGGAGTACAAATATTGTTAGGATTACATACATTGCCCCCTACCACTCCTCCCCCCGGGTTGATAGTTCTTAACTTTGGCATCAATCCTAATTATATATTTAGAACCTCTGATACTTCCATATCTAGAATTCTCTTGGTAAAATGTCAGGTAATGAGTTTTTCAAGTATTAATTATGCAGAAATTTAACACTTTATAAGTAGTTTGGCAATCACTTTTTATGAGTAGGCACTGTAGGAGACACAGTGATGAACAAGGTATATAGTTCCTATCCTTAGGAACTTATGTAGACTTATAGGTGAAACAGACATCTATGGAAACAAGGAATACCCAAAATATGACATAGAATCTTTTAAGTGTGTCATGAGGGCACAAACAAATGTCTGTGTAAACACAGAATAGAAATTTTACCGAGTTTCTTCTTAACTAAGATACTGTTTTATTGTCTTGAATTTTCCCTTTTGTCTATTTAAGAATACTTAATTCTGTCTGTCCTGCCTCTGCCATCCGATACTATTTCTTTCAGTGAACATGTATATTATCTAACTGGTTTATATTCAGAGAATATAAACCTTTTTTAATATTAACCTAATCAATGCATAATTAGGAAGATCCCCAGCAATGTTAAACAAAAAATAATGTGTAAATGGTTTTTACATTAGCCTCTGATTTGTCTTAATGCTTTTCTGTATTAGCACAAATCACTGAGAATTAATAAATCTTTTGAGAGATTAGGTTAAATTTTGAATTCTTTGTAGTTTATTCTCTTACATCAGTAGAATTTTGAGGCTAACATTTTGTTGAACAGTCTTTTGCTAAAGACTGTTAAGGGACATACTAAGCTTTGGGGTAAGAATTTATATTCATATAAACAGTCTTTTGCTAAAGACTGTTTATTAAGGGACATACTAAGCTTTGGGGTAAGAATTTATATTCATATGTCTATGTATATGCAATTGTTGGGGAGAGGAGAGGTATACAGAAATGGAAAACACAGATACATGTAAATAACTGATGCAGAGAAAAAAACAAGGACTACAAAGAAGGTATAGCAATGTCATATGAAGCATTGATTGTGAGACATGTAAAATAGACAACTCTTTCCCCTGTGATGGAGGCTTGCAGGCAGGGAGGGTAAAAAGGATTTCGAGGAAGAGTAGCATTTGACTTTGAAGGATGAGTGGTATTTGAACAAAGTGGGGATGGTATTTCATACTGAGGACATGGTAAAGGCATGGAGATAGGAAAGGCAGGGTAGGTTATAGTTATATAGCAGGAACAGAGGCTCTGTTGAGAGATTGAGTCTTGGATTTAGCCAAAATATATTCAGAACTTGCTTTTAACTATACAAAGCTACCTTAAAAAACTTTATATTTAAAAGACCACCCTTTCTCTGAACATAGGGAAACCTTTCACAAACTTTTAAAAAAGTAATATGACTCTTGAATTTGCATGTATTCTAAAAAAGGAAAATATGCTTTGAAATGTCAGCGTTTAGATTTTTAAAAGTTAATTTTGAACAGATTGTTTTGTGTTTCATCACTTAACACTCCCCCTTTATAAACTAAGCACCTTGGAATACCCAAATACTTCATGTTCTTTCTGGGAAAGGTTGGAACACCCAAACACTTTATTTTCTTTCTTACCTATGGTCCTTGCATCTGTTACTTTCTCTGCAGGGAACATCATACTCACCCCATATCAACTCCTAGTTATTTCCTCATTCTTCAGAGCACCTTATATGTCATCTCCACTGGGAAGGCTTTCTTGGACCTGCACGGTTGTGTTCAGTAGCCTGTCCGTGTGCCTCCTCTCTCTCCCAATGCTTATCCATCCTAACAGTGCTTCTCCTTTTTGTTGGAATTCTTTAATTGTCTGTCCCTCTCACAAGCAGACTACCCCTTTGAGGGCAGGGACTAGGTCTTATTTGTTGTTGAATCCTTGGTCTCTAGTAGAGGCCTGTTTCATAGTAAACAGTAAATGTTGGTTGAATGAGTGAAACTAGCTTTAAATTTATATGAGAACATATACTCAAATTAACTAAATCTATTTTACTGTTTGGGGTTTTTGCAGATGGAGCTTTATCTTGTGTTTGTCATAAATCTACATATTCTTCTCTACCAGATGACTATAATTGGTATGTATTAAAATTCAATTAAAAAAATAAGAGTCGTAGCTATATCTGAAATGATTTAATTTTGCTTCTTGTTTTGGTGTTTTCTGCTTTCTTTTCTGATTATACTTAATTTTGTTTTTAAAAATTATTTCAATGATCTTATTTACCCTGTATCTGGGCTTATAAACATTTTAAATAAAAATCATTATGTTTCATTGAATATTTAATTTGTTGTAAGACAGACATGCTGTTAAAAATGCTGTCTTTTCGGCCGGGCGCGGTGGCTCACGCCTGTAATCCTAGCACTCTGGGAGGCCGAGGCGGGTGGATAGCTCAAGGTCAGGAGTTCGAAACCAGCCTGACCAAGAGCGAGACCCCGTCTCTACTAAAAATAGAAAGAAATTAATTGGCCAACTAAAAATATATATAGAAAAAATTAGCCGGGCATGGTGGCGTATGCCTGTAGTCCCAGCTACTCGGGAGGCTGAGGCAGAAGGATTGCTTGAGCCCAGGAGTTTGAGGTTGCTGTGAGCTAGGCTGACGCCACGGCACTCACCCTAGCCTGGGCAACAAAGTAAGACTCTGTCTCAAAAAAAAAAAAAAAAAAAATGCTGTCTTTTCTTCCTGAAGCATGCTTTTTGGAAAAGTTAATTTTTTTTATAGTTTTCTCTTACAGTTTATATCTATTAACTTAAGCAATTATTTATCTTATATTTTGCTTGACATTAAATAATCCTAAATTATAAATATTTAATTTAACCACCATTTATTTGGTACTTATTCAATACCAGTCACTATGATAAGAACTAGGAATAACATATGACATTGTTTTTTTTCTCTATAGTAGTCTGATGTGCAGAAACTGCAGCATATTGTCTTAAGCTATATTGTTTTTATTGCAAATTTTAATAAAAATATTTTTTTCTTCCTTCTTGACACTAGTTTTAATAGTACATTTAGTGACTGCTGAGATAAATAGTGATGAGATTGGACTAGGTAACATTTTTTGATCCTGGAACGGTTGAGTTAACAGTAAATGTTTTATATTATGTAAAATTCCATCTTTTATCAAAAGTCAGTTGATTAAATGTTCATTGTAGTCACATTATGGTATTCAATCTTAAAATCATGGTGAAATAATCAAATGCTTTATCCTCTGTTAGCTCTTAACTACCTCTGTTGTGGTAGTTAAGCTGACATATTCTGTGGGTGGTCTTCAATTGTCCCCTATGTTGTGGGTACCAGATTTGCCAGTCCAGTGCTATAGTATCTTCTCTTCAGCAATTCGTGATTAATTAATTTTAGCTCTAAGAATAATCATTCTGCCTTAAATACAGTATAACTCCATTTCTAAAACATTCTTTTTTAGCAAAGTCGAGCTTGCTTTGACATCTGATGGCAGGACAATAGTATGCTACCACCCTTCGGTGGACATTCCATATGAACACACAAAAGTATGTATGAAGAACTTTCTTGTAGTTTTTAATTTACTGTTAGAAATGTTTACACTTTGTTACAGTATTCAAAGAGAAGGGAGTTATCTGATTTCCTTTATTTGGTTTAGATCTTCTTTTGGCTTTTTTATTTTACCGTTACAATTTTTCTCTGATTTTTCATCTTCTTTCTAAAAAGGTTTTCTCGGTATACAAAGTAAACCATTTAAACACAATTATGGCATCAGTTTTCGGGCCTAAAAAGTTTGGTAGATTTCTGGTTAGGGATCAGACACATCCAGTGTAAAATTACAAAACATATGTCCCACACTATCTCATATTATAATCTAAAAAATTATGAAAAATTTATATTTTAGAGTGCTGTTTCATAACTTTTGTAGTGTTGATTCAGATAATCTTTTTAATATTGGGTGAATTTTTTTTAATTTAGTTTTTTTCTAATGGGCAGCACGGGTATAGATTTTAAGTGTCCTTGTTTAGTTTTTTCTTTATTTCCTCAAAAGCCAGGCTCTACGTAGAAGAGGTTTTGTTTTTGTTTTTAATACAACTTATGTTAGTTTGACCCAGTCTTTTTATTATTTTATATTTGAAATGCTTTCTCCTATTTCTTTAAGCCTTCATCTAATTGGTAATGTTTGATTTGCTTTTTGAGGAGAAAATAATTAGATAATTTAAGTCATCATATGATGTATTTAGTGGTATCTATTTTTAAAAATCATCATTAGGGCCAGGGTGCTGGTTGGTTTGACCATGCAGATTATTGTTCTTTTCCTAGTTTTTATTCCATTTTTTAACCTCACTGTTTTGTCTGTCTGTTTTGTATCCTAGCCAGATACCATAGGCACTAATCCAGTGCCTCTTATATTTCATTTCTTTGGGCAATGTTTAGAAAATAGGCCTAAGTCACTAACTTTTGGCCTGTAAACCCTCCAGCCCACACCATGTTGTGCCTTTTTCCATTGTTATTTTGTGGTATATGTTTTGTCCCATACCCTGTTTTAGCAGTTATACCAAGAATGCCAGGTCATTTCTCAACATGCAGACTCTCATCCCCATATGGCTGTTTACATCACTGAATCTGACCCTTCTCAATTCTCAAAACTTTCCACTGTACTTTTAGAACTTCCAGAATGTTTCCTTTACCTTCTGGCTCTAGTAGAAACCTGGCCGTACCCCAGTGACATTGCTTTCCCAGCAGTCTTTTTAAGTAATTGCTGTTTTCTGTCCAGTACTCTTTTATCACTGGGCCTAGAGGTGGGGAAGGTGTTCCTGTAGTTCCTCATTGTCATATCCAGGCCATTGCTCCTCTTCCCTAACAATTTCTAGCTTTGTAGCTTTTATCATCAAATTATACCATCTATTATCTTTTGTTGCTGTCATCTACCAACTCCCAGGTCATTTCTTTTCCCCTACCCCTCCACTCATCTTTGAAGATTTTATTTATTTTTTTTAAATTTTTAAATTTTTTTTGAGACAGAGTCTTGCTCTGTTGCCCAGGCTAGAGTGCTGTGACGTCAGCCTAGCTCACAGCAACCTCAAATTCCTGGGCTCAAACAATCCTCCTGCCTCAGCCTCCTGAGTAGCTGAGACTACAGGCATGCACCACCACACCTAGCTATTTTTTTCTATTTTTAGTTGCCCAGCTAATTTTTTTTTTCTATTTTTAGTAGAGATGGGGTCTCACTCTTGCTCAGGCTGGTTTTGAACTCCTGAGCTCAAGCAATCCTGCTGCCTCGGCTTTCTGGAGTGCTAGGATTACAGGTGTGAGCCACCATGCCCAGTCTTCCTTGAAGATTTTAAACTTATTGTCACACTCTCCAACACTTTCTGCCCTAATTCTTTGTTATTTCCATATCCATGTAGACGATCTGTCTAATATCCTGGCTTCTCACTTGATCTTGTCTCCTTACCTCAGCCACCCACTTCCATGTACATGCTTTAAAGATGTTCTAATTACCAATAATTGCTCCTCTTTCCTCCCCATCTAAATTTCAAGAAGTTCACTGGTTTGCTACCAATTCTTTTTAGCCTCCCAGCTCCAGAAATTATTCATTCCGCCTTTGGGACCTACATCCATTGATCTAACCACTTTTTCACATTCCCTCATGTATCTCTCACATTCTCACTCTCTCTTTACCCAGCATAGATTCATGCCATGGTCTGTCATAATCACTTCCCTTCATACATGCCTGCCTCTTCTTTCTTTGTTGAGTTTCATTTATTGTAACAATTGTTTCCTCTCTTACATCATCAATATTCCTTTCTCTAGTTTAGGGAATCACTCCTATCAGTTTATAGTCATCACTCCACTGCCACAATACTGGCCTCCCCACTGTTCTTCAAGTGCATTAGGCAAGCTCTTCCCTCAGAGCCTTTGTATTTCTTGTGTCCTTTGCCTTGAATCCTTTTACCTTAGAAATCCTCATAGTTTATTCCTTTTCCTTAAGATCTTTTTCCTTATTTGTTACCTTGTGAGGCCTTCCTTGGCTCCTGCATGTAAAGTTGTACCTCTGTCACTGTACTCCCTGTTGTCCTTTGATTTATTTTTCTCAATAGCACTTGTAATTTTTGACATACTGGATATTTTCTTGTTTTCTATCTATCTCCCACCACTAAAATGTAAGCACCATGAGGACAGGACCTTGTGTGTTTTCTTTAGCACCTGGAATAACACTTTGAACTTGGTAGGTGCACAATAAGTATTTGTTGATTAAATTAATAAAGTTGTCCCTCCCTCTTCTTGCTTAAGGATTTTCTGTTTTAGGAATAAGAGACATTCACATGGGAAAGCTGGAATTTTTGTTTTTTCAAGTAATACGTTGTAGATTGGGATGCAGAATAAGAAATATTCTTGAAAACCTGTTAGAATTAGAATAAAGTATGTTCTTTTTGAATCCAGATTTACAAATCTCATGAAGATAGTACATAACAGTACACAAGTGTCCTCAAACCTGACTTAAAATTTAGAGTTGGTTTTGCTCTTTGGGTCCTGAAAAGAATTTTGCATACAAAAGTTCTGGTCATATGCTGAAATATTAACTGAGATTGGCTTTAAGAAGGATAAGATGACTTGCATCTTTGTTTTTCTTGTGAGTCACTCACATTTGACTCTAAAACATGTTTAGTTTTTTCCATAGATATAAGTAAAAAGATTCTTCTTTCTACTTCTGCCAGATGTATGTTTCATTCAAGTACTAATGTTCTAAAAATGTATTTCTAAAATTTAGGATTTCTAGTTTAGGAAAATAAAAGTATACCTGTATATTGTTTGTTCTTGCCTATGTTCCTTTACTCATAATATTTGTTATCCCTCATAGAGGACATTCTGTTCTCTGTGACAAGGCTCATACGTGGCTCCCTTTCCACTTTTCGCTGATATCTTTGTTGCTTTGCCTCTCTGTATCACAGTCATATGTTGCTGAAATGGCTGTATGTTCTAAAAAATGCATCGTTGGATGATTTTGTCATTATGCGAACATCATGGAGGGTACAGCCTACTACAAACCTAGGGTCTATGGTGTAGCCTATATGGCTCCTAGGCTACAAACCCATACGGCATGTTACTATGCTGAACAGTGTAGGCAGTTGTAACACAATGGTTTTGTGTATCTAAATGTATCTAAACATAGAAAAGATAAAATAAAAATATGGTATAAATGATAAAAAATAGTACACCTGCATAGGGCACTTACCATGAATGGAGCTTGCAGGACTGGAAGTTGTTCTCGGTAAGTCAGTGAGTGAGTGGTAAGTAAACGTGGAGGCTTAGGACATTACTGTGTACTATTATAGACTTTATAAACACAGTATGCTTAGGCTACACCAAATGTATAAATATTTTTCTTCAATAATAAATTAACCGTAACTTACTGTAACATTTTTACTTTATAAACTTCTAAATTTTTTAGTACTTTTTGACTCTTTTATAATAACTTAGCTTAAAACATAAACACATTATACAGCTGTACAAAAATATCTTCTTTATATCCTTATTCTATAAGCTTTTTTCTATTTTTTACTTTATTTTTTTACTTTTTAAACTTTTTTGTAACAAACTAAGACACAAACACACACATTAGCATAGGCCTACACAAGGTCAGGACCATCATTATCACTGTCTTCCACCTCCACATCTTGTCCCACTGGAAGGTTTTCAGGGGCAGTAACACATATGGAGCTGTCATCTCCTGTGAGAACAACACCTTCTGGAATACCTCCTGAAAGACCTGCCTGAGGCTGTCTTACAGTTAACTTTTTTCTTTTTTATAAGTAGAAGGAGTGAACTCTAAAATGATGATAGAGAAGTATAGTATAGTGAATACGTAAGCCAGTAACATAGTTGTTGATTATGAAGTATTATGTACTGTACATAATTGTACGCGCTGTACTTTTATATGACTGGTAGTAGGTTTGTTTAAACACCAGTGTTGCCACAAACACGTGAGTAATGCTTTGCACCATGACATCTGCAAGCTGTGACATCTGCATTGTCACTACCGTGTTTCCCTGAAAATAAGACAGGGTCTTATATATTTTTTTCCTCAAGAAGACACCCTAGGGCTTATTTTCAGGGGATGTGTTATTTTTTTTAAGTACGGTACAACAATCTACATTTATTCAAATATTGTCAAGTCATCTTTTTCTGGAACATCATCGGAACTCCCCAAACCCCAAATTCCATCCTGAATTTCTTGCGACTCTATTTCCTTTAGAACCATTGGCCCCAATCTCTCATGTTGAGCAACAGAGCTCTCATGGGGCAGTTAAGAAGGGCTGCTCGTCTTCTTTACTGCTCCACGACAAAATGCATGGGTTGTGCAGATACACTGCATAACCATGCCCATCACTAGGTCTTATTTTTGGGGTAGGGCTTATATTACGCAAATGCTTAGAAATCCTGCTAGGGCTTATTTTATGGGTAGGTCTTATTTTCGGGGAAACATAGTAGATGATAGGAATTTTACGGCTCCATTATAATCTTATGGAACTACTGTTGTATACATGACCGAAATGTCATTGTGTAGCACATGACTGTACTTAATTGTGCCACCTCCATGTACTTACATATTGCTTTTTAAAGAGATCTTGTTTTATGTACATATAAGCTAGATATAAGTATTATATATGCTATAACGTTTAATACAGTGGTAGAATGCAGTTGCCAAAAATAGTATGTGACTGTGAAGAAGACATCTGTGTTTGAATTGTTTCTTATCTGGTTGTAAATTCAGATTTTCATTGTATTATGATACATATTGTGGTGATTTGTAAAGCAAGGCAATATTACAATCTTGTTATATACATTATCATTATAGATATGTTATTTTCATTATGATTGCATTATATAATATTGATGCTACAATCTTTGTTATATACACTAATATCACTTAATATTTAAAATATAGGTAATTTGACCCTACAAGACAGTGGTTCTTAAAGGTTTTAGGGAAATACTATTACTGATAGGAATATGTTGTATCATTTATGTGTGTTGGGCTATGAGGTTTTTAGTAATTAATGTCTTTAGGGGAAAACTACTCAAATTACCATAAAGCATTATTTGATGATATTTCATTCACCTAAAATGAAAACATTAAAAATTTTCCTGGCCGGGCACGGTGGCTTACGCCTGTAATCCTAGCACTCTGGGAGGCCGAGGTGGGCGGATCGCTCAAGATCAGGAGTTTGAAACCAGAGTGAGACCCCGTCTCTACTAAAAATAGAAAGAAATTAATCAGCCAACTAAAAATATATAGAAAAAATTAGCCGGGCACGGTGGCGCATGCCTGTAGTCCCAGCTACCCGGGAGGCTGAGGCAGAAGGATGGCTTGAGCCCAGGAGTTTGAGGTTGCTGTGAGCTAGGCTGATGCCACGGCACTCTAGCCCAGGGAACAGAGTGAGACTCTGTCTCCAAAAAAAAAAAAAAAAATTTCCTGCTTCCATTGGATTTAAGAAATATCATTTTCAGTGAAAGGTTATTCATTGTTTCTTACCTTAATGATACACAAGGTAGACTGTAAACTTTTAAGTTAAAAAATAATAATGGACATAATTTATACTTTTGGGAAATAGAAACAAGTAATAAATACTTTATTATTAGGGAAAATAAAAACTTTAGTATTGGAAAAGAAACCTAAAATTTGGTGTGATAAAAATATTTCTGACTCTTCAATGAATAATGCAACTAAGTTGAAATGCTGTTCCAATAACTTATTTACTCCCCCTAAGGTACTGTAATGAATTACTAAGTATGGTAATTGTTTTATTGTAAACAGAGTCAAATGCTGGCTAACATTCCTACATTTTGTTGCTGTGTGTTACTGATTATTTTATAGCCTATCCCTCGACCAGATCCTGTGCATAATAATGAAGAAACACACGATCACATGCTGAAAACCAGATTAGCAGAAAAAAGTAAAAACCTTGAGCAAGGACCCATGATAGAACAACTTAGCAAAATGTTCTTTACTACTAAGCATCGTTGGTATCCTCGTGGACAGTAAGTTCTATTTTCTTTTCCTCGGCTCCCACTAGACACACCAAAGCAGGTGTCCTCAAACTACAGCCTGAGGGCCACATGCGGCCCGCCCAGGACATTTATCCAGCCCGCTGGGTGTTTTTGCCGCCACTGCCTATCCTGCTTAGCAGACGACTGGTCCAGGGCCCACAGTGCACACTCTACAACGGTCTGAGGGACAGTGAACTGGCCCCATGTTTAAAAAGTTTGAAGACCCCTGCACTAAAGGAACATGTAATTTTTTTTACATTAACAATCTTCTGAATTGATATTCCGCATGGAAAAATTAACCCTATTATGTAGCTGAAATGAAATAATGCTGCTTTTTTCCCCCTTTGTTTCAATGGGGGAATTCAATGAGAGCTTTCAGTGAAATTTACTTGTAAGAGTTCCTGAAAATTTTTCTATTTTATGATATTGTCATTTAGTGTATTGTTTTTATTAATCTTCCTGATAAATAATTGATCATGTCATCAGCTCTTATCCATTTCTTTAACAGATTTTGCATTATTACCAAAACAAAATTGGTTGCAGCAAATGATTGGGCAGTATGTATTGTTCTCAGTGCCTTTGAGAAAGTACAATTGCCCTTCTGTTTGCAAATACTTGCATTTTATTCCATCAGTTCTTACCTGCTATCTGACTCTGACTTTAATTAGTTTTCTTTTTTCTTTCTTATGTATCTTTTCCATACTAAAGTATGAGGTGTTTTTTTTGTTGTTGTTTATATTTATTTGTTTGAACAAACTTTGTTATTATTTACTTTCACTTGTGTAATCTAGTAACTAGCACTGGGCTGGCACATTTATGGCAGGATACATTTATAGAATTAATGAATATACATTCATCAGATTGTTCTACTAAATTCTAGGTGATCAAAAACAATCCCTGGCTGGGCGTGGTGGCTTACGCCTGTAATCCTAGCACTCTGAGAGGCCGAGGCGGGAGGATCCCTCAAGGTCAGGAGTTCACACCTGCCTGAGCAAGAGTGAGACTCCGTCTCTTCTAAAAAACTAGAAAGAAATTAATTGGCCAACTAAAAACATATAGAAAAAATTAGCTGGGCATGGTGGCGCATGCCTGTAGTCCCAGCTACTTGGGAGGCTGAGGCAGAAGGATGGCTTGAGCCCAGGAGTTTGAGGTTGCTGTGAGCTAGGCTGATGCCACGGCACTCTAGCCCAGGCAACAGAGTGAGACTCTGTCTCAAAAAAAACCCAAACAATCCCTGTTTGCAAGTTGTTTACAGTCAAAGAGGGAAGATAGTAGAGTAAATAAACAATTAAATCAAGTATGATTGAGCCTTGAAGGATGGTTAGGAGTTAACCCATTTCCATGGGGGAAGAGCTCCGCAGGCAGACGGTGTGGCATTGTGGCAGAGCGAGCTGGGGAAATTGCTAGTAGTTCAGATTGTATGGAACCAAGAATATTAATTTACTATACTAAAACATAACTTTTCTTTTCTTGTCTATAAAACCCCTCTCTTAACAATCTCTATAATACAAGTGATATTTCCATATCAATTTACCAAGAAAAAAATTTGGCCAACATGCTCTTTCAATTCCTGCTTCTATGTTATATCTCCTTCTTTGATTTTTCTTTCTTATTTAGTACCCACTTTGTTTATGCATGCTATTTGGATTTGTCCCTACCTTTGTAATTGTAAGGTTAGGGCATGTGAAAATAAAGTAGGAAGCCATTTCATTTCCCTATATCTTAAGTCATTTCCATATTCTAAGATTTCTTTTTCTAATTTATAACATCTTTCATGTTTACCTTTTATTTCTATCCTATTACCTAGATATTTGAGTTCAAGCCTTCTTTGAACTTCTTCTATAATGGCTTTTAGTACCTGTTTCCTTCCTGCATGTTCCATATTGCTGCAATGTTTTGTAAGCATTGTTCATCACTAAATCACTGAAATTATAAAAACCCTCTAAAGATATATAACTTGAAGGGGGCAAGACCGAAGACAGGAATACTATTAGGCGTCTTAAAACCAAGCATGCTGTCTTTAGACGTTTGTGTCTAGCTCCCTACTTATGTTTAATCTTATTTACTTAATCTTACTACTAATTAGCTTTTGGCTGCTAATTAATCTCCTGGTATTTTTTTCTCCATCAAAATTGCTAGGTACTTTCAATTGTAAGCAGACTTTAATTAGGTGAAATTGATTGTCCAATATCTATCTTAATAAAAGAGCTCTGCAGAAAAACCCCAGATACTGATTTATGTGCATAAAGAAAAAATTTATGTATATGTGTTGTCCTTACAGATGCATCATCTTTCTGAATTTTATTTTCTTTTATTTTATTATTATTTTTTTGAGACAGAGTTGCACTTTGTCACCCTAGGTAGAGTGCAGTGGTGTTATCATATCTCACTGCAACCTCAAACTCCTGGGCTCAAGTGATCTTCCTGCTTTAGTCTCCCAAGTAGCTAGGACTATAGGCGTGCACCACAGCACCCGGCTAATTTTTCTATTTTTAGTAGAGATGGGGTCTTGCACTTGCTCCGGCTGGTTTCAAACTCCTGAGCTCAAGCAATCCTCCTTCCTTGGCCTCCCAGAGTGCTAGGATTATAGGTGTGAGCCACCACGCCTGGTCATCTTTCTGAATTTTAAATAAGCCTGTGTGTAATCACTAATCATTCAATAAATATTTATTGTCTACCTATGTATTTTGGATTAACGTAAACCATTTGCAAATGTTTGTTTCTAGATGTCAGTGACCATTCTTTTTCTTTTTACCATTTTTTTAAAACCTCAGTATATAGAATGATGACTTACTAAACATTTCAAAATTCTTAAATTACAGCAGTCAAAAGAATGGGACCCATTATGAATTTAATAACTGGGGATGTGTAATATCTTTTTAAATAAGTTTTTATTAAAATGTATAAAACGCACCCTTTTAAAAAGTATTTTTAAACTATGCATAAGTATAGTCTCCTCTGCTGTCACTTTGCAAAAGAGGTATCAGGTCCTCACTGAAGAAGCCTCTTTTTCTACTTTCTTAAGGCTCATAATTTAGAAGCCTGTCTTCTTTTTTAATTTAAGCAATTTAGTGCTAGAAATTTCCTTCTCAGCACTGCTTTAGCTACATCTCACAAATTTTGGTATGTTTAGTTCTCATTTTCATTCAGTTAAAAATGTTTTCTAATTTCCCTTTTGAAATTATCTCCTTTTTTCTTTGACTCATGGGTTGTTTAGCAGCTGTTAATTTCCAGATATTTTGAAATTTTGCAGATGTCTATTACTGATTTCCAGTTTAATTCCTTTCTGATAAAAAAATACACTTTCAGTCTTTTAAAATTGATTGAGACTTGTTTTATGGCCCAGATTATGGTCTATCTTGGTAAATATTTCATGTGCATTTGAAAAGAAAGTATATTTTCTGCCACTCTCGGGTATAGTGTTCTAAAAATATCAATTAGGTCTAGTTGGTTGATAGTGTTGTTTGTTTTCTATATCCTTACTAATTTTCATTTTATTTAATCAATTATTAGGAGAAGAATATTAAAATCTGCAAATGTAACTGTGGATTTTTCTATTTCTCCTTTCACTTTTATCTATTTTTCTTCATATATTTTGAAGCTTTGTTATCAGATGTATATATGTATATTTTTGTTGTGTCCTCTTAATGAATTGATAACTTTATTAAATTTTTTTACTGCTGCTAACATTTTTTATTCTGAAATCTATTTTGTCTAGTATAATATAGCTTATCTAGCTTTCTTTTGATTAGCATTTGCCTGATATATCTTTTTCTGTTCTTTTACTTTCAACCTGTCTGTGTCTTTATTTTTGAAGTGGATTTCTTATAGATAGCATATAATTGGGGCTTTCCTTTTTATCCAATCTGACCTCAGTGCCCCCTCTCATTTCAACATGAAGCTGTTTTAAATGATTTATGCTTTGATTTTCAGTGCTTTCACTATTCCCCTGCCATTTGCTCTTAGCTTACTTTCTTCTTGAAACTTTATTTGATAATATTCACTTTGAATAGTTACTACCCCTGTTAGCACAACTATATATATAAATTATAGTTTATTAGGTATCTGTTAATTTTATATTTGTAGATAGTTATTTTGTTTACTTCTTCTCTGGATTATTCTCTCTTCATTAGGAATGCATCTTCTGTTTTGTAATTTTCCACGAGACTTCTAGCATAGCATCCTTAATACAATGTATGGGTGCTAAGTTACTATCTGATGGAATAATATCTCACCTAATTATCTTTATAGCTTCGTTAAGGTTTTCAGTTCCTCTTCGAAATGGTACTTTATTTATAGTAGTTTTGGGAATGGTCTGCTGGTAGATTTCCCAGTGATTCTTGGAAGTTTTATTTCTGGGGTTCAGCTGTCAGGTTATATGAGTTTATCCAGTTCCAGTTTATCTAGGTAGGTCACAGGTGGATTAAGATCTTCCTCATTATCAGATTCTTAATCAAGGTCAGCGAATCCTGAATGATCCAAGGGCGTTGCCCCGCACCATTCAGTCTTGAAGACACCTGCATCTAATTATTGGCCTCACCCAAAGTGGGCAGACTGGGAGTATAGGTAGCATGACTGTACAGAGTTGATGCTAAAACAGTCAGTGGCCAATAACCATTATTGATTAAATTATCTCAGGTCTAAACCAAGTCTAAAATTAAGTCTTTACTATTTAATTAGTGAATTGAATTTTGCCTTTTCCTATCCTGGTTATCCTACATACTTTGGGATGTCAATTCAAAGAGTCCTCTTAAGATTTGGGCTTCATACCAAGGCTGGGTACTAGAACTGTTTCAATCCTTAGTGTGGGAGATGGGTGATGAGGAAACCTAGGATGTTGGGTTTGGGGTTAATTTGAAGTTTTAGTTCTCTACCCTCTGCCTTTGCCTGAATGAGTATTTTTATATTCAGCTGTGCAAAGGTTATTTTTAAAAACAGCATATATAACAACGCTTCTGCTACTTCCTGTGTGATGATATTACAAGTAATGGAAACAAACTAGCTTAGCCATTACATGATGTTAACCTGAAGTCCTGGGGCTTCAAACATACTCTTTGGAAGGTAAGTCTTACGCACATCCATTTATTTTGTGCTTCCTACAGGAATTTACATTCAGTAGTGGCTCTGTAAATAGTTGTTGAGGACACAATTCTAAATTACATTGTCCTCCACAGCTGCTCCTGATGTGTCCCCTTTTGGCCTTTAATGTTGCCATTACTCAGGAAGCAGGGCATGTCTGTGCCCTCAGTTGCCAGTATCTCTGTACAAGTTCTTCCTTTCTTTAGTCTTCCTTAGCATGAAAAAAATCAAAAGTGATGAAGCATTCCTTCCAGTATAATTCTTTGTAGAACACATCATTTTAGCAGTACTTACAGAGTTCCTAATGGTGTGTCCTTTACTTTTCACATTAATTCAACCTTAATAACTTTATTGAAACTCTTTTTTTACATTATTTTTAAATTTCAGCATATTATGGGGGTACAAATATTACGGTTACATATATTGCCCATGCCCCCCACCTCGAGGCAGAGCCTCAAGCATGACCATCCCCCAAACGTTGCACCTCTCACTCATTATGTCTGTATATACCCATCCCCTCCTCCTCCCCCCTCCCACCCGCCCGACACCTGACACCCGACAAATGTTATTCCTATATGTCCACTTAGGTGTTGATCCGTTAATACCAGTTTGCTGGTGAGTACATGTGGTGCTTGTTTTTCCATTCTTGAGATACTTCACTTAGTAGAATGGGTTCCAGCTGTATGAAACTCTTTTTACATATCTAAAGTTCATATCCTATCTTGATTTCTCTTGTTGGTTTCTTTTCGTCTCCCTTGTCTCTAAATTTTGGAGTGCCCCAACGATCAGTCCTTGGACCTCTCTTTTCTGTCCCATTCTTGAGGACAGTCACCTTATTCAGCCAGGTGCACGGCATTAAATACCATCTGCATGATGACAGCTACCAAATGTGTTCAAGACTTCTCCCTTGACCTCTAGACTTTTATATCCAACTGTCTACTCAACATATGTAACAGACATCCCTAACTTAATGTTTCTGCTGGTTCCCCGCAAACCAGCTTCTCCTGCAGCCCACTCCATTCTTCTAGCTGCCTGGGCCAAAGGCTTCGTACCACCCTTGACTCTTTGTCTTACACCTAATACCTGGTCTATCAGCAAATTCTGTTAGCTCTGTCTCCAAAATATATTCAGATTTGAACACTTATCACCGTTCCCTCTGCCACTGTCTTGGTCTAAATCACTCTCCTTTGCTTGTTTTATCGAAATAGCTTCCTAACTGGTCTGCCTGCTCTGTCTTTGATTCCCTAAAGTCTGTTCATAGCATAGCAGCTGGGTAACCCTGTTAAAACTTCTGTTAGTTCTTGTAATTTTTCTATCGAAAACCCTTAAACAGCTTCCCATCTCACCATAGGCCTACAAGAACCTACATAATCTGTTCCTCCATTACCTTTCTGCCCTCGTGTCCTACTGTTCTTTTCCTTGTTCGCTCTGTTCCGGCCACATGGCCTCTTTCCTGCCCCTCGAACATGCCATTCCTTCCACCTCAGAGTCTTTATACTTGCTGTTTCTCTGCATAGAATGTTCTTTCTCCCAATATCAGTAAAGCTAACTCTCTCACTTCCTTCAAGATCTTACTCAATGAAGCCTTCCCTGGCCTGCTTATTTATCTTGTTTTCCTATGCCCTGCACTAGAATGTAAGATCCATGAGAGTGGGGATTTTTGTCTTGTTTTGTGTACTACAGAATCGGTAGGACCTAGAAGTAGCGCCCTGGCATACAGTAGGTGCTCACTTACTTTAAAATGAATAAATGATCCTGATTCTCATAATACTCCCTAAGTAAGAAAAAAGAAAGTTAACATAGCTCCATTAAAGGTAAAAAACTATGTTGAAAGAAAAGGATGGAGGGAAGACTAGATAGAAAGTGGGAAGGAACTGGAAAATAATTCTAAATTTCTGAAATATGGAGCAATCTTATAAATGCTTGAATAACAGTACTACTTTATTTAAAGAATTACTTTAATATTTTCCCATGGAGGCAAAAAAAAAAATTAGCTACTCCCATCAGCAGGAAACAGATTTGAAGACCTAGACCCAGTTTTATTTATTTACTTATTTATTTATTTTAGAGACAAGGTCTCTCGCTTAGGCAAGAGTGCGGTGGTATGATTATAGCTCACAGCAACCTCGAATGCCTCGGCTCAAGAGAGCATGAAAAAAATTAAAAATGATGGAGTATTCCTTGCAGTTTAAACTATTAGGTTTCATTGATTTTTTTTTTAAAATTGTTTTAATAACAGGAAAATAATCATAGAAATTTAGATTTTTATCAGGAGTAACTAACTTTTATTAAAATTATCTTATCCTAATTATTTTCTTCTTTTCAAGGTATCACATTCGTCGTAAGAAATTGAATCCTCCAAAGGACAGATAATATTGAAGTTCTCCAGGGAATCAGAGAGAAATGTGCCTCATTTGTCATTTGAGAAAATGTACTCTGGTGTATTCACTAATATGTTATACAGTAAAATAGTAATAATAAAATGTCTTTTCATATATTAGAATGTGCATTTCTTTATATTAAGTCTGGATTTGACATTCTCCTTTAGAGAAACCTATTTCATCTTATTTTTCTTTTGCAATATTAAAGTCTTTCATTTACAGATGGTCCCTGACTTACAATTTTTTGACTCTTTGATGGTGTAAAAGCCATACACATTCAGTAGAACATCAATAAATTATATGAGATATTCAACACTTTGTTATAAAATAGGCTCTGTGTTAGATGATTTTGCCCAACTTTAGGCTAATACAAGTGTTCTGAGCGCATTTAAGGTAGGCTAGGCTAAGCTATCATGTTCAATAAGCTAGGTGTATTAAATGCATTTTTGACTTACAATATTTTCAACTTATGATGGGTTTATTGAGATATAACCCAATTATATTTTTATGTGTCTAGTATTAAGTATTTTTACATAATCAGTTAAACGTTGTTAATAGTATAAATATAATTAATAAAATTGTACACGGGTCTCCCGAAAGGGATTGTTAAAATGCCTTTGAGAATAAGCTGTTGAGATCTACCCAGAAAATAAATGTTACAGTGTTTCAATTGGCTTCTAGGAAATAATTAAATTAGTTACATTTAATCAGTTTCTACTATCTGCTAGCCCCTTTCCATACATTCTTATTAAATTCTCACAATTATCTTTGAAGAAGGACCATCATTCCCATTTTACAGATAAGATTAATGACTTGAACCCTACCTAACCAGTGGGAAAGACAGGATCCAAACTGTCAGGCTCCAAAGTTTTTTTTCAGTGCATTACAATGACAAAGGGGTGGTTTTCTTTACCCTAGAATGTGCTTTCCTAGAGATTTTCCTAGATAGAATATTTATATAATTTGTTTTGGGTTTTTTTCTGATTGTCTTAAAAATTATGCTAGCTTCAGAGCACAAGCAAACAGCTACAGCTCTGTGATTAAAATGTTAATATCACTAAACTAGTGTTATGAGAATGTTAATAGATAGTTCTGCTGTTGCTTGTCACTACCAGCTTGTATATGATCCTTAATAGTATTGCTGCCTCTGAGATTTCTCTTTAGGAGGTGAGAAATCTTTTAAGAAGGTGGAAAGATGCTTTATTTAAACTTGTGAAATATTTCTGATCCAGTATTGGTAAAATTGATGTGAAAAATAATTTCTCATTCAAAGTCTATTTAATGTAGTACTTTTAATAAAGAAACTCTAGCTAAAGGTGAAAGTGGCCAGTAAAACATGAGAAATAGTGAATAGGAGAGAGTAAAGGAAATAATAATGGTGACCCTGTTACTCAAAGGAAATATTTTTAAGTGGTTTATTATTTTTTGAAAGATTAAAGAAAAAACAATTTGATAGAACTTGATAAATCAGAAATATTTACCAGCTGTGTTGATGGTGGATCCTGGAAAAATGATTGGTTTTCTTTCAGTTTAATTTATATCCAAAATTTTATATATTTTAGTTATAAATATAGAAAGAACTAAAAAATATATATATATATAATGACAAAGATTTTCATTTCTTCTAAGTACAAAGATCTACTAAATAGGGATTGTTCAACTCTTAAGATGCCCAAACCACATATTCATACATCAATGCTTTGGAGAATTAATTTTGACTTTATTGTACTGGAAATATAGATTAACACTGTAGCTCTTGGTAATTTGGTTTTCATGGGTTACTGATTTTTAATTTTGCTAAATAAGTACATATTCCATCACCAGCATCACCTCCCTACTGCTCCCCCACCCCCCAACCTAGGGATAAGAACCTATTATCCACCATCACTAACATTTTATGAAAAGTCCATTTATTTGTCTGTTTCTACAGACATTTTAAAATTACAGAAAATGGAATTGTTACCAGCCTCCAAGTGGAGGTTTCTCCAAGTTCTTGGTGTTTGTCATGGAAAAGAATTTCAGGATACACCACATAAGCCAAGCAAAGACAAGCTTTATTGAATGCAGAAGTACACTCAGGAAAGAGCGTGGGCGGGCTTGAAAGGGAGCAGATGCACTGAGAGGAAGTGGTCTTAGATCTTTTGTAGTCTTACTAATTAAGCGGAGGAATATTCAAGGTGAAAGGGTTGGCTTTTGCTAAAAATTTGGGTAGTAATTCCTAGAATTGGGTTCCCTCCAATTTTCATACTTTATATGGTTGTCTTAGAATTGTCAAGGTGATTTCAAAGGTGGAGAAATTTTAAAACCACAATGTAAATGATACTGTAATTAGCCAGAGTTCATGTGAGGTGGCAGAGATAGCTGACAAGCCAGTTCTTGCCCTCAGTTATCAGCCCCTTTTGTTTAAATGTTTAACTTTTGTTTAAGTGGTGTTTACTTTAACACCTGCAGCAATCTTCAAGCCCTTGATACAGTCTCAGCCCTGTCTCTTAGTCTCCTACTCTAACAGGATGGGTCTTTAAATTAAATAAATTTAGCTTTCTGAAAATCTCACTACTCAGCTCTTGTTCTCAAATTTCCACTGGTGAGGTGGAGTCACACACCTGAAATTGATAAAGCATTATTGGTGGAACCACCAGAGGGCACTCTCACACAGGGCTCAATTTGAACATACCCTCACCCACAGGTAGTGACTTTTAAAAGTGCTAATTAGCAGATGATTTGGATGTTCATTAGTTAAGAATGATTAGTAGAATAAATGGCAGTAGTGAAGTTAAGTGTTGGAATATTTTGAGGTCATTATTCCTTCTGTTAATCCATGTATCAAACATTACTACATATAGGAGGCATACCTTTTGGTAGGCCAATAGCAAAAAGTGGTCCCTTCTTAAAAACCATAGTATTTACTGAACTAATACTACTGAGCTACTTAATTTTTCTAATGACATTGTTTTCTAACCATGTACGTAATACATTATTGTTTTTAAAAATTGGAGACTAAATATTAATAGAAAATAAAAATTGTCCTATCCAAAGGTAACATTGTCAACATTTTTGTGTATCTTTTTCCTTTGTATTTCTCTGCATAAATATATTTCAAAAAATAAAAACAGGGTTTATTATGTATGCTGTTTTGTAATGTTTTTTTCACTTAATATGAATTTTTTCCCTATCATTAAGTACTCTAATTTAATGGGTGCATATTATTCTATAATCTGGGTTGTCATAATTTAATCCCTACTGTTAGACATAATCATTTTTCTGTTTGTTCTATATTATAAATAATGCTGTTATTAATAAATATCCTAGTGGATCATTCTTGAATATTTTCTTAGATTAGTTTCTAAAAGTATAATCGAATAAAAAGGCATGCATGATTAAGTACATTTTAAAGCTGTGGCTTAAACTTTATACTTCTAACAGCAGTATATGGAGAAATTTTCTCTACACTTGTATTAAAAAATTTTAAACTCAATTTAGCAAGCAAAGAAAAGAAAACGTTTTAATTTCGTTCAGCCACTTTAAATTTAGTATATTTTTCATTTAAAAGAATATAAAGTATAACAAGTTTCAGGTTCTAGCTTAAACCTCTAAGAGGCCTATTCTTGTTCCTTTATTTCCTTTGCAACACTTTATTATGATGTGTTTCCTCTACCTTCCCCCCAAAACACCCTTTATATGTCAGTTAAAATTTCACTTCTTTAGAGAACTAGATCAGGTTCTGTTACTATACGCAACATTGTATATCTCTCCATAGCACTTAATCAAAGTTTGTCATTAGCATCTTTTTGTGTGATTATTTGATAAAGGTCCATCTCCCCTACTAGACTATAAACTCCATGACTTCCAAGGACCCTGTCTGATTAGGTGTATCACTGGGTCTCTATCACCTAACATTGCCTAGCACAGTCATTGTTTCACAAGTATCTAAATGTGGTTTCATAAAAGAAATTGCTTTTCTGCAAAAGATTTTATTTATATAAATTTAAGGGGTACACATGCAGTTCTGTTCCATAGATATATTGAATAGTGGTGAAGTCTGGGCTTTTAATGTAACCATCACCCAAATAATGTACATTGTACCCTATATTTCACATTAGTGAAAAACTTCATCAAAGATTCTTAGAAATGTTGGGAGACTGTATGGCAAAGAAGGTACCTCAATTATCACTTACCAAGAACACAAGTTGAAATACCCAAGAAGACCAACTCATAGAACAAATAATGCTAATAAATTACTTTTCTTTGCAATATCTTTGATGTACACGAATGTATATATATTGCTAATATGGCCATTCCTTTAGTTTAATGCTATTTGAATATGATAATAAGAAGAAATAATTATCTTTTTTTTAGCTTCGTTGCCAACAAACATAACTAACTCTAAACAACAAAAAACTATGAAAAATTACATTGTCAATAAATGTGGTTTGAAGTTTTGCATAAGAACACAATTGGATGTACAGCTGCAATGGCAAGAAGGAAAACATTCTGGAATAGTTGCCTAATTAAGGAGCTTGTCTGAGAATGTAAATCAGCATACTACTTCTTTCTTTGAAAGAAAGAAGACAAACTTTGATTAAGTGCTAATGACAAACTTTGATTAAGTGCTATGGAGAGATATACAATGTTGCATATAGTAACAGAACCTGATCTAGTTCTCTAAAGAAGTGAAATTTTAACTGACATATAAAGGGTGTTTTAGGGGGAAGGTAGAGGAAACACATTATAATAAAGTGTTGCAAAGGAAATAAAGGAAATAAAGTCTTCATAAAATTGTATCAACTGAACTGAATAATGTGCTTAATGACTTAGTAAAGACAATAAATTACGTAAAGGCTAATGCAATAAATTTGAGATTATTCTCTTTATTATGTGATAATTTGGAAGACAATCGTAAACAACTGTGATTGCATGTGGGTAGGTTGGTTATCTACAGGGATAGTTCTGTTGAGCATATTTGAGCATTTAGTATCACTGTAAGAATCCAGTTTGGTCCCAACTTTTTAAAGATATAAATTGGCCAGCTAGAGTTACAAATTTGTCTGGTATCTTCAGAATTCTTCCATACAAGGCAGGAATGCAACATGTTTTTCAATGGCAGATAAAATCAAAGGGCAAAAGCAAAAAGTAAAACCTTGGAAAACTAGTTTCTACAGGTTATTACATGTTTCATAAGTTAACAATTGTCAATGAAGTTGGTGATTATCTTGATGTCGCACATTTACAAAACGCTATCAAACCATTATGATTGGATAGAATGCTTTAAATTGTATTTTCCATTAAAAGAATGTCCACATACAGCAAATTCATAGATCTGAAATCCATTTATTTCATTAAAAGAGAATTTAAATTTAACTATAAACTTATAGGATACATCTTTCTAACTGGCAACTAATGAAGTATTTAAAATGAATTTTGTAAATGCAGCAAGGCTTGCTTCATTTTGGATAAAAGTTAAAAATGAATATTTTGAGTATGCTGAAATTATTCTAAAAACTTTTTTCTCATTCTCATTATCGTCCCTTTGTAAATTTGGTTCTGTCTTATAAATAATATTAAAACAAAACATGGAAACAGTTTAAATCACTCCCTGGAAGTAGCATTATTATCAATCCACCTCAATTAGATATTTTAACAAGAAACAAACTTTTAAATATCAATATGCATTGTGTTTATTCATAGTATATATAATGGGGCAGGGCACAGTGGCTCATGCCTGTAATCCTAGCACTCTGGGAGGCCAAGGCCGGAGGATCATTTGAGCTCAGGAGTTTGAGACCAGCCTGAGCAAGAGGAAGACCCCGTCTCTACTAAAAATAGAAAAGTTAGCCAGGTGTGGTGGTGTGTACCTATAGTCTCAGCTACTCGGGATGCTGAGGAAAGAGGATTGCTTGAGCCCAAATTAGGTTGTAGTGAGCTACGATCACGCCACTGCACTCTAGCCCGGATGACAAAGCGAGACCCTGTCTCCAAAAAAACCAAAAAAGTATATATAATGATCTACTGAAGTCACTCATAATTTTCTTCAGTTATAATTGAAAAATGACAAAAAGTTGAATTGTAGAAGTTCTCCATATTAATCTTAAATGAACATTTTCAGTGAACTTTTTTATTATTCTTTTCTCTTTTCCTTTTATGTATGTTCTAAGTATATTTATTGAAATTTAACTTTATGTACATTAAATAAGATAATAAAAGATTGGGCTTGTATTTTTTATGTTTTTGCTTTTCATTCTACTAATTTAGTTTTACAATACTTCATAAAATATTGGGCCACAATGGCTTAAAGAACTGTCCCTTCATCACATGTTGTTTTATAGCATACTTTCTAGAAGATTATTTAGCTTTGGCCTGAACTCTCCTAGGAACTAGGAGTTTACTACCTTCCCAGGAAGCTAACTCCATTATTGGACAGTTTTATTAGAAAGTATGTCCTTACATCCAGTTGAAATCAGTCTCCTTATGGTTTATAATCCTCAGACTTGGTCCTGCCCCTGAATCTACACAAAATAAATTCACTCTCTCTTACACGAGCTCTTTGGATATTTAAAAATATGTGTCATATTCCTTCTTATTTTTCTTTATAAGACTTATTTTTTCTGATTATCCATACGACATGTTTCTAGAACCTTCCCTGTCCTAGTTGCCCTCCTCTGGACACATTCTTTTAACAGTATATTTCTTAAAATGTGTTACCCAGAACTGAACATAATTCCCTTGTTCTAGACAATACACTTCTAGTGGTGCCAATAATGCATTAAATTTTTTCGCAGTCATGTCATCCTGTTGATTTTCATTGAGTCATCATTTCTTAAGAGGGAATCAGAATATCAAAATAGTCTCCAAATTCAGCTGATTCCTTATGCAAATATACTCTCCACCCTTCTTGGTTCCTTTTCTGGAGAAAAGAAAAAAATTTATTTTCATTGCTAACCTCAGTGATTTTTAGTGTTCCCATTTAAATGTTAGCAACACAGCTGGTGATATAACCAAGAGAGATTTTTAGCTGGAGATGATGTAGTCAGAAACTTCCTTCTGGCTAGAGGGAGAGAGCGGAGGATGGGCTGGACCAGGGGCAGGGTGGGATGCTGAGCACACTGGGAAGTGATGGATGGGTCATTCAGCTGGCAAATGATAGTGGCCTGGATTAGGAAAGCAGAAAAGGGGATGGAAAGAAAGGGACAGATATCAGAGACACAGTATGTAACATTAATAAGACTTGGTAACTCATTTACATGGGAATGACACAGAGAAATTTATGAGAAAGGGGGAGAAAAGCTGCTCTTTTTTCTTTCTTTCTTTCTTTTTTTTTTTTT
>VBSM01003169.1:13861076-13872030 GCA_008086735.1 Cheirogaleus medius
AGCACTCTAGCCCAGGCAACAGAGTGAGACTCTGTCTCAAAAAAAAAGAAAGAAGAAATTCAGAGTTTCTTGCTTGGACAATCAAGTGTGAGTAGTGCCAGTAATAGAAATAAAAAAATGCTAGAGGAGAAGAAGGAAATGTCTTCAGTTTTTAACAAGTTACTTTTGTGATCTCAATGGGTTAAACCAGGTAAAGATATTCAAGAAACAATTGGATGGATACAGAGTTCTGGAACTTAAGAGAGATGTCTGTGCTGAATCTATTTATCTCTCTCTCTATCATCTACATATCTATCTATCACTATTACCTATTTATCACTTATCTATTTATCATCTATTAGTTATCTATACCCATGCATAAATACACTCAAAAATATATATTTGAAAGCCATTGTTTATACAATAGTTGAAGCCGTGGGAGGGACTGAGAATATCCAGAGGAAAATAGAATGAGAAAAGAAAAAGGCTGAGGGCAGAGCAGCAAGGAACATCCCATATATTATGGGATGGGCAGAAAATGAGATCACCAGAAATGAATCTTTGAAGGAGCTGTCATTGAGGAAAGAGAATCAGAAATAGAAGACCAGAAGGCAGAGAAGACATTTTCAAGAAGGAGGATGGGATTGTAGTTTTATATGCTGCTAAGAAGTCAAGTAAGATAAGGAGCCATCCAAACTTTTTGACATGTCCTCATCCTTTTCTGAGCACCCTTTAACTTTCCAGCACAGTAAGATGTTTCAGGCTTCTCTTAAACTTCCCTGCCTTCACCTTGGAATCAGCCACTTCTCTCAGGAGTCCTGTTTTCTTTTAGTGGAAAATGGGGTTTAGAAACCAAGATCTGGTGTACTACTCCTTTTAAGAAACTTGTCTGTGAAAGCCTATGACTATATGGTGATCACAGAGGGGACTCACATAGGGGATTGGAAGGACAGAGAGGGGGGATACCTGGCTCAGGTAAAGATGAACAAAGCAGAGATAATATGATCAGAACTGAGGCTCAAGGTCAGAAGCAGGTTTAAAGATGATTTGACCTCAAGTCCCAGAATGTCGAATAAAGCTTCTAAGTCTCCCTAAGGTTAAGATTCATTTTCTTAGGAATTTGGGCAGATCTCTGCCTCTCAATAGACATCAAGTGATCTCAGCAGGGGAGAGAGGCCACCTGCCCAGGCTGGGCACCAAGAAAAACCTGAAACCACCTGTGAAATGTTTGGGTTCTCTACCTGTGCCAAGAAGTTTATCCTGGTGTGTAAGGTTTGGTGTTGCAATGATAACTTTCTGCTTATTAAAGTGAGAGTTGTTTTTATTGCCTTTAATGTTCTTCATCATTAAGAAATGAATTGGATATTTGATGTGAACATCTCTGGTCTTGTTGACCCAGCATTCTGACCCTCTTTCTTCTGGAAAATGCCCATTTTGCTGCCACAAACTCATCTTGTGGGGATTCCTACCCCCAGCCATGGTTGATTGGACTAGAAGTGAGTAACTGTATTAAGTAGGACTGATCCAAATACAGTGTTTTGATCCTGAGCACACACACAACCTAAGCCAAGCCAAAGAGAATCCTCCCTCAGGATTCGAAAAACTGGAGTTGGGCTGAGGCATATTCCCTTGCTGAGACAGAGAGGTGGAACATTTATTTATTGGTGGCATAGCTCCTAGGATTAAAGTCAGTGCAGGAGAAACAGAGATGAAAAGAGAAGACTCCAGGTGGCGTTTGAACCTCTGATTCCTGGTCTGTGAGGCCCAGGTGTGTTCTTGCCATCACAGAAATACGTGAGCCTCCCAACACAGATGGCTTTTTGCCTGAGCTAGTTTGACTTGGGTTTTGGTCGTGTTTCACCAAAAGAGGGAGACCTCACTCATGCAGTGACTTCCAACAGCCTGGTTTTAATTTACATTGTCAAAAGCTAACTTCATTTATCGTCAAAAGTTAGCTTCATTTTGATAAGTATCCTAAACAGCCCACCCCAAATTGTAAGAAATAAAGTGACCATAAATGACTGTTGCATTTTTCCTAATAAAAGCAGCAGCTGTTCAAAACAACTTTTTTCTCTTTGTACCTAATATTGGAACATCTATCCAGGCAAACACCCAAGGATCACTTTCTTACTAACCACATTAGTTTAAACTGTATTTCCACACCACACTATTGCATTGAATGTATATTGTCTTGTCACTTTACTCAAATATCTTCTTCTCTAAAGCAATAAGGAATAAATTGTTTGTAAGGGAAAGTATGTATACTTTCTTATTTTCTTCCCTTTAGTTACAAATAATTTCCAAAGTGCCTACTCGAGCTTACACTATCTCTAACCACGAGTCATTTTAACAGGTTGGACTGTCCCTATTTGCTCTTTTAGCTTTCTGAGTCCTTAAGGCTGAGTAGAAACCCTAATCCTTGTGTTTACCCAGACAAGTGCTAATTTCAAAGACAGTTATCCAAGCTTGTTAAGGATTTTGCTCTTTGGAAAGAATCCTGGGTATGGTGTGATGCTTGTAACAGCAGCATTAATCATTGTTTCTATTTGCCTACTTCTCAGAGACTCAACCTCTGATTTTCTTCCCCCTTTCCCCACTCCCCATCTGAGATCTCAGGGGTACTCTGATCCCTATACCAGGAACAGGGTCATGACTAGGCCCAAGACAACCTGCATTGGGCACAGGATCTACACCAGTGCAATCACAGACATTTCAAGATCTTTATGAATGTTACCAGCAGATGTCTGCCCTCTCTGCTGGACATGAACTTGAGGGTACTGTGAGGCTGGCATTTCTGCAACCATCTTATGACCATGGGAAGATTATCCAAGGATGGAATCAGCCCAGAGGATGTCTGAGAGGTGGAGAAAAGGGAAACCAGGTCCTAATTACTGACTAGTTACTTGAGCCAAAAAATTAACTCTTTTGCTAAAGCCCATTTGAATGGCTCTTTCAATTACTTACAACCAAAAGAAGCTTAATTGACGTTATAATAATTATGTGAAATTCACTTGGTTAAGAGGAAAAACTGGATAAATATATATATTAATATATCTGATTTTTTGTAAAAGAATAAGATCTGATAAACAAATAAAAACTCAGAATCTGTTGGCCACTTCAGCTCATGGCTATATGCTTGCCACAATTATTTATCTGGAAAAGAAAGTAACACATAAGAAATAAGGCTCTGAGCATTTTCTTCTAAAAAAAAAGTTAGTTTCTTGGGACATCCAGAGAGAGATTTAAGCCAGGCCCTTATGATCTCTATGGCAACAAGCCATTGCAGTGAGACAGCTGTTCTGAATAGTGAACTCGAGACACCACTAAGGCCAATCATCAGAAAAAGATTCCTAGGTTCACAGAATTATAGATCTGGAGGAGTTAAAATCACCTGTTGCTTAGTTACTCAGGTAAACGGACTTGTGCCATTTTCAACAATATAGATTGAAACACATATTTTGGGTTAGATCCTTAAATAACTAAAAATTTAAATATATGAGAACAATGGTTTTCCAATCCCTTCCAATATCTTCTTGACTAAGGTCTACTGGAATATATAAGGGAATTATATCATGGCTGGGCTTTCTTAGGTCTTGGGGAACATATAAAACTTAACAAACAACCCCTACCTCCTTTTCTGCATCCTGTAACTTCTATGGTGGAACCAGAAGAGAAACAAATCTTCTACTTTTCAAAGTAATCTTTGAGGAACGTCATACATTTTCATTCAGAGTATTTGGGAGGAAGCATATGAAGTAGAAAATAGAAGAAATTTAGAGTTAGCAGATTTTCATCTGAATCTTACCCCTGTCCATACTGTGAGTACTACTGGATATAAGCCCCATGAGGACATGGCCCAGATCTCTCTCAATTCATTGATGTACAGCACAGTGTCTGGCACATATAATAGGTGCTCAATAAATTTTTGTTAAATGAGTTACTATATAGATTTTACAAGTTCTTTATCCCTTCTATGTTAGTTATGCTAACTGCTACAACCACCACCAAAATCTCAGTGCCCTGACACAATAGGTGTTTACTTCTCACTCCCATAGCAGTCTGACTCCAGTCAGAGAATGGGGAACAACATGACTGTCCCCAGGGTCATTTAGGAACTCATGCTCCTTCTTTTTATTTTTTTGAGACAGAGTCTCACTCTGTTGCCCGGGCTAGAGTGCCATGGCATCAGCCTAGCTCACAGCAACCTCAAATTCCTGGGCTCCAGCAATCCTTCTGCCTCAGCCTCCCGAGTAGCTGGGACTACAGGCATGTGCCACCATGCCCGGCTAATTTTTTCTATATATTTTTAGTTGGTCAATTAATTTCTTTCTATTTTTAGTAGAGACGGGGTCTCACTCTTGCTCAGGCTGGTTTCAAACTCCTGACCTTCAGGGATCTGCCCGCCTCGGCCTCCCAGAGTGTTAGGATTACAGGCGTGAGCCACCGCACCCGGCCACTCATGCTCCTGCTAAGTGGTGGCTTTATCCCCTGAGGCCTTGGACTCTTCTACTGGATCCTGGGCATCTGGCTGGCAGACAAAGAAGAGAGATGGTAGAAAAGAGAGGGTCGTGTGCTAGCTTTTAATGGCCAGCCCTGGAGGGGACTCAGATCACTGCTGCCCACATCCCATTGGTTAGAACAAAGTTTTATGCCAGACCACCGCTCCAACTGCAAGAGAGCTGGGAACTGTGATCTCATGGCACGCCCTGGAAGAGGAGAAACTCAGACATTTGTTTTCTTGGTTTCCCTCTCTCAGCTCCAACTTCTACTGAAAGAGGAATTAATAATTGCTATTTGTGAGCACTTCATGAAGATTAAATGAGGCAATAAATGGGAAAGCACTTGGTAAAGTGCCAAATGTTAGTTATGAATATTCCTGGGTAATTTCGTTACTTTACCTCTGCCCATCATCTGTGAAATGTGTAGGCTGGAATGTTCTCTAAGAATCCTTTCCAGCTCAAAAACACTTAGAATCTGTGGTTCTTTTAAATCTTCAGCAAGCAAGCAAGCGCCTTTCCAACTTTGTGCTGGTGCCTAGGATAAACCCTTTAGCACCCTACACGTGATCCTACAAGCCAGACTTCCTGCCCCCACACCCTTTTGTGTTGTTATAATATTGCCCATGATCTTTTTGACACATAACCCGACTCTGGTGTATCTCATTTTAATTCTGTTAATTCCAAGTATGGGTTAAAGATAATCTTTGCCTTCCTGTTGCATTAACCTGCTCCAGTCTGCTAGATTTCTTAATTTCAGAAGAAAGTAGTAAGTGTAGGGAAAAGACCCTAAGGAAACATTTGATAGATTTGAAATATTAAAAGCAAATGTGATTACTTTAATCTTTCCTTGAAAGGGTCTATGTAATAGAAGTTTGGTTCCAGCTGTCTCCTTTTTCCATGGGTTTCCTTAGTTCTCTTATCCCGGCTTTTGGGCTTTTTTTCACCAGGTAAATTCCCTTTGCTGCTCATTGACAGCTGTTTTGCACTGTGCCTAGGGGAGGTCCCCAAGGAGAGGCCTGAGAGCTTCTCTATTAAAAGCAGGTGAGGGGCTGACATCATTAATGCTCAAAGGTCTCCTGGCTCCTGGGAAATTCACATAAAGGAAATGAACTAGTCTATCCACATCCATTCTAGCCCCTTCTAACACTTCTCTGGACCAAAGCCAGGGTGCTCTTTTCACATTGCAAATCTGACATCATTTCTGTGCTCACAATACTTGAATATGTGCATTTTACTTTGTAAAAATTTCAATATACAATAATACAAATAGTAAAATGCACAGGTCTTCCGTACAGTTTGGTGAGTTTTCGTAATTGGATATTCCTGTGAAATGACCACCCCAAACAAGATATAGAACATCCTGTCACCTCAGAAAGTTCCATTGCCCCCTTTTCCAGCCATTTCACCCTCTCCCTGCTCCTCACCCCCGGAGGAACCCACTTTCTGATTTTTTTTCTTTAGAGACAGGATCTGTCTACAGCCTGGAACTTCCGGACTCACCTCATCCTTGGGAGCTTCAGGCTCCCAAGTAGCTGGGACTGCAGTGTGTGCCACTCCTGGCTATTTTCTGATTTTTATCACCATAGATTAGTTTTGTCTATTTTTGGATTTCATACAAATATAGTCATATGAGATGATTTTTTTTGTGTGTGTTGGGCTAATTTCACTCAACATATTCCTTTTGAGATTCTTTCGTGGTGTTGCATCAGTAGTCTGCTCCTTTTAATTGCTGAGTGTGAATATTGTATGAATATATGGCAATTGATCCATTCTCCTATTGGACATTTAGGTTGGTTCCAATTTGGGGCTATTTTAAGGTTGCTATGAATAATTTGTATAAATCCTTTATGGACATAAGTTTTTGTTTCTTTTAGGTAAATACCTATGAATAGAATGGCCAGGTCATAGGGCCTATGATGTCTAAAGACTCACTGTTCTCAGGATGAAGACCCACACCTAAGGCCCTGGATGGTCCTGACCTCTTCTCTGGAGCCACCTGCACATCTGCCCCTTCCCTTAACTCTGAACTTCAGCCTCTATGTACATGTTCTTCTCTTCGCCTGGGACATGCTTCCTTCATTCTCCCCTCTCTTCCTGTTAACCCTGACTCATCCTTCAGATCTAAACACCGGCAACATTAAGGTAAACCCCTCCTTATAGGCATTCACAACTTTTGTTTTGTTTTGAGACAGAGTCTTGCTCTGTCTCCTGGGCTAGAGTGCCGTGGCGTCAGCCTAGCTCGCAGCAACCTCAAACTCCTGGGCTCAAGCGATCCTCTTGCCTCGGCCTCCTGAGTAGCTGGGACTACAGGCGCGCACCACCAGCCGGCTAATTTTTTGTTTCTATTTTTAGTGGCTCAGCTAATTTTTTCTATTTTTAGTAGAGACGGAGTCTCCCTCTTGCTTAGGCTGGTCTTGAACTGCTGACCTCAAGTGATCCTCCTACCTCGGCCTCCTGCAGTGCTAGGATTGCAGGCGTGAGCTACTGTGCCTGGCCCCACAACTCTGTGTTTTTGATGCCCTAGCTTTACCAACATTGTGCTTTTATATTGATGGGTATGATTACTTGTTTAATGTTTGCTTCTCTTGCAGCAGCAAGCACTATGAAGGCAGATTATGTGTCTGTTTTGCTCACACAGTGCCTAGCCTGGCTTCTGACACATACCAAGCACTCAATAAACTATTGATGGATGAACGAGTGATTACTGCTCTATCTCCACGACAGATTCCATTCTTTACTTTGGCAAATTCCCTTTGGTCATGCAAAGAAGAAACCCTGTGTGTCTTATCATAGATTCCTCTATGGCCTTGACTCAACAAGAGGGGAAAAGGCCAGACAATGAGTTATGTTCAGCTGCCTGTCTTCCGGGAAAGAGAAAAGCTTAAATTTCAATCTTAATAGTTCTTGTCCTAAGCAGATCATTATGTAAACAAAATTCCTGCTAAACAGGCTTCTCATACAAATAAGACAAGACAATGCAGTCAGCAAATATTCTACCTTGAACCAAGCCAAGGGGACTTGCTCCTGGTTTTGTTTTTCCCTTGGTGTTTCTTCTTCAATACCATGTACTGGGGGCATTCTCAAGATGGCACTGGGGTTCTTGCACAGTGGAAATTGTTCTTAGTAGAGAGATGTTCCAGAAAATAAAAATTAGGGAATATGATGCTATACAATAAAATTTGCTTATGTATGGAAATCCACCACCACAATAACAGCCAGAGTGGAGGTACTGATGAGTTGAAAGAGCTGTTATTGTGAGCAAGGATATTTAGTGGTGTGTTTAGCTATGCACCCCCTCTAAAAAACCACTATGTACAGTAATGAAGATGATCAACACAATCATATATCATCGCATGACTCCATATTTCTCATGGATAATTTCCTCCTCGGGTTGACTTTCTGTCTGCCTGGAGTGATGATAATGAGCAAAGGGTGTAGATACTCTTTCTTCTTTAGATGTTTTGCCTTTTTTAAAAGAGTGCAGAAAACTCGATCCTAAGATTAACTGTGTTAAAGAAAACAATGTTAATTTTTATGACCACCAGATTACTTTTATCATCACCAAAAAGTGAAAGTATTTTAGGAATTTGAAAACCCCTGTAAAAGAAATAGAATGATACTTGCCAGTCTATAGGGATGGAGGACTCCTTACTTGAAGAGGATTTGAGGAAGTCAAAGGTGATCATATACATTAGAAGGTCTGCTAAAATATTTATCAAAACCCCTGAAAGTGTTCTTTGATATAGTAATTCTACTCCTTTATATCTTTCCTGAAGAATAAATCATAGATATTGGCAAGTGTCTACTAACATTGCTGCATTATTTACAATATGGATAAATTAGAAATGGTTTAAACATTTAATAAGAAGAAAATGGCTAAATATATTCTGGGGCCTGTTTATCATAAAGTATGATATTAAACTTAATGTTTACAAAGACTATTAAATAACATAAGAAAATATCTTAATTAAAGAAGTACCTAGAAAAGGGCCAGAAATATTGTAAGCACTCAGTAAATATTCATTCAATCAGTACATGGATGGATCACTTCTTAAATTTAAATTTAATTTAATTTAATTTTTTTATTACTATATAATAGATGTACATATTTGGGAGGTACATGAGATGGATTGCTTTTATAACCACAAAAAAAATGATTTAAAAATCTGCCAGATAAATGAAAGTTAACATTTTTAAAAACTAACATAGGTAATGTTAACACTTCTGGAAAAGCATTGTAGAAGGGGAAAAAAGATGAAAACATCTCCCCCCCTTCCTATCCCCTCAAAAACAAACAATAAAAACCTTACAATCTTGAATATGGGCCAGTGGAAGAAACTCTCTTCTAGGACATTTTAGGTAGAAACAGAGTCCATATGAAGTACTGGGGGTACTTGCACCTAAAATGAGATTCTGTTAACTTAATAGTTCTTGAGCACTTTCTTTTGCATGCTAGGAATTTTTCTGAGATGTTGGTTTGAGGGAATTTTTTTAATTTAAAAGAGTTTTGTTCTTTTCTGTTTTGTTAGGTGAAGAGTTGAAAATATTTCTACCTCATTAAACAGCCTCAATTCAAAGACCCAGACAGAACACCTGCCACTTGAGCCTAATTTCCTACTCTTGTCCTCTGTAGTTAAGACTGACAACTGTGGGGCGTTCTTGAAAATTGTTTGCCTTGTCCATTCAAGTTCACTTTTAAAGACTGATTCATGGCCAGTCTGCACTCCAGCTTTTGATACTTAAATAAGAGATACAACTGAACCAGATATAGAAGTGTATGTTTGTGTGTTTGTGTGTGTGTGTGCATGTGTGTGTGTGTATAGAGGGACAGTGAAGAAAGGTACAAACAGAAAATGAACAAAGAGTGTGGGTTGTAAGCCATAATCTTCGCCAAGGGCTACACTTAAGTGGAAATTAGGGACAGAGCAATCAAAGTCCAATGTCATCCCTAGGGACAGATACATGAGTCTGAAGCAAATAATACTGTGCTGCATTGCGTGGGCAGACCCAGCTTTGAAAGCTTGGGAGAAGTATTATAATTTTGGAAACCCTCTTTAAGAAAAGAATACAATTTTTTTTTTTTGAGACAGGGTTTTGCTTTGTTGTCTGGGCTGGAGTGCAGTGGCATCATCATAGCTCACTGCAACCTCCAACTCCTGGGCTTAAGTGATTCTGCCTCAGCCTCCGAGTAGCTGGGACTACAGACAGCTGTGTGCCACCACAACTGGCTAATTTTTTTTTTTTTTTTTAGTTTTTGTAGAAATTGGGTCTTGCTATGTTGCCCAGGCTGATCTTCATCTCCTGGCCTCAAGTGATCCTCTTGCCTCAGCCTCCCAAAGTGCTAGGATTACAGGCATAAGCCACCTTGCCCAGTCAAGAATATAATTTTAGTATACACATACAGATGCTCCTCAACTTTATGATGGGGCCACATCTCAATAAACCCATCGTACATTGAAAATATCGAAAAAATGCACTTAATATACTTAACCTACTGAACATCATAGCTTGGCTTAGCCTACCTAAATGTGCTCAGAATGCTTACATTAGCCTATAGTTGGGCAAAATCATCTAATGCAAAGCCTATTTTATAATAAAATGTCGAATGTTGCATGTAACTTATTGAATAGAGTAGACTGTAGAATATCTGTGGTTCCCCCGTGATCGCGGGCTGACCGGGAGCTGTGGCTAGCGGCTGCTGCCCAGCATCGCAAGACAGTGTCGACCGCATGTCACTAGCCCAGCAAAAGATCAAAATTCAAAATTTGAAGTACAGTTTCTACTGAGTATGTATCGCTTTCATACCATCATAACATTGAAAAATCCTAAGTCAAACATTTAAATCAGTGGACTGTGAGTAAAGCAGGTTACCCACATAATGTGGGTGGACCTCGTCCAATCGGTTGAAGGCCTTAAAGAAAAAGATTGAGGTTGCGCAGGAAGAGGGAATTCTGCCTCCAGACTGCCTTCGAACTCGAGCTGCAACATCAACTCTTCCCCGGGTTTTCAGCCTGTTTGCGTACTCTGCCCTGTATATTTTGGACTTGCCAGGCGCGCACGTGCGCACACACATACACACATCCTATTGGTTCTGTTTCTCTAATATAATTAGTGAGGTTGCCCAGATCAAATGTATATTGACCACCTGTATGTATTTCATCTCGTCCCATCTTGCTTCCTTCCTTTCTTTTCTTGTTCTTTGTCAGAGTCATTTTAGTCCCTCTGCTCCTGTCTAACCCAGGGCAGTGTTTACTGGGGACTCCCAAAGGGAGCAGCTCTGGTCTACCTTCCCTACTGTGCTGGGAGTGAGGAGCCTTCCTGACTAGGAACTTGTACTACGAGTGAGAAATGCAAATAAATGTTAAGTAAGTGGAGCCAGGCGTGGTGGCTCAAGCCTATAATCCTAGCACTCTGGGAGGCCTAGGCGGGAGGATCCTTTGAGCTCAGGAGTTCGAGACCAGCCTGAGCAAGAGCAA
>VBSM01003169.1:13887972-13899222 GCA_008086735.1 Cheirogaleus medius
CACTCTTGCTCAGGCTGGTTTTGAACTCCTGACCTTGAACGATCCTCCTGCCTCCGCCTCCTAGAGTGCTAGGATGACAGGCGTGAGCCACCTCGCCCGGCCAGTTTGTTCTTTTTTTATTGCTGACTATTATTTCATGGTTTGGATGTAGTGGAATTTGTTTATCCATTCACCTGCTGATGAACATTTGAGCTGTTGCCAGTCTTTAGCTATTACGAATAAAGTTGTTACGAACATTCGCATACACTTCTTTATGTGGACGTATGAATTCATTTCTCTTGGGTAAATCCCTGGGAGTGGTATTGTCAGATCATATATAATAGTAAGTGTATGTTTAACTTTGTAAGAAACAGATAAATTGTTTTTAAGTGGTTTTATCGTTTTCCATTTTCACCAGCAAGGTAAGAGAGTTTCAGTTGCTCCACATACTTGCCAATGTTTGGTAATGTCACAAATTTTACATATTCTATTGGGTATGCAATGGTACTTTATCATGTTTTAATTTACATTCCCCTAAATTCAAATTAGTATCTTTTAATGAACTAATTTGCCATTAATGCATATTCTTTGGTAAAAGTGCCTATTCAAATATCTTGACCATTTTTAGTTAGATTTTTAAAAAATATTTTTATTACTGAGCCATAAAATTTCATTATATATTCTGGATACAAGTTCTTTATCAGATAAAGAATTTTGAAATATTTTTCCCAAGACTGTGGCTTTTAAAACATTTTTTCCTAACATTATCTTTTTTATTATAACATTTTTATTGACATATGACATTATCTATTGAAGAGCAGAAAATTTTAATTTTGATGAAGTCCAATGTTACCAATTTTTTCTTTTATGGCTCATGATGTTTGTGTCCTATCTAAGAAAGCTTTGGCTAACTCAGGGTAACACAAATTTCTCCTATGTTTTCTAAGAAGTTTTATAGTTTTTTCTCTTACATTTGTGTCTATAATCTATTTCAAGTTAATTTTTGTATATGGTAAGAAGTAAGGGTCAAAGGTTATTTATTTATTTATTTTGGTGTATGGATGTCCAATTGTTATAGCACCATTTGTTGAAAAACTATTTTTTCTCCATTGAATTACCTTGGCACTTTTGTTGAAAATCAGTTGACTATATATTAGTGGATCTATTTCTGGACTCTGTTTCTTTGATCTATATGTCTATTCTTATACTAGTATTGCACTGTTTTGATTACTGTAGCTTTAGAATAAATGTTGAAATCAAATAGCATGAATCCTTTTTCAAAATCATCTCTAGATCCTTTGTATTTTCATATAAATTTTAGAATCAGTTTGTCAATTTTTACCAAAAAATGGCTGTGGGGGTTTTGTTTAGATTATGTTGAATCTATAGATCAATTTGAGGAGAACAGAGATGTTAACAATACTGATTCTTCCCAACCATAAACATGATCTGTCTCTTCATTTGTTTAGTGCTTCCTTACTTTCTCTCAGTATTTAAAATTTTTTTCAATGTATAAGTTTTACACATATTTGATTAAATTTATATCTAAGTATTTCATGTTTTAAAATCTATCATAAATGGTATTTGAAAATAATTTCCAATTGTTTCTTGCTAGTAAACAGAAAAATAATTTATTTTTATATTGACCCTGTATCTTGAAACCTAGCTAAACTTACGTATTTCTTGTAGTAGCTATTTGTATTTTTTATTTCTTAGTGTTTTCTATGTAAATAATTATGCTGTCTGCAAGTAAAGACAATTTACTTCTTCCTTTACAATCTGTATGCTTAAATTTTTTTTCCTTGTCCTATTGCACTGGCTAGAAGCTCCAATATAATGATGGGAAAAAGTGGTAAAAGTGAACGTTCTTGCTTTGTTCCCAATCTTAGAGAGAAAACATTGAGTCTTTTACCATTAAGAATGATGCTAGCTGTAGGTTTTTAATAAATAAGATTTATCAGATTGAGGAAGTTTCTTTCTATTCTTAGTTTGCTGAAATTTTTTATGATGGATAGATGCTGAATTTTATAAATATCTTTTTGAATATGTCAAGAAAATTATATGATTATACTATTTAATCTGTTGAGAACATGAGTTTTACTGATTGATTTTGAATGCTGAACCAACCTTTCCTTCCTGGAATACACCAAAATGAGTCATGATATATTACCCTTTTATATATTTCAGTATTCAGTTTGCTAGTATTTTATGACTATGTTCATGAGAGATATTGGTCTACAGATTTCTGTCTTGTTGGTCTTTGGTGTCTAGATAATGTTTGCCTCCTAACATGAGTTGTTAAATGTCCCCACATCTATTTATTTTTGGAAAAGTTTATGTAGGGTGGGCATTAATTCTCCATTAAGTGTTTGGTAGATTTCACCAATGAAGGCTTCTCAACATGGAGTTTATTTCTTTAATAGATACAGGGCTATACAAGCTATCCGTTTATTATTGAGTAAGCTTGGTAGTTTGTGTTTTATTGTTTTGTGGTGGTCTTTCTGTGAGATGTTGGCATATAACTACCCCCCCTTCCTTTTTCTGAGATAGAATCTTGTTCTGTCATCCAGGTTGGGGTGCAGTGCACTCCATCAATGTAACTTTGAACTTCTGGGTTCAAGCAATCCTCTCACCTCAGCCTCCTGAGTAGCTAGGACTACAGGCACGAACCACCACACCTAGCTAATTTTTAAATTTTTTTGTACAGACAGGGTCTCACTATGTTGCCCAGGCTGATCCTGATCTCCCTGGCCTCAAGTAATCCTCCTGTCTCAGCCCCAAAGTGCTGGGATTGTAAGTGTGAGCCACGGTGCTCGGTTTATAGCTATTTTCTGATTTCCAGTTGCTACAGTGATCATCTATTTATTTATTCACATAATCTATGCCATTGTTATTTTTGTCTGTTCAATGCCTGGAATGAACAGATCGCGATATGATTAATCTGGTTGACAATGAACGTGTGGCAGGGAAACTTGGTGGTTGTATCAGAGTAGAAGGCATTGTAGACCTTGGGCTAAAAATATTATGTTAAGAAAGACAAAGATTTGCCTCATGGCTTTGTCAGACAAATTTGCCTCTTTTAATTAGTATGAGTTTTTAAACGGGAGAAAAATTTTAAAAAACAGTAACTGGTTCAGGGACATTCACAATAAAAAGTCTCCTTTCCAGCAAGCATTGAAATAAAACCAAAGAGAAAATGGCAAGGCTTACCAACATGATGTTCCCAGAGTTATTTCTGAATAGAATTTCTTCTTTTTTTTTTTTTGTATTTTATAAGAAACAAAACTTGACTTGAATGTTTATTTTAGAATTGTTGGCATGTATTGAAATGCAACAATTTCATGATTGGGAATCAAATCAAAACAGAAAGAACCCAACCTTGTTCCTTAATTCTTTATCCCTGGCCTATGTTCAAATATTGTAAATAACCTTAGAGAATATTACAGGCACATTTGTTGGAATAGCACTCTCAGTGATTTGAATGACCTATTTTAAAAGCAACTTACCCTCCAAGATACTTTTTTCACTTAAAATGTTACCTTTATTTATATTAAACCCTTTACTGGTTCCCTAAGGACAATTTATTTACAAGTACAGAATAACCTACTTAATGTACTTTGGTTTAATTTACTTACAAGTGAAGTAGGCATTTTTTCTACCATCATCAAAGAGTCTCTCTAAGAATAAAATCAGGTATATGCTATAATATATTGGTGAGGAGAGACTAAAACCAACAGATAAAGGCAAACCGATGTTGTTATATTGCTTTCCTTTATGGTGATCATTATAATTATAATTTTAATGTGCTAGGATAGCAGAAAAGGCCTGTAAGTTCGGTCAGCTGGCCTTCCCACGTGGGATGTATACAGAGGTTGTCCTGCGGTTTGAGGAGGTAGCTACTGTTTGCGGAGCCTCCCTTTCGTGGCTCTGCCACATGCTTTGGCTAAAGTTAGCCTCACTCATGATTGCCAATCTCCGGGTTGGTTCACTGGGTGCTGTTGCTTCTGAGAATTGTATGACTAAGCCAGGAGTGGTGTTTGTTGTTTACTAACAGGTATTTCTTCTGCCTGTTCTGCTTACCACATCATCACACCAGCCTTGACCTTTGTGAACAACTCTGGAAAGTCAAACATACCTACAAGCTGCCCAGGCTTAGGTCTAATAACATCACCAACTGCTCTTTGGAGGTCGTGGAACAGAAGTTGGAGGTGACTCAAATGAGAAGGGAACTTAATAGCTCAACCGGTCCAAATTTTTCACCATGCTGATGAGAAAACAGAAATCCAGACAAATCAAGCTCCCTCAAGGTCCCCTCTTCTGTGAAGCCTCCCCAGACTTCCCAAGGTGGTTGAAGTGGTGCTTACCAGCTGCTTGCAAAACATTCTGTGCATTCCCCCTACAGCTTTTCACCTTCTGTTAAGAGGATCTGTTGATGGTTTCTCTCTCATGAGACTGAGACCTCCTTAAGAGGAAGCCTGAGTCCCTCTCCTGGGTTGCACAAAGCCCGAACATTTTACATACTCAGTGCTATCTTATCTATTAGATACTACTGTGGTGGAGTCAGGCTCATGGAGATTTGGGAGAAACTTCTAGAAAGCCAAGCTCCTTTTGGTGGCAGACCAGAGTCTGAAGGGTAAGCCAAAGAGTAAGCTGAGAAGTCCATGTAAGCAGAGGAAGATGAAAAAGCTAAGTGGATCGAGGCCAGAAAGAAGGTGGTAAAAGTGTTTGTTTCCTCATTTATAGACGCATTCGATTCATTCATTCATTCGATAATTTTATATTGGGTGCCTACCAGGGCCAGGAGCTGTTTTAGGCACTGGGGAGATAGTAGTGAATGTAACAAAGTCCTTGCTATGTCCCAGTGGGAAAAAGACAATAAACAAATAGCAAATAAATAACCATTATAATGTCAGGTAGTGGTAAAGTGTTAGGATGAAAATTAAAGCAGGAGGAAGAAATGGTCACTGTCAGTGGGAAGGAAAACCCTCTCTGAGCAAGGACATGAATGAAGTGAGGGAGCAACATCATGAGAAATGAGATCAAGGCAGTGACACAGATCTTTTTTTCTTTCCTTCTTTTCTTTCTTTCTTTGTTTTTTTTTTTTTTTTTTTTTTTTCCGACAGAGTCTCTTTCTATTGCCCAGGCTGGAGTGCAGTGGCATCATCATAGCTCACTACAGTCTCAAACTCCTGGGCTCAAGCCATCCTCCTGCCTCAGCCTCCTGTGTACCTGAGACTACAGGTTACTACAAGTTATATGGACTACAGGCAACATGACGTGCCACCATGCCTGGCTAATTTTTCTATTTTTTGTAGAAACGGGGTCTTGCTATGTTGCTCAGGCTGGTCTCCAACTCTTGGCCTCAAGCAATCCTCTTGCCTGTGCCTCCCAAAGTGCTGGGACTATAGGTGCGTACCACAATGCCGGCTAAATTTTTAACTTCATAGAAATGGGGTCTTGCTATGCTGCTCAGGCTGGTCTCTAACTCCTGGGCTCAAGTGGTCCTCCCACCTCAGCCGCCCAAAGTGCTGGGCTTACAGGCATGAGCCACTGCGCCCAGCACAGATCTTAAGTTGATTAAGAAAAAGCAGAAATCTGGATCTTGTTGGGGGTGAAATCTCTAACACTCTGGAGGAGTCAAATCCGGTCCTCATAGACAGGTGGTTTGTAACTTCTGGTCTGTAGATTTTACCAGAATTTCTAGGAAGCCTGTGACCTAAATAGCATTGACAACTACTGTCCTAGAACATGAATCCCCTCCATTCTGTGGGTGGGAAGACCAACGGTGTGGCCATTAATCATGTTCCCCAGCCCTGGAAGTCTAGGGGAAACCATCTGCCTCACTTCTGCCTGTCCCCACCCCTGACTCAGAGCACTAAGCCAGTAGCATCTGCTCCTCTGCCTCTTCCTGTGTCCACCAGTGACTGTCCCCCATTATGGGGATGCAGCAAGTAGGACATTGTAGAAGGGAATTTGTGCTGAGAAGCACCAGATGAAAAGTAGTGGATGCTCATTAAAGTGGAAGGCATCCTCTTCTTCCTCCTCTCAGTTCACATTCTGTCCCCTCCCCTAAACACCTCCACACCCAAACCGCTGCACCCAGTGAGAATGTCTTTGACTACAAGTTACAGAAACCCAAATCAAAACAGGTCAGGAAAAAATAAACTCCTTGGTTCCTGTGCCTGAGAAGCCCAAGGGCCATGCAGCTTCCAGCACATTGGTGTCAAATGCTCAGGAATGTCTCCCTCTGGCTCAAACCTCAGCTGGGCTTTCTCTGCAGCCTTTGTTCTTTGACAGGCTCCCTCCATGTGGTGGAAAAGTTGACTCACATGGTCATTACCGCTCATCATGTCAGAAGGGGAGAGACTGCTTCTCTTACAGTGTTTACGTCAAATCCTGAAAAAAAAAATCTGGTTGGCTCTGCTGGGGCTGTGATACTGGACAAACCCCCGTGTCCATGGCACGAAGCACTCCCACTGGCTCGCCTGGGTCACATGCTCTCCAGAAGTGTGGGTCCCGGAACTGCAGAGAGTGGCGAGGATTGTGTGTGTGTGTGTGTGTGTGTGGTGGCAGGGAGATAGCAAACTCCAAAAGGAAGGGATGGTGGACACTTAAAAGTGTACCTTCTGCCCACAGGCATGTCAAACACAATCGACAAAGACCAGCCTATTGCTCCTCTATCCCCCAAACAAAAACTAGAAAACCCTCCCGGCAACTTGGCAGAAGCTCAGTGTGGAGTACTTGTCAATTCTGGTATTAGAACATCCGCCTTGCAAAACCGAAAACGTCCAGTTCTGGTTTGGCACACAGAGGAGATTTTCAAGCTCCGGCAACTCCTCAATGCAAGCAATCGAAGAACTCCAGTTGAGTGAAAATCCTCCTCCCTTCCTGCTTCATGTAGAAAGACACTTCCCTGCAGGCAGGAACCTGCCCCACTGAAGAGAAATGTCCCGGAAAAATCTAGGAATCACTTTTGACACCCTACGTGTTTTAAAGCTAAAGGGGAGCTCCAGGGAATTGACTAGGTGAAGTTCTCAGGCAGCCACGGGAGGGGCGTGGGGAGATGGTTAAGTTTCCTATAGGCAAATGTAAGACAATCCTATCCATAAGGGAGAAAAATCCAAACTAACTGAGAGTAAAAGGATGACAGCTGAAATAACAGTTAATCTTTATTAACTATTTTACCAAATGCCAAAGCATTTTTCATGGATTATCTGATTTAATTCTCACAATAGCCCTCTAAGGTAGGTACTATTACTACCTCCATAAGAGGCTAAATAACTTGCCAAATATCACATTTAAATCAAGTGGTGGCAGAGTGAGGATTCATACCTGGGCAGTTTAACTTGAAAGCCATGGTGCTGATACATTCATTCATTCATTCATTCATCCAATGACTATGTCGAATGCCTACTACACGCTGGGAAGCATTCAAGCTAAAATACAGCTGTGAACAAGGCAAGTACAAATACGTGAAGCTTACATTCTAGCGTGGTCGGGGGAAGATAGCAAGTTGGACAAATAAATAAAACATGAACTAGGTTAGACAGTGATCAGAGTTAAGGGAGAAACTAGAGCAGGGAAGAAAGAGAATTGTGTAGGAGGGGTCAATTCTGAATGGGGTCATGAGGCAAGGTCTCATTAGGAAGGTCGCAGGAAATAAAGATGGGAGGAAATGAGGAAGCAAACCGCGTGGCTGTCTGGAAGAAGAGCATGAGAGGTAGAGGGGACAGCAAATACAAAGGCCCTGAGGAAGGAGCAAGGGCGGTATATTCTAGAATTAGCAAGGAGTCCAGAGTAACTTGAGCAGAGTGGGGAACAGAGAAGGGGGAAATGAGATCAGAGAGGTAAATGGAACCGGGTTTCATAGGGCCTTACAAGTGGCTATTAGGGTTTTTCGTTTTTCTCAGGTGTGATGCAGCCATCTGGGTTGGGGCAGAGGAGGGACATGAAATGATTTATTATAGTTTAGACAGAATCACTCTTACTACTCTTAGAGGGGCAAGGAGGGCCATTGAAGAGGCTGCTGCAGGAATCCCAGCAGAGATTAGGGTAACTTGAACTGGAAGGCAGTGGACATGTGGCAAGCACTTCAATTCCGGGTTTATTGTGAAATCAGAGTCAAAAGATTGGTCGAAAGGTAGGACGTGGGGTGTGTGACAAAGAGAGCAGTTAATGATGGCTCTAAGGCTTTGGTCTGAGCAAATGAAGACTGGCATGGACATTTTCAGAAATGGGAAGAGTGCAGGGAAAATGGCCTTTTGTTTTGTTTTTGTCTTAAGGGGGAGGGGCTATCAGGTCGAGATATATTAAATTGGAGATGCCTCTTAGACATCTGAAAGGTGTTGCTGAGTGGCAGGTCTGGAGCTCAGGAAAGAGGTCCTTTGGGACTGGAGTTATAAGCCCTATAAGCTACACCCCACTGCCTTAAAGTAAGTGAAGACATTGATCCACATGCAACTTTGGAAAAATGATAACTATCAAAAATACTGGAACCAATTTTGAGCTCATGGAAGTGGAGAGTTGAATTGTGGGTATTGGAAGGGATGGATATATTAATTACCCTGATTTGATCACTTTACATTATATACATGTATTGAAATGTCACCCTGCATCCTATAAATATGTACAATTGTTACATATCAACTAAAACTAAAAGGGAAAAACACTAGAATAGTTATTAAGGAAAATAAAAAAATTAAATTTTTTTAGGATCTTGCTATGTTGCCCAGACTGGTCTCAAACTCCTGGACTAAAGTGATCCTCTCACCTCAAGGAAAGTCAAATTTAAAAATCCACCCATATCCTGTCACCTTACTAAAAACAGCTGCTTTCATTTCTTCACATTTACTTCTGTTTTTGCCCACATGCATACATAACCTCATAATGAAATCACAGTTTAGATATAATTTCATATTCTACTTTTTTTTCACTTAACATGACCCCAGGAATATTTTTCTACGTGGCTGCTGTATGTGTTTCTTGAGGATTAAAAAGGCCATCAAAATACTAGGCATTGCTGAGAAACATTTTAGAAACAAAAGTCAAAAATCCTACTTTGATACAAAGCTTGGTCCCCCTATACCTGGCATTGTGTTTACTGTAATTTTCACGGACAATGATTCTCTGTGGAGGTGACTTTGAGCTAGGACCTGAATGATGAGAGCCAGCCCTGCACCCTATCTAGGAAAGAACATTCTAGAAAGAGGAAATAGCGTGTGCAAAGGCAACAGGAAAGCCCATAAAAAAGAGTTGGTGGAAGAGTCATTTCAACCAGCAATTAAATAGAAATTAAATTTATCTTTGTACCAAATTTAAGAATGCTTTTTAATTTAAACTACAGAGCACAGGTACACCCTTCCTCTAGGATTCTCTACCAAATAAGGAGATGCCTCATAGAATAATAGACGGTAGTGAACCCTGGTGACATAGCTGTTCTTAAAGGTTTGGGGCCTCAGATTACTCACAAACTCCACATGGAACCTGATTTGTTCATTTATCTCAGTCCCTCAGCCAGAACCCGAGTCTAGTTCTTATTGTTATAGAAAAGGCCAGAGGTCCAAAGAGGGTAAATGACTTGTGCAAAATTAGTCAACTACTTTGTAGAGGGTTTTAACTAGAGTTCCATTAGCTCCACCCTCCCCATCAAAGACTCCAAAAAACAAAAATGATTCCGTGCACACAACTCCATCGGTAACGAAGCCCTTAGCTGGGAAATGTCCCTCTTCTCGACTCACCAGCTTATTATGTGCATAGAATTATTTACTCAAAAGCAGGAAAATTACTGGGAAAACCATTCGTCCCCGGCTCCCGCGTCCAGGCTGGGAGCTAGTCCACGCTTCCTCCCAGAGCCGGCAGGGGGGGCGCCAGGCGAGGTTTGTAAGCCGCGCCTCCGCCGCACCCCTCCCCCTCCCCGCCCAACTTCCCCATAGCCACGGCTTCAACTAAAAGTGGCCATTGACCTTTCAAGCTTTTGAGCAGTGATGCAATCGAATAGTATTTCAAAGAAAAATTGTTATCAAAATTTGGGGTCCGGTTTTCCCATGAGTGTTAATGGTTTTGAAAAAGTAGGTCACATTTAAAGTAGGTCGCATTTCAGGGGCGGGCGTGCAAGCAAAGAGATGAGTTTCCACTGAGGCCAGGTAGCCTCCAACGGGGTGGGAGGTGAGAGTTCCCGGGTGGGGAAGAGGTGCCCGGATCCTTCCGAATTCCCGGCCCCGGGACGCCAGCCCTGCAGGGAACCGCAAGAGACCAGCGCTCTCCGGACTGCGGGCACCGAGGCCCGCCACCTGATACCTCCCGGCGCGCAGGTAAGGGCGACCACTCAGCAGCCGGCGCTTGTGTGTCCACAGGAGGAGACGTTGGAGCGGAGAGGAGGAGGAGGAAGGGAGGAGCCGGTTAGGGCTGGTGCGGGTGACAGCCAGCCGGAGCGCCAGGGGGAGGGGACTAAGGGCCGCCAGCGCCGCTTAAGGAGGCGCTGCTCCCGGGCTCTGCCTTCTAGGACCCGGCCCAGGGGACTGCCTCGGGCCCGCTCCCTCCGGCGCCGGGGCGTGGGTCCCCGGACTCAGCAGGGCGCCCCCACCCCACCAATGTAGCTTAGAGTCGGAGGAGCCGGTTTCCGAGGACTCCACCCCCCCAGTCTTTCCTGCACCCCCTCACAAAATGTGCGGCCTGCAGCGTCGCGTGCGGGCGGCGCGGAGGGAAGGAAAAGAGGCACCCACGCCTTGCGGGGGTCCAAGGGGCAAGGATGGCCATTATTCTCAGGACCCGGGTGCTCAGATGGCAGCGGCGGGGGCAGGCTCCAGCCGCCGAAACGGCGTTGGCCATGCCGGGGGCTTCTCCCGCTTGCCCCCCGAGCACCCCGGGGTGCGGGGTCAGAGGAAGGCGGAGTCCCAGGCGTCCACACCGCAGGGCCCGCACCGAGCGCTCCCAGCCCGTCTTCCTTGCAGCCGGCGTATTAGCGCCCGAGCCTCTTTAAAGCGGTAGCGGGGGCCGCGGTCACGTGAGGCGGATTCCTGGAAAGTTCCTGGAAAGCGGCCTCCGCAGCAGCCGGGAGGGGCGCGCCGGGAGCGCGGCCGGGGGAGGGAGGCGGGGAGCGAGGGAGGCGCGTCGGGCTGGGAAGTCGCGCGCACACACTGCTCCGGGGACAGAGGTTTAACTCTTGCCAAGTCTCGCCGCCGCCGCGGCTCGCGGGCCTTGGGCTTCCCCGGAAGCATGAGCCCTCTCGCCCGCAGCCACCGGCGCTGCGTGGGCCGCGGACAGCGCGCGCCG
>VBSM01003169.1:13902582-13941989 GCA_008086735.1 Cheirogaleus medius
TCAATCTCTGTTAATAAAAACCAATGTAGATATAGACATTTTACACTTTAAAGTAGCTGTGTCCCAACCTGTAGCCATTCGTTTTTTGAAAATGGCTTTAGAAATTTCCAGGTTGTCCTTGAATTGTCTAACCATGGACATTAGCAGATGTCTCCCTTCTACCATGTAGAATACTTTGACTTAATTTTCTTCCAGATATAGGGGGATACCTGCCTGTTTTTCCAAGTGTTTATTTACTGCTGTTATTATTTGATTAGAATGTATTAAATAAAAAAAAACTTGACTTTTACAAGTTGCACTTATTACTTTGAGTTGTAGAGAACGTACATTTCCATGGTAATAGAGGTTTGCTATAAAAACTTATGTCAAGTAAAGTAAGCCAAGTATTCAGCAAGAGGTAGAACATGACTTGTCCTTCTCTGAAGTTATGGGCCGTACCTGCCCTTTGCATTTTGGAAAGCAAGGTTTAGAAACTACAAGAATTGCCAAGTGGCCTGGTCTTGTACAGTCTGAGTAGGCGTAACACTGATGCCCTTTCTGTTTTCAGAAACATGATTTAAAAACTACAAAAACTGTGACATGGCCTGGTCTTTTACAAGTTGAGAAGGCATAATACTAAATAAAAACAAAAAGTTTAATGGCCACTCTTTCTTTGCTATACAGTTCATGACTATTGCAAATGTACCATCTTTTCTGGAGTCCAGACATTATTTATTTTGCCATCTTTTCAAATTTCCTTCATGGCTACATACTATGATGTGTCACCAGGAAGGTGAACCAGCGTATCATGTGTGTGCCCCAGGTGAATTATAGAATTCCATTATAAATTAATAGTAAAACCTACTGTTGCATATCTTATTTTCATGAAGATGTTGAAAAACGGTTTGAGCCTGGAAGGAAAACATAGTATGTATATCCAAACAGCAGAGCCAAACATGAAAGATCGAGAGGTGTACTTTAGGAAGAGTTTATTTGTAGCCTAAAACTTTAAAGAAGAGATAGACTTACAGGGTCTGGTCTGTGATGTGGCCATAAGCTTTTCATTAGGATGTTCAGAATCTGCTTTATTTATCCTTTTCCTCCCACTGACAACGTTTGTTTAGTGTTGGATGTTTGACTTTTCTTGCAAAACTTCCACATGAACAGTGCCAAGAGGCTTTGTGGAATTTCTTTAAAGGTCTTTTGCATTTCTTTTCTGATTGTTTCAGACACTGTTATTTCTTTTATTGGGAGTGGGGAGGCCATAGTGGGGCGTGAGTACCCATGCAATTGTGAAAAGTTCTGTGTTATTGCTAGCAAGTGACTAATCATGAGAAAGAGGACAGCACAGACACCTCTGGAGTGTGCCGTGGAACCTACTGCCTTATTCCCTATTCCCTCTCACTAAGTTGATAAGCATCAGGAGACAATCATTTTGGGTTTTGTTTTGTTTTTTACAATTACTAACATTTATTATTGAGTTTATTGTGTACCAGGTTCTTACTTGGTACTTTACGAATATTATCTCATTTAATCTTCAAAAGAACAGAAGGAGCAAAGCACCATGATGAGAGGAGGTACACCTATTTGTGAGTGAAGAGGCATTCCAGGAATATCCTAGCTCTTTTTATTCCTGGAGAGGAATTACAAAGAGCAAACTGCTGCTGAAATTTCTGCATTGATCCAGATGAACAAGTTAGAGCAGGCTATAAAAGGAACCCTTGGCCTTTTTACTGCAGCCTCAACCAGAGCAACCGGAAAAGTATAGATACCTTAATTGGCATTGTGCCCTGTGGGATTCTAGTCAGCTTGGCCAATTTGGTCAGCTTGGTTTTTGTCCTGCACACTCCTGAAAGGGGAGTTCCTAACACCTGGTGTGTGGGGAGGTGAGTGGGTGGATGGGGAGGGAGTTTACCATTTTACTTGGTGGCTGGTCAGTGCCAGTTATCAATTATTAGTAGCACCAATTTATGTACAGTGGAACAAAAAAGTTAAGATACAAACTTCTCTAAATCATCTTCAGCAGAGCCTGGAACAACATCCAGTGCTCTCTCCCTGGGCAGGGCAGTTTGGGGCATTAGTGAGACTATTATTTTTGCTATTGTTGAAGAATATCATATACAGGTCTGGTATATCCCCACAGACTAAAAGTATTTTGATCTTAGTTTCTGTTCTGGGCAGAGGAGAGGCAGTACAGGTTTTCGTTACTGTTACAGTGGGCACTGGTGACTGCTTTTTAGGGAGTAGGAGACTTTTTGGAACTTTGGACAGTGGAGAAAAAGACAGTTCAGCGTACAAACTGCAAGTTCTTCCTTGGTGTGTCAGTAAGAAAGTCCTGACTTCATAGTAATTATGTAATCCAAAGAGGTAACAGAATGGGACAGTTGTTTGAGAGTGTTTATTTTTTTGGGAAGGATTTTCTCTGCTTTTAGAAAATTGTACCCTGGTAGGAGGGTAGGAGACAGAGACGTCATCATCATCAAATAATCCAAGGGATGGAATGTCCTGAGACCAGGCCGTGCCCTTTTCAGTTGTGGGTTTAGGCACAGGGTAGGTGGGGTTGAGTGGCTGTGGTTATGTCTAACAGCTGGGCTGAAGCCTCTGTCTCCAAGTGGTCCTTTCTACACTCTGGAGCAAAAGAATGTTGTTCTGGGCCTTTTGTTTACTTAAGAAGCCTGTATTCTCCTCTCTCAATTTTTAACTTCTTAGAATTTTAAAGCTTGAAACCACTTTTCAGATCACATATTTCAGTTCCTTCATTTTACTGCAGAAGACTTTCATTCCCAAAGAGGTTAGAAGATTTGTGCACACCCAGCCCAGCAAATCAATGACAGAGTCAGTATTGGAACATAGATATTTCAGTCTTAGGTTTAGTATTTGTAAAAGCTGCACCCTTCTATCCATTGTTAAAATTGTCAGTACTCTTCTTTGCTCCCCTTGTAAGCCCCACAGTTCTCTTAACAGCGCAGTTTTCTTCCACTGAAATTCAGAATCAGCCTTTGGAATGCCCTGTGGGGACAATTCCAGTTCTTGGCTCCCTCCACTCTACTCCAAAGGATCTGCTTCTGCTGGGTTTCACGATGTCTTGATCCACGTTTGAGTTTTCCGTTAATTTGAACTCCTTAACATTTCTAATCTATTTGCTGTTTTAAAATCCCAAACCTCCCATCCATGCTATTTGATGATCTCATTTCTGTCTTGGCTAGATGTGACTCACACCCAGCCACAGTGCCCGGGTGACTGCTGTCTTCACCAGTGGAGCCCATTCTTGCTTTTTGCCCGCTCGTGGGCATGTGGTAGAGTTAATTCCTGCCTTACTTTCTCCCTTTCCTGTCATCAAGTTGCCTTTGTGGCTCATATCACAGAGCCCTACTGGCCGGACGATACTCCTGTGAAAGAGGGTGATCACACTCTCCTTGAGTTAGCTAATTGAGTGATTTATAATACCCTAAGATTAAATCTGTCTCTGTCTCTCTCTTTGGTTCCCTTCGGGTTTTGAAACAAGTAGCCAGCCCCAAATGCCACACTTTTATGTGCACATTTTAATTTATTTTATTAAGTATGAAAAGTTCCTTTTTCATCGTTAAGTTGTGCTTCATTTGAAAGGAATGAAAATACCCTCCATTCTTTCACTTCTGCTTGTCTATACCTAAGAATGATTCTGTGATGCTGTCGTTTCACTTCTACATATGTGTATGTTTCTTGTATTGTAATCTTCACATGGTTTTGATTTTTCTAATTTTTCCTTGATGTGGCTTGAGTTCAGGTGACTTAACTGTATTACTAAGGTAAAGTAACGGCTGTTGTTACAGGGGTGCCTCATGGTCCCGGAGTCCCAAATGCTGAGATAGTAAGTAAGCTGCAGTCACAGAGCCAAGCTGGGTCGTCCTACCTACCCCTTCCTGAGCCTTGACAGCAGGGGAGGCTGGATCAGCGGGGTGTCCCACAGAGAATGGGACTCACTTCAGTAAACATTTATTGATAAAAATAAAACTGCTTTTACAGACAGTTCTCACTTTGAATTACATGATATATTACTCGTGTGGCTTTGCTTAAGGGAAAGGCAAGTCCGAATCTTGTGAAAGGGAAGGAAATAACCACCAGCTGCCTTCCTCTTGTCTAAGCGTAAATATCACCCACGGAGACCCTTTGTTATGGCAGAGTGTGACTTTTTTCCGCTAGTTATTCCATCACAGAATTTCATAATGTTTTCCTATATCTCCCCAGTTTCCAACAGGGTTAAAGATAAAAATTTATTTATATTTTTGCTAAATGGTTTTTTCCTTCTGTTAGTTTGATACTCTTTTTCCTGTTTGGTTAGTCCAGGGTACTGCTGTGATCTTTAACATTCAGGAAAGTATTTTCCACGTTATAGCTCTATCTAAAGACGTTGTTTGATTTCCCGTTTTAACATCCCTTCTGCCACCTTGATGAACTTGACTCTTCTTAGGTTTCCAACATAGCCTCTTTCTCTTCGTTTTTATTTCTAGGTTGCAGCCATCAATTCTATATTTTGTCAGAAAGTGTGTTTGTATTTTGCACATTTGATGAAGGCATCTGCTGTCAATTATCTGTAGGAAAAAGGGGCAGAGAGAATAGGGGGATAATAGAAATCCATAAACACATCTGGCCAAGTAGTTTCAACTTCTTCCTCATTCAGTCTCCTTTGCTAGAACCACTGGTGGAAAAGTCAGCTGCTTCTCTGTTCTTTCATTTTATTGTCCTTGTTGATCACGTGATAAGGATGTTAAGAAGTGACAAAGTAAAAAGATGTCAAGAAGGAGAAAAGTGAGGTGCATGGAGCATCAGTTGTGTGCTGAGGACTTCTGAGAGCCAACTGTTAAATACTTAGAGATTTTGTGAGCTAAATCATTATGGGTAAATTATTGGTAGATTGAAATCAGTATTTACAACACAGAAATTGGGAAATGCTGCAAATTAAGGCTTTCCCCCATCTTCCCCAGATAGCTGATTTAACAGCACAGCACTGATCTAGGTATTATGTCCAGACCAGGATCTCTTTTTGCTTCTAACTTCATTCATTCATTCATGTCATTAATTTTCTTCTTTCCTCCTTTCCTTCCTTCTTATTTGCTTTCCTCTCTCTCTTTCTCCTTCTTTCTGCCAACATTTGTTGAATGCCCGGTATATTACTCAACAAGGTAAGGAAGAAGTGTCTTCTTACAAAGAAGAGTAAGAGGTGTTCTTGTATTAAGGGAGTTCCATACCCTGTGGGAAGAGATGGAGAGAAGAGGGACTAACATTTACTACACTGTCGAATATATTCTGGGCCCTGCATAGTCATTCCATTTAATCCTCTCAACAACCTGGTGAGGTATGTATTTATATTATCCCTATTTATTGAAAATGAAATGGAATCTTGGAGAAGTAAAATATTCTGCCCAGTAAGTAGGGAAGTCATGATTTAAATCCAGCCTCTACATTTCAGAATACCATGTTGTATAGGAACTGTAACTATAGGAATAATTTATTGTAAAACACAGTGATAATGGTGTTAATACTTACCTTGTGGACAAGGTACCATTAAGCTGCTTTGAGGGCTTAGAGAAGAGAAAACCTCAGAGGAAGGTATCTTGTGTCTGAGCATGAATGGGCCAGAAGGAATCTTCAGTCCTACTCAGTGGTGAAGATCTTTTGGCTGAAAGGGTGAAGAAGAGGGTAGAGATGGGGCTCGTGGAAGGTGCTGTCTGAGGGTGAGTTGGGGCAGATGCCTTCCTGAAAATCTTGGAATTTATCCTGAGGGTGGTGGGGAGCAGACAAAAGCTTTTTATTTATTTATTTATTTATTTATTTTATTTCAGCATATTATGGGGGTACAAATATTACAGTTATGTATATTCCCCATGCCCCCCTCCCCCCTCGAGGCAGAGCCTCAACCATAACCACACCCCATACGTTGCACATCTTACTCATTATGTTTGTATATACCCATCCCCTCCTCCCTCCTCCCACCCGCCCAACACCCAACAAATGTTATTCCTACATGTCCACTTAGGTGTTGATCCGTTAATACCAATTTGCTGGTGAGTACATGTGGTGCATGTTTTTCCATTCTTGAGATGCTTCACTTAGTAGAATGGGTTCCAGCTGTATCCAGGAGCATACAAGAGGTGCTATATCACCATTGTTTCTTAAAGCCGAATAGTACTCCATGGTATACATATACCACATTTTGTTGATCCACTCAAGACAAAAGCTTTTTAAATGGGGGAACAACTGAATTAGGTTTGCGTTTAATAGGATTCCTCTAGAGGCCCTTTGGAAAATGGCTTGGAAGGAAGCAAGGGTAGAGTTGTAAGGCGATTGGTTAGGTATGAGGTTGGTGGGAAGAAGGTAGTTGCTTGTGAGAATACTGGGGAGGGATCAGACATTGACTCCCCTTTCTTGGCTGCAGGTTCACATTTGTCCTGGAATTTGGGGTTTGGGGTCTCACAGGTGCGTACTTCCCTTTCAAGATCAGCTTCCACTTGGGGCAAGTTGGGTTAACTGGTATCTATTCCATTCTCAGGAAAGGAGGAGATGGTGGTTCAGTGGGCACACCCTGAACTAGGAATCAGAAAACTAGGAATTGGAGTCCCTTTCTAGTTATTTGACCTTGGTCCAAACATTGAATCTCTTAGGGCGTCTGATATCTCATCTGTAAAACGAAGAGCTTGGAAACTTCATGGCTTTTGGTCCCTTTCAGAGAGGTCTTCCATCGGTCAGAGCAGTGGAGTCTCAGTTTCTACTTAAATTGTAGTATAGATTTTACCTCCATGCTATAATATATTCTCATTTATTTTGAAAAAGAAATAACGTCTTCCTTAACTCTGGACTTTCTCACAGCTAGAGTCAGTTGACTCTGTTTTTATACTGGTTAAAAGAATTTTGTGTTTTCTCCTAGTTGTGGATCTTTGAGCACTACCCTATAATCAAAGAGTTTGGACTTGAGTTTTCAGATCTTGCTTGTGATGGAGAAACAGGGATCTGGTATGTGTCTGCCATCATCGCAATAACCCTTTGGATGAGTTCTCATTACCGAGGGACCTGGAGGGCTGTCTTTGCTCCCTGGCCAATATAACAGATGTGTGCCCTGAAAATTGTGGGCAAAGGATATGTTTTTGCAAGTCATTTTTCCCATTTATGTAGATTATTTTCATTTCTGATTGATCCACAATGGACAAGGATGCCATTGAGCTTGATTTTCACCTGTCAAGCAGTTCATTAAAAAAAAAAGTAAAGAAAACAAAAAATTTGTAATGTACTAAGGAAATTCTTAGATCCTTTGGTAAAATGAAAAAAAAATCTTGGAGCATGAATGATCTTGCCCCAATCTATCCATCTTGCATGTTTGGATTTTCCTGGATCTGCCTTACAGTGGGGACATCTCTGATCTTGATGTCCAAGGAGGAGGGTGGGGGTGTGCAGATGTCGCAGGCAGAGGTTACATCACTGAGCCTGGTAATGGCTGAAAGCTCCCAAGGGATCCAGTTTGAAGCTGCAAGTGGGGAGGCCATGACATTCATTATGCTCAAGGCACGATAGTGAGCCAGCCATTCATCCTATCACAAACCAACTTTTGGGCTTCCAGCAGACTGGAAAAAACTAGAACATTTAGTAATGCCAGGCATTGCACTTGACACTTTTAAAATATGACCTCATCCAGTGCTCCCAACAGACCTTTGAAGTAGGTTCTGTTTTTATCTCCACTTTAGAGATAAGGAGATTGCCACTTAGATTAAACAATTTAATAGTGTAGAAAGACAAATCACTACAATTTAGTTTAAAGATCTTAATTGGCCTTATTTGCGATTCTATAACCCGGCAACACTTTAGAGTAAGTGTTCCAATGAGTTGCTGAGTGGAAGGGGTTGGTTTTCTAGCCAGAGAAGGGCTGAAGAAAGCAGAAACCAAGAACGAAGGGTGGATTGGTCCCTTCAAAGTTACTTTCTTTGTAAGGTGGGACTGGGAGACAGAACAGAAAGATAACTGATTGGTTAACATTAGGTTACTTCAGTTTACTTTTTTGTAAGGATTAAAGTAGGGGGAACTTCATTATCGTGCTGACTGAAACTAGCTTTGTTTGTGAAATTGGGCTGTTATCTCTCTCCTGATTTCTCTGAAGGTCAGATAATGACTTAGACTAGTTTCGGTTTGGTGAAAACCTCTGCATGAGTGACTCCATTTTGATTTTTAGTCTGGTCTATTGAAATCTGCGGGAGTTTAGTCCAAAGCAATGGGCTCCTGTAATTTTTATGTAGCAGGAGGGACAGCTGAGATTTGAATTCAAGCCAGCCTGACTCCAAAACCCATGCTTCTATTCACTCTTCTGTTTTCTCGGTAAGCTTACAAATGCTTTTAAGCTCTGATGCCTGCAGCCAGCATGTACCAAAATATTGTACACTAGTCACAGGTAGTTAATATTAGTCATGTAGTTAATATTAAAAGGGCTATGACTCTGCCCAGTTTTTAATTATGGTATTATTAGGACTTTGATTTCAAAAGTAATACAAGATCTGCCCAAATCCTGATCATCCATCTTGGAAAAATCCTTTAGATCTGAATTTATGCCTTTTCTTCCCTTCTTCAAATCTCTTTTAGGTCTCTATCCAGTGCAGCCATAACCTACCATGTCTTCCCTATCTCTCCTTTCCTTGCTGTGGAGGTAAATTTTATGAATGATGTGTGAGTCATAATAGGCTAGGTTATACTGCAGAACAAACAACCCCAATCTGTCAGTGGCTTCAAACAACAAAGGTTTCTATCTTAAAATTACAAAGGTTTCTATATCCATGACACATCTGTCATGTTCACCAGGGAGCCTCTTTTCTTAGACACTCAGGAACCCAGGCTGCAGAAGCAGCCACCTCCTCAAAAGAACGGGTCGGAGTGCGGAGCCCACGGGAGAGGAGAAATTAGAGGATCTCTTATTGGTATTTAAATGCCCTGTCACTTTGACACATTGCCCAGAACTCTGTAAAATGGTGCCACCCACCCATAAAGGGACCAGCAAGCGCAGTCCTCCCCTGTGCCCAGGTGAGCAGCATGCTATACCCACCACGGATACCGTGCCATAAGTACCCTGCTTCCTGCTTTGTTCCTCCCTAGCTTGGCAAACTTGACCTCAGGTAAACTTTATAGGACACACACAGCCTTTTTAATTCCATTCCTTCTTTCCCTTTGTCTTCCAAAACTTTTTCAGGTACTGCAAAAAATAGTGTCTCTCTTTCCTTCACGGGAGCCCTTTATGAGCCAAAAGGAAGGTCTTAAGTCTTTTTTTTTTGAGACAGAGTCTCGCTCTGTTGCCCAGGCTAGAGTGAGTGCCGTGGCATCAGCCTCGCTCACAGCAACCTCAAACTTTTGGGCTCAAGCGATCCTTCTGCCTCAGCCTCCTGAGTAGCTGGGACTACAGGCATGCATCACCATGCCCGGCTAATTTTTTCTATATCTTTTTAGTTGGCCAATTAATTTCTTTCTATTTTTTTAGTAGAGACGGGGTCTCACTCTTGTTCAGGCTGGTTTCGAACTCCTGACCTTGGGCGATCCTCCCGCCTCGGCCTCCCAGAGTGCTAGGATTACAAGTGTGAACCACCGAGCTCGGCCAAGGTCTTAAGTCTTGAAGTAAAATTAAACATACCATTGTCCCTCGCTATCCACGAGGGATGGGTTCCAGGACTCCCTCAGATACCCAAATCCAAGGATGGTCAAGTCTCTACTATAAAATGGCATAGTATTTGCCTATAACTTACATCCTCCCTTATCCTTTAAATCATCTCTAGATTACTTACTTATAATACCTAATTCAATGTAAATGCTGTGCGAATAGTTGTTATACTGTATTTTAAGAATTTGTATTATTTATTATTGTTGTACTGTTAATGTTTATTGCTTTTTTTCCTCCAAATATTTTCAATCTGCGGTTGGTTGAATCTGTGGATGTGAAATCCATGGAAACAGAAGACTGACTGTGTAAAGAGCTAGGGCTACTAACCTCCAAAGCTTCCTGATGACCAGAAGCTCCTTCTGATCTTTACAAACATCTCTCTGGGCTTCCTCACTTGCTAAAATTAAACCTGTCTTTCCTCCACTGTCAATATTCAAGATAAATAAATTATGTTCACATTCACTTCTATTGTTTACTGTTTTGCTTAATTGGCTATATTGCAATAGCATTCAATAGTATTCTTTCTTTTCTAACAGTTTTCATTCAGATATGAATAAATGGACTTTTGTGTGATAAATTGGGTACCAAATCACCAATTTTAATTTGCTTCTGAGGGAAACTGTATTTTAAATTCCAGACAACTAGTTTCCAAACCCTGTTTTAGAATGCAACCCTATTTCTAGGTTGAGGTCTTTTTCTACAGCAAATTTCTATATAATCAGAATACCAGAATAAATGCTATGTTTTAATAGACAATTTCACTCTACTGCATACATGGGTTACTATCTTTGAAAAAATTAAATTATGCAAAATGTACTTAATTTAGAACTTTACTGAATATAATTCAATTTTTTCCTTCATTCTCCATTTCAGTTTTTATACATTAACCCAGATTGAAAATTCTCATTATCTTTGACTTTTCCCTCTTCATATTATCTCTTTATTTAGTTATTCATTTATCCATTCATTTCCTCAGTCATTCAACAAATATTTATTGAGCATCTACTTGTGCCAGGCACAACACAAGGTTCTAGGGAAAGTTAAGAAACACAGTCCCTGACTTCAAGTAAGTTGTCCCTCAGTATCCATAAGGGATTGGTTCCAGGTTCTACAGGAGGTTCTGTGTAGCAGAGAGACACATGCCAGCAATGATATGGTACAATAAGATAATGGCTAAAATGGTATATACAAAGAGCAGCAGAAGTGGAGAAGACATGCTTGGGTTTGCTTAAAGGAGTCAAGAAAGGCATCAGAGAGGCCGTGGCTTTTGACCTGAGACTTAAAAAAATGATTTAGCCTGGCCAACAAGCCAGGCGAGGCAGTTCCAAGTAGAGCAGACATCACACAAAGGTTCTCAGAAGTTCTACTATTGTGGGTGGAACTTCAAACACAAAAGAGGAAACCCACAGGCTGATAAGCATGAGTTGGTGGGCAGGGAACAGTTTGTATTTTATCTGGGAAATGAAAGAGCCATCGAAGGCTTGTGAGCAACAGAGTGACAGCATCAAGATTTGGTGGCAATGTGGAGGCTGCTCTGGAGGGATTTGACCCTTCTTAACCCTATTCCTGGACTTGCAAAGAATTCATAGATAAGATGCCTGAGATCTGTGAACTTGGATAGGAAAAAAATAATATTGCCATTGTCACCATCCTCCAGCTGAAATTTAGCATTTCCTTTAAATACAAATGTAGGCAACAAATCACAGTAGAATTAACAGAAGATGTGAGTTTATCACCAATAGAAATATGGTATTTTGATATCCTATTACTGTTGTTGCAGGTATCTCTACCTTTTACACTTAACCACTGAACTGAAGTTACTGTAGATATTAGCCCTACTGCTTCATCTTGTTATTTAATGAATTAGTAAAGAATCACATAGATTACTATATCACGACTTTAAAAAATAATTTGCTGGCCGGGCGTGGTGGCTCACGCCTGTAATCCTAGCACTCTGGGAGGCCGAGGCGGGCAGATCACTCAAGGTCAGGAGTTCGAGACTAGCCTGAGCAAGAGCGAGACCCCATCTCTACTAAAAATAGAAAGAAATTAATTGACCAAATAAAAATATATAGAAAAAATTAGCCTGGCATGGTGGCGCATGCCTGTAGTCCCAGCTAGTCAGGAGGCTGAGGCAGAAGGATCACTTGAGCCCGGGAGTTTGAGGTTACTGTGAGCTAGGCTGACGCCACAGCACTCTAGCCAGGGCAACAGAGTGAGACTCTGTCTCAAAATAATAATAATAATAATTTGCTATTTGTATTTTAATATAATTTATCTTTTGTGTTTTACTTTATGATTTAAGCACATTATTCTGATCCATTACTAAAGGTCAGAACTCATGCACCAGAGGAAGGTTATTGGTGAGGAGGTCACTGCAGCCTAAGGTAGTGGTAGATAGTGAGGAGGAGGAGGAGGAGGAGGAGAAAGGAATTTGTGGGAGATTCTGGAGACAGAGTGAACTTGTCCATAGATCTGGGACATATAGCAGAGGGAGGGGTTTGCATGCACCCCTACTTCTCCCATCAGGTTTCTGGCTGAAGCAGAATTCTTTTTGTGCTTATCATATCGGTCCCTTCCTACCCATTGCTATCTTGATTTACCTCTTAAACTTTTGTCAAAGTAAAACATATAGTGTTGTTTAAAGAGTTAAGTCGTATGGACAGACATAATGGAAAACATCCATCTTTTGCTCCCCTTCTCTCCACCTGCCAGTCCTATACTTTTTTGGACTCCTGTAGTGTTATCGTCTCTAGGTAAACGGCAGATTCTGTGCAGGCAGTGCCTTGCAGTCTGCAACCCCCACTATATTTTTTTTACAGTAGGTGTTGAATAAATGACTGACAGATTTCAAAGGCACTTCCTGTTTTGAGGTCACTATGTACATCGGTTATCAATATACCATGCTGTAGTCACAGAGTTTATACCATCCTCAACATTCTGGGAAACTGTTCTTTTACCTAAATTCCCATGTTTTTTATCACTTGTCTTCTCATAAAATAATGCAGAATATGTAAATAAGAATTCCATTTACTTGGGCTTCTGGTTGTTTTTTTATGAAAGTGAGTTTAGTGCAATGGTGGGTTAAATAATGCTATGTAATTTTAAGGTAGAAATTAAGAAGGTGGATTTGAAATTTCCACCGATTACTTTTTTTTTTTTTTTTTTTTTTTTTTTTTTGCTGTTGCATGCTCTTGGTAGCTGTGGTTATGTCAGTACTGTTGCCCTTGTTGTAGACTACATGTGTATCTGTAGCTGAGCACTTTGGTTAGCTTCCTGAAATTCCTTGCCATGCTTCTTGTGAGGTCCAGGAATGTATAGTTTTGCGGTATTATGCATTTTGATGGTTGCCAGATAAAATTGATGTCTGGCACTTTTTCTAGGAAAAACACATTTAGACGTTTCCAAGTTGATTTGTAGGAACTTAGTGTTATTAGAACTTTGTGGCAAAACTTTTTCTCAAGTGGCAAAAGAAATAAAGGGACTTCAGTTTTGAGGGCTGTTAACAGCACCTCCCATTAGCGCCAAAGCTGGGAAAGTTGACAAAGTACTGGATTGTTAATACGGACTTTCTACAAAAATAAGCAAGGACTGTATCTGGATTTGTAAGTGTTACCTATATGGTAAAATACAGTTTTAGCTACTGACACAAGACTAGCCCCCAAGCTTTTAGAAAAAGGTACTTTTTCCCTCTTTATTTTCTAATAACATTTCTCAATCTGGTAACCAGAGAAACTACTCTGGGGTTAACTTTGAGGTTTGATTGCTGTTTACTTTTTTTGCTGTTTTCTGGAGAGAGGGAGGGGAGGGTTTGGGAGAAACGGACTATTGAAAGGTTAGCTTCCCAATTTACACATGCAAATTACAATCCTTTTCTTCAGTTATCTTATAAGTATTTGAAGAGCACGTTAGAGATTGCTAGTGAAGAAATGAGAGAGATTACCTGGTCATACGATGAGTTACTTTTTCTTTAAATTTACTGGCCTCTGCCTTAACACTAACGGGCTGGATAACAAGTTTTTACTTGTTGGCAGAGCAGCGACGCCTCAGAATACTCTTGGAACAAAATGACTACTTTTAAAAAAAACTGCTTCATTGAAATATAAATTTCAGAGGAGTAAACAGTCTACATTTGGAAGAAGTATTTAACCTACAGACCTTCAAACCCAACTCTTTCAAAAGACTTCACATTTAATCAGCAGGTTCCTGGAGCGTCAGCAGAGAGAGCTTTTCTGGTTACCAAAGGAGGTAAAAGCCAAGGCTCAGCCCGGGATAACTGGAAATGACCTGACCTTGATTTACATACACACGAGCAGAAATGAATTAGCCCGGCTAGATATTTCTAGGAACTGGTTAAGGGAGAATGAAAAAGATGGTAGGGAGAAGAAAGTGTGTGTGTGTGTGTGTGTGTGTGCGTGTGTGTGTGTCTGAGGGAAGAGGAATCTCACTTATTTTCCGTTCTTTCTGCCTGAGAATTTGCAAACGGAGTTCCTGCAGGGGCTGGCGCTGACGTCTGAGACGTGCACACTGGCTGTCGAGAGGGAAGTGACCGTGGCGCTGCCGGGTGATGCAGCAGAAGTTCTTTTTGTCTGTAGCTGTGCTCGAGCGCCCAGCCCAAGGGGGCTGTGGCGTGGCAGCCCCTCCCGCCTGGGTCCCTAGGACCTTATGTAACTTAGCTCCGGCAGCAACCAAACTGACCCACGCGTTTCACTTTGGAAGCGCACCAGATGAGTGTGACATTGGAGCCAACGGCTGGCTATAGCACTGTGCTCTACATCTAAGGGTTAACTTCTTCAGGGAGCCTTAATTATCCTCCTATGCAGCGTGTGAGAACGTGGCTAGGCAGTGTGGCCTCCACAGATTGCCTCCTAAAAGAGCATCCGTTTTGTTTTTGTTAATGTAGGGTAAATATAACCTTTTCTCGTTAGCTAGTTTTTCAATGACTCTAAAGGTAATAACATGCTCATGGTTAAAAATCCAGTCCCGTTCAGAAGGGTAACATGTGAAACATAAAACTGCTAGACTCCTGTTCCACTCCGCAGAGGTAACTTATTAAAAATTTCTTTTTTATTTTTCCAGAAAAATTTTAATGCAATTCAAGTATCTATTTAAATCGTTTTTAGAAAGCATACACAATTTGGATTATACTATACATTCTGCTCTGCAATTTGCTTTTAAAATTTAATATTTGGGATCTCTCTAAATCTATATAGCTTTTTATGTCATCATGGTAACATAAAGTTTTACCTCATTCTTTTCAACAGCTGCACAATATTCCATTGCATGAACGGGCCATTGCTGATTGAATCAATCCCCTACCAATGGACTTGCAGGTTGTTTCCAGTGTTCTGGCATTACAAACAATGGTGCACTATAAATCTCGGTACTAATGTTGCTGTGTGCTTTGGGGAACACATATGTTGAGTAAATGCCTAGCAGTGAAATATTTGGTCATAGGGTATGTGCATTAAACATTTTAATAGGTATTTCCAAATCATATTCCAGAAAGGTTGTACCAATTTGATATTTCAGGCTCAAATAAATTACTGTCTTTCAAGTTGTAAATATTAATATAACTGAGGATTGTCTTTATAACACCGTTAATTTTTAAACAGCATATTTAGTATTGAGATCAAAGAAATTTATTTGCTAATTAAATGCCTTCAAAGTTAAATCTCTATTGCAGAAAGGATGTTTGTGGAGTATTAAGTGCTCTGCCCAGGGCCTTTAGAATGAGCAAGAAGCCTGGTGGTTCAGCCTCAACAATCTCTTCCTAGATAAGACCAGAGACATCTGCAGCTGTGGGATAGGCATGTGGCTTCATGCCTTGACTGTGGCTTCAAAGACAACCGTCTTAAAAACCCAAGGGTAGGACTGTGAAAACATTATTTTTTATGTGTAATAATATCATCTCCAATTAATTCTGTTCAAGACATTGATTAAGCACAACTATGTTGAAAGTTTCTCCAACTCCCTGCCATCCCTACTCTGTCTCCTTATCCCAGTTATTTGTCTTCCTCTCCCTCTCTTTCTGTGCTTGGTTTTTTGTTTTGTTTTGTTTTTATCCCAACCACTTATCTTCTGCATCTACTCATGATACCAGAGGGGTGGCCAGTTCTAAGGACAATAAAATTGATTTCCTGGCTGGGCACGGTGGCTCACACCTGTAATCTTAGCACTCTGGGAGGCTGAGGCGGGTGGATCACTCGAGGTCAGAAGTTCGAAACCAGCCTGAGCAAGAGCGAGACCCTGTCTCTACTAAAAATAGAAAGAAATTAATTGACCAACTAAAAATATATATACAAAAGAAAAAGTTAGCCGGGCATGGTGGCGCATGCCTGTAGTCTCAGCTACTAGGGAGACTGAGGTAGGAGGATCGCTTGAGCCCAGGAGATTGAGATTGCTGTGAGCTAGGCTGACAACAAGGCACTCACTCTAGCCTGGGCAACAAAGTGAGACTTTGTCTCAAAAAAAATAAAAATAAAAAAATAAAATAAAATTGATTTCCTACAACCAAAAGGTGGTTCTGGAGAGGAAATTAGTTTTGCCTATTATTATCAATACTACATTAACCTAACTCTAGATCTGCCTCCAAAGGGATATTTGATCTGTTTCTGACTCCAGATGCTTAAAGCATTCCACTTACGCAGAAACATTTCATCTTCTTATTTTTAATTTAAAATTTTTAGTTAAAACCTATTACAGATGAAACCAGGTACCAAGATATGTTAAGTTTCAAAAAATGTGTGGTTCAAGTTGCTATTAAATTGCTTTATAAACAATCATAGTAGCATCCCAAATTACCTTTTAGATTATAGCCAATTTGGGGGGAATTAAAGAACTTTGACAAGTATTTTATTTCCCAAATTACCTGCTTATCTGAAAAATGGTGCTTCCAAAACCGAGTTCACTCACCCTCAAAACTTATCTTAAACAAAGACACGTCAAAATAGAATCCTGGTGGCAGCAGAAAGGAAAAATGCCAAACAAAACCAAACTACACTAAAATAGAATAAATTTCCCATTTAAAGTCTGAATCCCTCTGGCTTTGTAAGCTACTTCATTGTCATAGAGAGACTCATGTCTTAAAAGAAAGGAAATAAATCAACACCATAGAAAGCCTGTCTAATCAAAATTCCTAGTTTCAAACCGTGTTTCCAATAACACATTACAAACCAGCAGGAAGAGAGAGGAGGTGAAATGTGCTGTTCCATGATGTTGTCCCTAAATAGAATGTTCACAACCGGCAGGAAACAGCTGGGGGATTATTTGCTTCAGAAATTCAGGAATAAATTGTTTTTTGAAATAAAAAGAGAAAAACAAGTTGGTTTTTAAGTTCAGATGTTATACCATTTTCACACACATACATTTTTATAATCTGAATTCAGATGATAATGAATTCAAGTTATTAATGTATTTAAATTTAAGGAAAATACAGATTATGTCAAGATAGGAAGTAGATAGAACATTTTAGCTTAACTCTGAAACCCCTTTTCTTACTTTGACTAAAGTTGACCTTCAATATTACAGTACTTTCATTTTTACAGCTCTTTACATATTCTGTAAAAAAGCTTTTAAAAAGTAAAATAAAGATGTTTCTTAACTATTAAAATTTCCACTGCCGAACTCTTTTAATTTGGTAAGTCAATTAAGACTTTGGAAGATATTCTTTTCCAAATATATCCTTTAATTAACAATTTACTGATGGAATTAATAGGATTTTTCCATTTTTATTTTCCAAGAGAAAAAATATTCTGGTTCTTTTTTATTATTCTCATTTTATTTCTTTAGATATAATTCTTTTTTTCCTCCTTGGATAGTTAATGTAAAATTAATTTATTGTAGAGAACTCTGTTGTTCTGACAGCTGATAATGTATATATGTTTACCCACATTACTAGAAAGATTTTTATTAAGGGAGCTGGTCTGGGAATATCAGCCCTTGAACCCTGGGAATTAAAGGAAAGATTTGAATTTATAGGTCTTCAATCCTTGTGTTTTTAATAAGAATTAACCAAGAATTTGCGTGATTATGTAACCAGTGCCTGAGGCAAGTTTTACTACATTTTGTTAATATGTCAAATTGAATAATCCAAACAGAAACACAGGGTACCAATTCTTCTTGTCAGCAATACTTTGAAAGTACATATTTATTGAGAGTTCTTTTATTGCCTTGACTTCATTACTTTCGCAATCTATGTGATGGGTATTACACTTACATTTACCAGGGTACTTAAAATCTTGCTAAAATGAAACAAGCTCTTTTTGTCATAAGTATTGCCGATTTAAAAGCATTTTCGAGGGGGGCATGGTTTTGCTTTTAGAATCTCACTCATTACTGAAAATAAAATATGTCCAACTTTTTCTTTTTACAGTAGACATTTATTTTATGGATTCTAAGCTGACAGTTAACTTTAGGAAATGCTTCACATATTTTAACTAATTTTTGTTATTTTAATTTTTAAAAATAAGTTGCATTTTAGATTTTCCCCCCCTTTTATTAATAAATACCTGACTTACATATTTCTCACAATAAACTGCAGACCCTGTCACTATGAACTCAGCCGAAAGACAAATCTTTCTACCATTCTTTGTTGTTCTGATTTCAGAATTTGAAGTGGATTTTTTGTCAACTTTAATGTACCTTTTGAGCAATAAATTGAGTCTCACATTTCTTGCGTGTGTTTGTGCCCCTAGAGCTGGAATGCTTTCCTTCGGCCAACTGAAAGTAGAGCCTGCTCTTTCTCCTCTCACAGATTAAATCTGGTTTCACTCGTTTTAAATTCAGTTGGTTCAAGACCAAAAGAAAAGAAGTGCTCTTCTTTTTCTTTTTAATTTTAAACAACCACAATCTATATAGTCTTGTTGTAGTCTTTGGGAGCTTCCAGAATATTGCTTATTTTTGACTTTGTGTTTGGTTAATCTCATAGAGCCTACATTCTTCTGACATTTATTTTGTGATTATACCTTATTGCAGTCTACAGGGTTACACAAACAAAATGAGCGATTTTATTTTATTTTACTTTACTTTCTTTTCTTGTTTTTTTTTTTATTCTTTTCTAATTTATTTTTTAGTAGGGGTATGAGTCTTCCAGCTACTTTCCAATAGCAAATAGAGGGCATAAGTGATTGTAGTAATTTTACTGAGTCTGCCTCACCCCTGCGCTTGCCCCTACCTCCCTGTACTCACAGTTTAATGCATCTCAGAACCTTCACATTTCACCTAGCATGAAAATCTAGCCACAGGGTTAGACAGTATCAAGCATAGGAGGGTCCCTGGGACAAATAACAGACACATTTGGATTTATTTCACAGGTATTAGCCTGTGTTATCTTGCCTTTTAATTGAGCTTGTAGTATGTGCCAAGTTTCAGGCCATTCACTTTACACGTATTATTTGATTTAATCCCCACCAGACCATGCCTGGCATAAAATCAATTGTCTCCATTTTGCAGATGAAGAAACTAAACCTCAAAAGATGTTGAAATATAAGGCTATCCCTTCACTAAGTGGCAAAGCTGGGATTTCAACCCAGGCTAACTGATTTTAATATCTGACTTGATATTTAGTATCTGGGACCTCAAGTTATGCCTGAGTTACTGGGAAGTCACTGTTGTATCAGAGTCCTAAGAAATGATTACCAAAGGATTGGGGCCCATGCATTTCTTGACTTGACTGTTCAAAGAAAACTACAGGTTCTACAGGTATCTCTCTCCTGTCCTCTGCACCACCTACTGCAAATTGCCTTTTTTCTTGGGGGCCTCACTTGTTGCATCTGTAAAATAGAAATACTATTTCAGGTGGACCACATATCTCTCTTTTAAAATTTTTTTTTAAATTTTGAAATATTTAGAGATCTCACAAGAAGTTATAAAAATGAGGCCTTCACTCAGTTCCCCCCAATAGTTACACCTTATGTAACTCTAGTGCAAGTATACCAGAAAATAGACATTGGTATAAGGTGTATGTATAGTCCTGTGTCATTTTATCACCTGTAGATTAGTGTAACCACCACTGAAATCAGCATAGAGAACTATCCTATCACCACAAAGATCCCCCTCATGCTACTGATTTATAACATGATTTAAATACTTCCTCCATACCCTTTATCCCTGGCAACTACTGATTTGTTAACATTCCTCTCCATCATTTTATCATTTCAAATCTCTTTTAAAAAATAATTATTGGTTAGGCTCTGTGGCTCGTGTCTGTAATCCCAGCTACTTGGGAGGCTGGGATGGAGGGATCAATGAACTAAGCCCAGGAGTTCAAGGCTGCAGCGAGCCTTGAACATATGATCATACCACTGTACTCTAGCCTGGGCAACAGAGCAAGACCCCATCTCTAAAATAATACTACTACTAACAATAATTGTTTTTAGTTATGAAATAACTCAGTCAGAATAGGACAGAGAACACTGTAACAATACTTATATAATGACCATTCAGATTTAACAAATAACCAGATTTAATAAATGCTGTTGTATTTCCTTCACAGATTTATTTTAAGGCCTCTTTATCCTACTCTTCGATCCTATTGACTTCCTATCCTCCCCAGTGATAAACTCTATCCCAAAGTTATTATATACCCTTCCTGTCCATGTTTTTTCTTTTACTACATAACTACATGTCCATAAAAATTATATAATGTAGCTTTGTAAGTTTTAAAAATTTACATACATAAGTCAATAAATATTTATTGAGTACCTACTATGTGCTAGGTATACTGTTCTAGACCTCAGGAATATGGTGGTGGGTGAATAAGGCAAAACTTTTGTCCTAAATATATAAGTATTTGAATAAATGAGATAATTGTATTAATAGGTATCTGTAAATGTGTGAAAATGATCAAATGGGATGCTGTGGTCCAGACTGGCAGGGGAGGTGGGGGAATGAGGAGGTTGGCAGGGTACTGAGGAAGGACCTTGCTGATGATGCTGGGTTTAAAATCAAAACCTGAATGCTAAGAAGGAACAATGGCATGCTGATGCCCTACCATAGGAATGGATTTGGTGCACACAAGGAAGTGCAACAAGCAAAATGTGGCTGGAGCAGCGTAGACACCAGTGAGCAGGAGGGGGAGGGAGTGGGGACAGTGAGGTCAGAGGGATAGGACTTGAGGTAGGAGGAGGGGAGGAGATTAAGAAGGGCCAAGGAGACAGCACTAAGGGGTTTGGGTTATTGAAGCTACAGCAGGAAGCCATCAAAAGGTATTAGCAGAGATGTAACATAGTTGTCATTTGGGACATGGCATAAAAGGCACTTGAATGGGAAGCAGTTAGGAGGCTGTTTCAGTTTCTCAGGGCAGAAATCAACTGGGAGGATGGTGATGCCTTCTACTAAGAGGAAAAGGCTTGGTATCACTTTGTCTTTCTGCAATTTGCCTTTAGGATTCAACATTGTGTTTCAAGATTTACTTATACTGATACTTTTAGATAAAGTTAACTCATTTTAATTGCATGTATGCATATATTCCAATCTATGAGTACAGTATACCAAATTCTCTTTATTCATTTTATCTACTCATTAGTAGGTATTAAAGATATATCTAACTTTTAACTCCTATACACAGTTCTGGCAAAAGCATCCTTAATATGGATCTTTGTGGAGAGGATGCAAGAGTGTCTCTGGGGTGCACATCTACCAATAGAATTGCTGAGGTCTTTTCAATATGCTCATTGTCAACTTTGCCAGATAGTTCAAAATTGCTCTCTAAAGAGGTCCTTGCCACATGCCACCACCTTGATATTGGACTTCCCAGCCTCCAGAACTGTTAGAAATAAATTCCTTTATAAATTACCCAGTCAATGGCATTCTGTTACAGCAACACAAAATGGACTAAGACACACACTGAAATATTTTCTTCCAAATTTTATTTTGCCTTTTCATTTTTTAACATGATGGTTTACATTTAAAATTCACTATAGCAAGATTTATCAATCTTATTATTTATGTTTTACTTTTCCTACCTTGAGGTCATAAAAATATTTAAGTTTTGCTTTCACTTTAGTTATTGAATTGACCTGAAAAAGAATTTTGCAAATGAGGTGCAGTATAGATTTTTTTTTTTTTGAAGACAGAGCCTTGCTCTGTTGCCCCAGCTAGAGTGCAATGGCATCATCATAGCTCACTGTAACCTCAAACTGCTGGGTTCAAGTAATCCTTCTGCCTCAGCCTCCTGAGTAGCTGGGACTACCTACAGGCACACACCACCATGCTTGGCTAATTTTCTATTTTAGTAGAGACAGGGTCTTGCTCTTGCTCAGATTGGTCTTGAACTCCTGGCCTCAAGTGATCCTCCCACCTCGGCCTCCCAGAGTGCTAGCATTACAGGTGTGAACCACTATGTCTGGCCAATTTATTTTATTTTATTTTTTACTTTTCTAAATGGAAAATAACTGACCTAGTACCACTCATGGAATAGTCTTATCCTTTCCCTACTGATTTTTAATGTCTGGTATATACCAAGTTTTCCCATAAGCATGGGTCTATTTATGGGCTCCCTATTCTGTCCTGCTGTTCTATTTGTCTGCCGTTCTTTTGTAATTACTCTAGCTTTATAATAAGCCTTTCTAGTGTGATGATGGTCTTTCTTTATTCATCTATGTTATCTTGGCCATTTTTGGTCATTTACTCTTTGATATTAAGTGAAGAATCAACTGTCAAATGCCACAAGGGGTAAATGTATAGATTTTAATTGTAATTGCAATGAATTTACAGAACAATTGCCATCTTTGAGTCTTCCCATCCCATACATGAACATGGTATATCCTTTCATTTATTTATATCTTTTATGTGCCTTAATCAACCTTCACTTCATGACCTGTTTGTAAGTTTCCCAAAGTTTTTGTTACTTTTGTTAATGGAATCTTCTTTAAAAAAAATTCTACCTTCTATTTGTTTTCTGCTATATCTAGCAACCTTCCTGAACTCTTACTAATTTTAATAGTTTAAAGAGTCTTTTGGATTTTTAAAATATAGATGGTCATATTGTCTGAAAATAACTATTTGATTAGTTTTTTTGAAGAACCAGCATTTGGATAGTTAGATAATCTCTTTGACTCCCTTCCAAACTCTAGAATCTATGATTCTATTCAATGCTTTTATATCAATGTGTGGATAAAAATTATGCATGGGTACTCGTGTACATTGGACAATATGTTAATACATTGTACAACCATCTTTCCTTATTCCTGCCTCCTATTCCCTCTGCTATTGAATTTGGTAGGAAATTTTTCCCAAAGAGTTTGATAAAAATTTTAAAAATATGTAATAAAAATAAAAATGTTTAAGAGATTCCACATTCTTCATCACTTGCTGACAACCATCAGTCTGTGACTATAGACCCAGACCCATACTGGATATATTACAGATTGCATGTTGTGGGCCAAGAAGGAATGAGAAAAATAAAATTATGTCAATCCTCAGTATTTACACGGCGTGTGTGTGTGCACACACACACATACATACCATGCATATGTGTGTATGTATGTGTGTGTATAAAATCATGTGAACAATACAACATATTGGCATGAGAATGTGCTTCCTACAAGTGAAAAATAAAACCCAGGAAGTAGATACAGTTTCTAATTAAGGTTCAAAGGCACATTACAGGTCTATAAGAGACATTGGGAGATATTATTTTAGGAGATGAGTCTCTCCTCTTTGATAGGCCCTTTAAGCCAGGAGTGGTTCAAGTTTGGGTGGAGCTCACTGCTTTGGATTATGGTCAGGCTCACACACAGGGTGGTTTATAACAAAACTCCCTTTTACTGCTCAGCTCCCAGGAAAGAAGAAGACTTTTTCTGCCTCGGAGATCTGTCTTCTATAATCCACTGAGATGCATGTCCTGACATGGTATGGGGATGGTGGTGAGGGAAGGAAGGCAGGAAGTCAGGAACTCGTACAACTCACAACCAGGTCATCACTTGGGTCCTCTCCATCTTTGTAGTTTTCTGGGTAAAATCGAAAAGAGAAAATACCTGCGCATCTTGGAAAGCCTCACAAAGCACCTGGCCTAGAGAAATGTGTTGGGCCTGTTTTTTTGGGTTGTCCAAACCTCCTCGGAGTGAGGTCCATTCAGGATGTGGTCTGAACTGAGAGGCAGTTACCACACTGTTTAGTCCACTGCCGAATCTACTTGGTCAGAGACCAAGTCATAGCTGTTCCCCGAAGCTATGAGAGTAAACACTGCCTCCTATTTTTAGTAGTTCATTGCTTGCAAAAATAGCTCGAAATCCAGACCTTTGAGTCTCAGCCGCCTTCAGCTTAACAGACCATCCTGTGGTAACAACCACCTTAATAGCAACAATAAAAGTCACCACTAACATTTATCTGGGGTCACTGCGTGCAGGGTGTTGTGCTAAATACGCTACATGCATTGTCTTGTTTCATTCTCACGTGGGTCAGTCATTGTGCTTATCCCTGTTGTTCAGATGGGAAAATGAAGACTCAGAAAGTGTAGGCCACTTGCCCCAAGTCACACAGCCCTTCAGAAGCAGAGCCCAGGGCTGAGTCTGGGTTAGTCCATTCTGATGCCATAGTCCACGGTTTGGACTCCTCTTTCCCACCTTGCCACCTTCCATAACAGCACTGGTGCTGGCATGTTTATGACACGGGATCTGGTCCAGTTTCCTCAAAGAACTTTAGCTGGTAAATTGAATCCCAGTTCAAAATAATCAAGAAAGTATTTTCTTTCTTATTGTTTTATTAGATTTTAAAAAAGCCATTGGCCTTACGAGGTACCTTGTTCTTCTGGTCATGTTCCCTTCTTACAGAGAAACCCAAGATATTTTTCCAGCACAGTGTTATTTGGGGTAATTGCTTGACAATTTAAAGGGCACCCAGCAGTTGTGTGGAACGTAGCTTTAAAATGGCCAATAAAACCATCAGAGTATGAGCAAGCTCGAGGGGTGGAACCAGAAATGTGGCTGCCTGTTCCTTGCTGATTGCTTTAGCAGAAAAATCAAGTTCAGGATCCTGTGTTTACTGAGATGATTGGCACACATTATCAGAATAACTGCAACCTGGAAAATCTCCAACTTAAATCCATTGATTTCATGTAAATGGCGTATGGAAAACAACAAGTGATAGTTTGGTTGCCAAATAAAAGTACAGGGAACACCCACATGGAGATAATATACTTGTTTCTAATTTGACAGCTCTCAGAGGGAAAACACTGTAGTGCTGGCTGCTTCCTGGTGAGTCTTCATTGGGTATGTGAGTGTATGAGAGCTTCAAAACATTCTTTTTGTTCCTATTCTTCTGAACTCATAAATTCTAAAAAAAAAAAAAAAAAAAAAAAAAAAAAAAAAAAGTCATGTTTTTGTCACTATTACTCCTGTAATGGTGCAGAAAGAATGTAAGAAGTACATGCCATCCTTGCATGAATAAACCATACATGTCAATGAATTTGGGCAGAATGCCTATGTAAAAAAATTGATACTCCAATGATTTGCATTTTCATTCCCCAGACCAAGAGGAAATGATTCATTTTATCCAAATCTAATATTTTTATGCTTGAGAGAGTTTTATTGGTCACCTAGCAAGATTAACTACAATAACTACAATAAAAAAGTAGTTTTGTCAGACACTTTATTTTATAGGTACATTTATGCCTACCAAATACACCTAAACTCAGTGTTTTAAGAAAAAAAACTGTGATGGATAGTTTAGAAAGTTAGGCTTACATTTGTAGAGTGCTTAGTCACCCATATCTGCTGGGTACATTCAGAATTTTTGCATGCTATATATTTTTTTAAGTGAATTGCTCATACACATAGGGTAAAATTTTTAGGAAACAACTAGCTATGCCTGCCTCCACCCCAATCCCTGTAGTCTTGGTGATGTTATATGTCAAAACAACTTCTTTTTTTTTTTTTTTTCGAGACAGAGTCTTACTCTTTGCCTGGAGTAGAGTGCCGTGGCGTCAGCCTAGCTCACAGCAACCTCAAAGTCCTGGGCTCAAGCAATCCTCCTGCCTCAGCCTCCCAAGTAGCTGGGACTACAGGCATGCACCACCATGCCCGGCTCATTTTTTCTATATATTTTTAATTGGCCAATTAATTTCTTTCTATTTATAGTAGAGACGGGGTCTCGCTCTTGCTCAGGCTGGTCTCAAACTCCTGACCTTGAGCGATCCAGAGTGCTAGGATTACAGGCGTGAGCCACTGCGCCTGGCCTCAAAACAACTTCTGAGGAGTTATTTTAAATTCTTTACCTTTAATTTAAAAGTGTTTTAATGTATTTCAAATACACCAAAAGCACAGAGAATAATAAGCAGCAGTGCTACCAGCACCTAGGTTTAATGAGGATAATTATTGTGGCATTGTTTGTATTGCTCTCTGAGATGAGCAAGTTGCCAAGTGTTATATGTAGCATATGACCAATAAATGGTAGATAAACAATTATTCAAACTATACCACGTATTGCTTGTGGATACTTATTAAGACATAAATACACAAAAGAGAGGATACTCAACAACTTCTGAAGGGTTATTACCTTGATGGGAGAGGCTAGGAGCTTCAATCATATCTGTGATACCTTATTTTTAAAAAGTTGTCTGAAGTGAATTTGGAAAATATCAACACTTGCTGATTTTTGGAGGTTTTCACTATAAAAGCATATGGTGAGACAAATTGACTCTTCAAGCAGAAATTGGTCCTCTAGAAATGATTCTGTCCCAATTCAGGCACATTTATAATTAATAAAAAGGAATGACATGAAGTGACCACAGGCGGATGCCCCTTGCATGCATAGCTATTCTAATTGCCTGATGTTCTTCTGAGGGTTAGTAGAGGCAGAATTCATAACCATCACCATCATCATCACAGCTGACATTTACTGAGTATTTTATAATGTGTCTGTCGCTTGCCAAGCACTTACTTTTCATGAGGTATTAGATAGGATACAGTTTTATCCACAGGAACAGATACCCAAAGTAATAGTGGCTTAAACAAGATAGAATTTTATTTCTTATTCACATAAGTCTGGACATTTGTAGTTCATGACCCATGTGATGGCTGTAAGTCAAGGATCCAAGCTCCTCCTATCTTGTTGCTCTGCTGTTCCTAGGGTAGCACTCTTATACTCATGACCAACACAGCTCTTGATTCTCCATTATAGCATCTAGTTGTTGCTCATATTTCACTGGCCAGAATTGAAGCACATGAGCACATCTGGCTGCAAGGGATGCTGGGAAATTTAGTCTTTGTTCTGCATAGCCATGAATGGCAGCTACAGAATGAGAGGAGATGGATACTGGGGAATACTAGCTGTCTGTACCACAAGTGAATAGTTTCTTATGCTTATCCAAGTGGATAGTGTTTATCCTTACAGCACTAGGAGTCCAGCCCACATCACCCCATTCAACACATAAGAAGCAGAAAGATTAAGTTACTTGCTGTAGCAGGATGCAATGGTGTGCACCTGTAATCCCAGCTACTCTGGAGGCTGAGGCAGGGGAGGATCGCTTGAGCCCAGGAGTCTGAGACCAGCCGGAGCAACATAGCAAGATCCTCTGTCTCTAAAAAAAAAAAAAAAAAAAGAAAAGAAGTTACGTGCTGCAAGTCACACAGTACTTTGTGGAGGAGCTGGGTGTGGCTTTATTTTTGTTCCTTTCTGCAGTTGCATCTAGCTTGCTGAGAAGTTCTAGCACTAGGATCAGGGCTGAGAGTTCTTGGCCTCCTAGGGACTGCCCCACCTCCTCAGTGTTTGCTTGATTTCATCACACCATTCGAAACAATTGTCCAGGAAGGCATTCTGTGGTGTGTCCTTTAGAGTTGAAAGCAAACACACATTTAATTTTCTTCAAGGAATTCTGTGACACTTATTGAGCAATGGTTAGTACATTTGGGTGTTGCCTAATCAGAACTGGGAAGCTAGACCAGGGAAATGTTATTCTTTAGTTTGAATCAGATTATACCTGGCTTCTGGTCAGGCTAGAAAATGTGCCCCTAAAAGTCTATTAAATGTTTTAATAAAGTGTATGTTCTTTTTCTATAACATTTTTTTCTGAGCCTAATGTTGAGACAATGGAGTATCTCATGAATATTAAATAAAAGGTGGCAGATTTTCTAGAAATGATTTTACTTTAAAGAGAAAAAGCAGCATTGAAAACAGATGTTGCTTTTCTACATCATCCAACCACTGGCATCTTCCACACAACAAAATTTGCCAGGGGGGCAATCCTTTTCTTCCACTCAGATCACAATTTCCAAGAGATGGCATGTGCCGGAAACAAAATTTAAAAAGGGAAATCTGGTTCGTAAATGTGACATTATTCAAGCTCATACCAAATCAAAAGGATTCACTCCAGGAAAAGGCGCATAATCTCACCTGCCGAACACCTCTACTGCTGGACGTGTTGAAAGTTGAAGTCTTTGCCAAAGTTAGGATTAGGGTGAGGCAAGCGAGGCACTCACTTTTGGTAGCAAAATTCCCAGGGGTGTCAAAAACCTTTTTAATACAAATAAATACTATTGGATTTTAATGCAATGTTTTAAAATTCATGATGAACAAATGTCAACATTTTAAATAGAAACAGGCTGTTTTCTGTCTGTTTTATTATGCTGCATCATTGTGCGGTGGGAACAGCCATTTCTGATCAGCCCCAGGTTCACGGTCCCCTCAATCCACCCCACCGGGTGAGTTTATAAGGACTGACGATTGTGGGAACAGACTGGATGATGTGGGGCTTTATATACAGGCATGGCTTTTAAAAAAAAGTTTCCCATTTCTATGGAAGAAATTATCAGAAACTTCCCCAACTAAGTTTTTTTAAGTAGTCATGGCTTTTGACTGTAACGCTTTTATTAATCTTTCTCACTTGGTTCAAATTATAGGAGGTTATTTCGAAGAATGTATACAGGAGTATACATTTCCTTTGGCATCCACAGGGCACTGTCCAGGAACTCCTAGAAGCCTGCTCTTTATGCTGGATGAGCCAAGGCTCATATGGGTTCTAATCCCAGGACCACATCCCTTACTAGCTGTGTGATCTTGGTGTCTCAGTTTACCCACCTAAAAAACTATGGATAATATTACTTACTTCAAATACATGAAGCACTTAGGACAGTGAATGGCACTATATACACATTACATAAGCAAGATAGAACTACATAAGCATTAGTGATTTTTAGTATTATTTCTCACAATGTGATGTCTTATTTAATGCTCTGCCCTCTACCTTCTAAAATCATCTCCTGTACCACATTAAATTATCTCCCATTCCCCGATGAGATTCATCTCACTCTTGGGGAAACATGGGTTTAATAGAACCAGCACAGGCTCTGAAAAGTGACATTCCTGAACCCCAAAACTTTCAGCTTAATTGGTGATCCCTTAAGCAGGTCCCTAACTTCTCTATATCTTGACTTTCTAGATGAAGATTAAAATACCTACCTCCCAGAAAATGCTGTAAGATCAGAGACAAAATAGAGAACATGTATTCAAACTATTGACCTGTAAAGGATGCTCAGTAAATATTGGTTTACCATAAAGCAGTAATTGATAACTGTCCCCTAAGGATCCATGGAAATGTCCAGTGGAATCTTCAAACACCTTGCCCACTATCTTAGTCTGTTTTGTGTTGCTGTAACAGAATACCACAGACTGGGTATTCTAAATTTCTAAAGCAAAGAAATTTATTTCTCACAGTTCTGGAGTCTGGGAAGTCCAATATCAAGGTGCTGGCACCTGGCGAGGGCATTCTTCCTGCATTATCTCTTGGCGGAAGGCAGGAGGGCAAGAGAGAACAAGAGAGCAATAGGGTGTCGAACTTGCTTTTATAACAAGCTCACTGCTGCAACAATGACATTAATCCATTCATGAGAGCACAACCCTCATGACCTAGTCACCTCTCTTAAAAGTCCCACCTCCTAATACTCTTGGATGGGAGATTGTTTCCAACACATTGACATTCAAATCATGGACTCGCTTGGAGCTCTGGCATGTGGGGGGGGAGGAGTGGTAGGGGCAATGTATGTAACCCTAACAATATTTGTACCCCCATTATATGATGAAATAAAAAAAAATACCTAAGAGTGGTTGCCTCTGATGGGAAGGAATGGGATTGGGAGAGAAATAAGGAAGAAATGTCATGTTTTACCTGAGGATTGTCACATTTACTTTGGAGTAACAAACCTGAACCAAAAGATTTTTAAATATACTATTCATAATAAAAATTATTAAATTGTAATTATTCATTTATATTTGTCATTTGAACATAATGTACAATCTCAGTTTTCTTAGTCACTGCACTTAATGGATTCAGTGGTAGAATTATTGAGAGATCAGTGCATAACTGTGAATAAAAATAGATTTTAGAGGTAAAAAAACAACAAAAAAACAAATCATAGCACCCATTATATCATATATTAAATTTAAAATACCTGTATATACGTTACAGCAGTGGTTCTCAGACTTCAGCACACATAAACAGCCTGTGAAGTTAGGGTAATGTCTTCATTTCAGGTTGCCCTGAACTTTCCAGTTTTAGCACTAAAAGTCCCTCATCCCAGGACTCCCATCAGTCCTGGGCAAACCTGGATGGTTGATCACTCTGCCTGAAGGGTTTGTTCAAACACAAATTCCTGGACCCCCACTTTTAGGGATTCTGATTCAGCAGGTCTGATCTGAAGGGAGGCTAAGAATTTGCATTTCTAACAAAGCTCCCTGGTGCTGTTGGGTGTCTGAGATCAAACTTTGAGTAGCCCTGTGCTATGGTTTGAACGTATGTGTCCTTACATATGTTGGAACCTAATACCCAATGTGATAGTATTAAGAGGTAGGGTTTCTTGGGAAGTGATTAAGCCACATGAGGACACAGTGTTCATCCCTTTTTGTCCTTCTTCCATGTGAGAACACAGCAAAAGTTTCCATCTTTGAAGCATAGGGTGGACCCTTACCAGACACTGAATCTTCTGAGGTCTTGATCTTGGACTTCCTAGCAACAAATATCTGTTGTTTATAAATTACCCAGTTTGAGGTATTTTGTTATAGCAGCAGGAATGGACTAAGACACATTGTCTTAAAATACTTTCACAATATCATTCTCATGCCCATACTTGATGTTTCATTTCTAGAAGTTGAGAATCGCTTAACTTTTACAACTCCACAGTGTTTCTCACAGCCCTACGAGGTTGGTGTTATTACTCTCATTTTATAGATGAGAAAACTGAGGCTTGGAAGAGATTTAGTAATTTGCTTGAAGTCATATAATTAGGAAGTCATTTAAACCCAGGTTTGACAACAGAACAGATTTCCTCAACCCTCTCTGAAACCATGTGCTTCTGGGCTCACCTCCTTTTGTTTGGGATGAATTCTCTACAGGAAGGTGCCCTAGTCCCCAGGGGGACATGGCTTGTGGCCAATCATTACCATAGATCTTCCATAGACACAACAGAGACCAAGGAGGGGACTTCTGCTATGCAAATTTTGCTTACATATACATTTTTGTTTGTTTCTCATTTAAATTTTTTCCATTTTTTTATTTCAAAATATTAAGAGAGTACAAATGTTTTTGTTACATGGCTTGAGTCAGGGCTATAAATGTGACCATCACTTGAATAGTGTTCATTGCATCCCTTAGGTGGATTTTTGCCCCTCCTCCCCTCTTCCTCCTCCCTGATTGATTTCCAGTGAATTTTACTTCCCTCTGTGCCCATTGGTTAGTTCCATTTATTAGAGAGTACATGTGGTGTTTGTTCTTCCATTCTTGAGATACTTCGCTTAGGATAATGGTCTCTAATTCCTTCCAAATTGCAGCAAAAGGCATTAATTCATCCTTTTTTTGGCTGAGTAGTACTCCATGGTACAGATATACCACACTATGTTAATTCACTCATGAATTGATAGGCACTTGGGTTGATTCCACATCTTTGCAATTGTGCATTGTGCTGCAATAAACATTCTAGCACAGGTGTCTTTTTGACAAAATGACTTATTTTCCTTTGGTGGATACCAGTAGTGGGATTGCTGGATTGAATGGTAGATCCACCTTTAGTTCTTTGAGAAGTCTCCATATTGTTTTCCATAGAGGTTGTATTAATTTGCAGTCCCACCAATAATGTATAAGTGTTCCTTTCTCTCTGCATCCATGCCAGCATCTATTGTTTTTTGACTTTTTAATAAAAGCCATTCTACATATACCTTTTCTAATTAAGAAACAAAGAAATGTCAAGAAGTGATTTTTGCCCTGCAGATTGTCTTATTTCAACAAATTTCACACCATCAGATACAGAAACCAGAGCTACCTAATTGCTTACCAAAAAAATTTTTTTCTTAAATCCTCTTTCATGACAGTATAATGATTGGCTGCCCTGAGAGTTGTGTTTTATTCTTATTCTATGTTTCAGTACAGTTTATTTGATTTCTGCAGTCCCCAAAATGTAGCATTGATAATGAACATAGGAATAAACCAAATCTAATATTTTATTAAATTTTGTAATAATGATCAATACTATTATGTGTCAGTTTGGTAAGACTTGCTTTGACATTCAGTTTATATTGATTTTATTTTTCTTTTTTATTTTTCACAAAGGAAGCCTGCACTGGCTTGCTTCTCTGTTTTCTTTACAGCTCCTCCCTCTGCTCAGAGAACTGGTTATTTAGTTTAATCTCAGTTCCCATCAGCTGGTTCCACTTTTGACTCAATGCCAGGGCAGGCCTTGTCATTTCTGGGACAGGAGCTTTTCCACATGGCTCCAGGGAATGTTATTCTTTGAGTCCAAGAGATGCTAGAAGGACCCTGGGAGGAATACCTACCTCATGGGGTTGTGAAGCAAAGTAAGAGGATGTATCTAAAGTGCTAAGCGTTATACCTGGCACGTGGTGAGAGCCCAACCAATACCTGCCATTTTACCTTTTACAGAGCTCCCCAATCTGTGTCTGCTTCCCTTCACACCCCTTCCCAACCCAGGGCTTTTGCACGAGCACTTTCCCTGCCTAAAATCCAACCTCTCTCCCAGTCTAGGTTGAGCCCTCTATATACTTTTCAATGGCATCATGTACCTTGCCTTTGTAGCAACCATCACGGTGCCATTGTACATTTTTTTCTGTGATTATTTTATGGCTCTCCTCTGCCTCTACCAGCCTATGTGTGGGGTGATCTGCTACGCTCTCATGAGCTGCTCAGACTTGCCTTCAGCCTCAGCGCCGCTATTGCCCCAGCTGCTAGAAGTGTGGCCCTCAGCTGCCAGCCCCTTGTCTCAGCTGAAGAGAGCTGTCCTGCCCAAGGCCATGCCCCCTTCCAGTGATTGACCTGCCTGGGGGTATGAAGACCTGGCCTTCTCGCCCACGGGAAACAACTCTGAAAGGTCATACTACCTTCGGAACCCCACCTGCGGGGCCGGCCCTGGCTTCTGATGAGCCTGTTTCATATTTTGACATTGTCCTCTGCTCAATCCTGCTTCCTTCACTTCCTTCCACGGGTATGAATGCTAAGAGCACTCCCAAAGGCAATTTACACACTCTCATCTCTGTCTCAGTCGGCTTCCTGGGGAACACAACTTGTGCCACCGAACCCTCAATAAAGGGAGGAATTGTATCAGTTTTTGCCAATTGCGTGTATTCTCAGTTTCTCACAATCCCTGGCACCAGGAGGCTCTCAGCAGCTATTTGTGGAATGAATGAATACAGGAATGAATGAATCACCAGTGGTAGTATTATTGGTAGTTTCTGTTTATGCTCCACCCCTCTCCTTTCTTCAAAGGGGATGCAGCTTCTACACAGCAATCTCTTGGGCTTCTACCCAGGGATCTATTTTCTCCCTCTTTTTTCCCCTCTGTTTTCACTTTTCCAGTCCCTTTCCCTCCTACCTTGCGTGTTTCTAAAATCTCTGCCTGGCAGCAGCTCAGGAGGGAGGAGGAGGCCTGAGGACAGTGGCTGAGAGATGGGGATTGGAAACAGCTAAATTAGCTTAGAGGCCAGTTCAGGACCTCCAACTCCTTTCTACCCAGCCATGAGAGAAAGGGCCATGCCAGGAACAGAGGAAACCAGTATCTGAAGGCTCTGCTAATTGCATGGCTGTCAGAAGGTATTTTCTCATTTTGAATGAGAAGAAAGAGCCTTTTAAAACAACAAAGCTCCTGTATAAATAGAAAAAAGAGAGAACTCACATTTTGAGTCCACGTGAAAAATAGCTTCTTTGTTGTTAATTTCTCAGCCTCATGTAAACCCTACTGCAGTCCATGCTTTATTCTCCATGGCCCAGTGTTCTTGGTGTTTTTTTTTTTTTAATTTTTAAATTGTGTGTGTGTGTGTGTGTGTGTGTGTTTGGCTCCTTTTGCTCCTCCTAGGAAAAAATACCAGATTCAAGCCAGAAGACCGAGTTTGAGACCTAGTTCTGCCACTTTGGTAGCTTTGAAGTGTCCCTGAGCCTTAGTTCCCCATCCGAAGGTAAGCGTTTGCTAACCAGCTCACAGAGCCCAGCTCCTGAGAAGCTCGCATGAAACCATGGATGCGAACAAGCTTTGAAGATTGTGACAGACTCTAAGGAGAAATTGTCATTGTCACTTAATCTTTAGCAGAACAGAGCTGCATGCTGAATATAGCTAATAATTAAGTGCTGTACATTTCAATATTGCCAAGAGAGTGAATTTCTAATGTTCTCATCACAAAAAAGTGAAATATTTGAGGTGATAGAGAAGTCAAATAGCCTAATTTAATCATTCCCATATTCTATTCAAAAATTGTGACACCACTTTGTACATCATAAGTATATACAACCATAACTTGTCAATATACAATAGAAAATAAATGAAATTTTTTTTTAAAGTTAAAGCTGGTACCAAAAAAAAAAGATAGAATGTACTTCAAAGCCGATTGTAAATTTTTTTTTATTATTTCTCATTTTTCATGATTTTTGGCAAAGGTCCCTGTTAACCCACATAATTAAGAATTGACTGTTCTTGCTGTGGACTGAGAATGTCAAACTTCTATGTAAACCAGGTCTTTTTACATTTATTCATTGATGCATGGCAGATTTGGGAAGCCAACTATTCTCTGGACCAGGATTTTTAATTGATCAAGTAGATGTCATTGTCACAGATCAATTAGTACTTTTGTTTGTCCTCTAAGGCAGCCCTGGTGTTTAGATGCATCCCTGTTTTTCCTCCAAACACATGATGCTCTAAGGACTTATACTATTAACATTAGGAATAACCTCCTCTCCTCAGGTCTGTGTATGCAGGGATCCATGATTTCCTTTCTATAGAGCAATTTCTGTAGAAAATAGGACTGTCTCCCTTCTACAGAAGGCAGACTGATGTAGGTCCTTGAGCAGTCAGTGGAGGATCACAGGGATACCTCTTTAATGCTGATGGATTGTTAAATCCTTAAAATACTTGGGTAGGGGATACTGCTCTTGGATTGTTTTATAATCAGATATGAGGATTTGGGAATGAGATGTGGCCAAATTTTCAGCAGAGATTTATAGATAACCTGTAGGCATGTTTGGAACAGGGATGGGCTCTTAAAGAGCCTTTGTCCCAGGAGCAGGCATTTTCCTGAAGGGAGAGCTTTCTATTCTATGTGGAATAAGGTGAAATATGAAAAAACAGAAAAACCTAACACACACTCTACATGAACAAGCATACAAATACTGTGCTTCTCCTTCTCCATGAAGACGGTAAGATTATAGGCTTCTTGAAGACAAGCACTCTGGTCTTATGTCTCTCTGACCCCGCGTAATACCCGTAGCTCCTTTGCAAATGTGCTATTGTGTTATTCTCCTGCTTAAAATCCTTTCAGGGCTCCCCATTGCCTCCATGATAATATCTAGTCTTCTTGGTTTGGCATCAAGTTCCCTCATGATCAGGCTTCACTTCTTGCTGTTGGCCCATTTAAAATCTACACTGCAGCCATTCGAACAAGTTGCAATGCCCAGAGCATTTGCGGATGCTCTTTCTCTGCTTTTCTCACCAGGCTAAACTCTTTCTCTTTCTAGGCCCTGTTCAGGATCTCCTCCTTAGGGATGTCCTCCCCAAATATCTGCTCATCCCCTCGTGTCCTAAACTCTCACTCCCACTAGGTTAGGTGACCGTCTTCTGAGCTGCCTTATCATCTGGCCACATCCCTTGACATGCTGAACTGTTCATCAGTGGGGTACTTGTCTGTGCCCACCTCAAGGCTGCCGTCCTGGGGATCAAGGACTATGTCTTGTTCACGGTTCATTCCCAGAGTTGTCTTGTTCACAGTTCATTCCCAGAGTCTAGTACAGTACTTGGGATATAGAAGGTGCATAATAATTGTTGATTGAATGGCTTATCATTCAACAAGTTATAGTTGCGTGTATTTATGGGGTACGAAGTGGTGGTATGAGTTTGAATGGCAATCATTGAATGGCTGCTTCAGCGTCCCTCCTCCCTCTCCACGAGCACTAGCCTCTCTGGCTCGTTTTTCTGTGGTGTCACTGGGCAGGGATTCTGCAGAGTGAGTGGAGGAGGCCTGTGTCTGTGGTGAGGGGAACCTGCCCCTCCTATTTGGTTTATCACACAGGCAGTTACATCTCTACTGATCTCCTTTAATTGGCTTAGGGTATTATCTTCTGAGAGATGAAAATGCAACACATAATTCACAGGAGAAATTAAGTGGAGTTATATAGTAGAAGGGATCTTAGAGGTTAGAGGGTCACTACCTCTCATTTTACAGATGAGAAACCAGGCTCAGAGGTGGAAGGATTTGTCCAAGCTCTCATTTTTTTTTTAAATTTATTACAATAGAGACGGAGTCTTGCTCTCGCTCAGGCTGGTCTTGAACTCCTGAGCTCAAGCAATCTTCCCGCCTTGGCCTCCCAGAGTGCTAGGATTACAGGCAAGAGCCACTGCACCTGGCCACCAAAGCTCTCATTTGTTTTGTTTTTGTTTTTTGAGACAGAGTCTCGCTCTGTCAACAGGGCTAGAGTGCCATGGTGTCAGCCTAGCTCACAGCAACCTCAAACTCCTGGGCTCAAAAGATCCTCTTGCCTCAGCCTCCCGAGTAGCTAGGACTACAGGCATGCGCCACCATGCCCGGCTAATTTTTCTATTTTTAGTAGAGATGGGGTCTCACTCTTGCTCAGGCTGGTCTCGAACTCCTGACCTCAAGCTATCCTCCTGCCTCAGCCTCCCAGAGTGCTAGGATTACAGGCCAAACTCTCGTGATTAACTAACAGCTGAAGAGGATATCTGCTGCTTTTGCCTGCCTCAGTCCCTTTGGGGAATCAGCTCTTCCCACTCTCGGTCCCAACATTTCGGGTGGTGCTAACTTCACTCCCACATCGAGGATGACTATGCCAACTAGACCTGGCCAATCAGCGCATTGGGACCTATGTTCCCAGGAGGCCAATCAAAGGCAACGAGACCTGATTTCAAGACGCTGGAAAGGAGAAGTTCATATGCTCCATTGTTACTGAGAGGGTAGGATGCAAGCTTGGGACTGTCAACAACCACCTTTTCACCCTGGGTGGAGAGCAAAGGAAGGTGGTGCCAAGAGATGGAGAGAATGAGCCTGTCTCAATGACATCATTAGAGATCCTTATACAACCATGCCTGACTCGCTGATCTCTGTAGGAATTAATTACTGGGGGGGTTTGTTTGTTTGTTTATTTTTTACTATGTCAAGTTTCTTTCACTGTCTATTAGTTAGCCTAACTAACACAACATTAGAGCTAGAACCAGGCCTCTTAACTCCCAAATGCAGTGTTCTTTCCATTAAACCACAGTGGGCATTCCTGTGATTAACCCAATACCACCCATTGTCACATAACAGAAAGCTGAATCAGGAGGGAATGGGAGAAAGATGGCTACATTTTGATGGGTAGGGGTGTGTGTACTTCTAGTGAGGGGCCCTGGGGACCAGCGGCAGGAGGCATGAGCTCATGGGGACGAGGGGAGGGATAGAGCTGGCATGAACAGGAGAGTACGTCAAAACCGAACTTTGCCTGCTTCCCTGTTTGGACCCTGGCAGTCTAATGAACAACGATTGCTGGGGTGGAGGTGAGGAAGTACATGTGATTAGAAGCAGATTCAGCTGGATGTTTCTTCTAGATTAATAAAAACATCTCTTGGTCTGGATCTGAGAAGGCTGCCGGAGGGCAGACTGGAAAAGCCAGGCCAAAAGTCAAGGCATCACCGTTTTATTCTTAACATCTCCTGACTCGCCTAAGGTGTAGGAAAATATAAGGCTGCAGCTCTTATAAACATTCTACATACCAAGTACTACCGATGCAGCCGTGCTGGGCCGTGCCCATTGATGCGGAACCAGGCAAACAATGATATCACCATGATATGCTAATTAGATTCTTTCATGCTTTGGGGATAACCTGGTTTTGAGCCCCGGAGATCAGTTCTTTATTACAATGCCCAGGAAGCAGGAACTGAAACCGAGGGACTGTTCTTGGTGGGAATCCCATACTAACCACATCCTGGGGTGGGATTTCTTTTTTCTTTTTTTTGAGACAGAGTCTCACTCTTTTCCCCTGGCTAGAGTGCAGTGACGCAATCTGGCTCACTACATCTTCCAACTCCTGAGCTCAAGGGATTCTCCCACCTCAGCCTCCCAAGTAGCTGGGACTACAGATGCTTGCCACTGTGCCCTGCTCATTTTTCCTCTTTTTAGCAGAGACAGGGTCTCACTCTTGCTCAGGCTGGTCTTGAACTCCTGAGCTCAAGCAATCCTCCTACCTTGGCCTCCAAGATTGCTAGGATTACAGGTGAGAACCACCACACCCAGTCCCCAGGAAGGCATTTTTAGAGTTCTGCCATAACCTGCTTTCACTCTCTTCTCTGATGCATACAAAGTTCAAAAGAAACAAGACTAAACAAGGGTGTTAGATGTCAGGATGATGGTTACCTTTGTGTGTGGGGAGTAGTAGCTTGGAGAGGGCAGGAGAGAGGCTCCCACAGTCTTGGTAGTGTTGAGTTCTTAAGTTATGTTTTGCTTCTTTGGAGATGCTCAGCTTGTGACAATGTATCGAGCTATGCACCTATCAGTGCTACACTTTCTCTATGTATGTTATGTTTCAACAAAAACATCACATTAGGTTAAATGCTGTCATTGTAGGCAATTATTTGGCACTGTGGAGCTCTTAGAAACAAAACTAAATGGGGACCACTAAAATGATGTGATAATATTATTCTGTTATAAGGTAGCCAGGCAGATGATCCAGAATATATTTATATTAATTTAAATATATACATATATAAATGAAAGATATAAACTAAAAAAATATAGTAGAGTGTTCACAATCCTCCAGGAGCCTAGGACACCAGCTGGGAAAAACTGAAGTATGAAGATAGCTCAGGATCATAGTGTAATGGATCTCAAACCCATTCCCATCTCTCCACTTCCATTACCGCCACTCTAATTCAAGCTACCAAGTCTGGCCTGGCCTGGAGCAATATCCTCCCATTCTTGCCTGATGTGTAATCCATTGCCCACCTAGTAGAAGACAATAGATTTAAAATATGGCTCAAAGAAGTGATCAAACTCTCACTCTTTGTTGATTATATGATATTATACCTAGAAAACCCCAAGGATTCAACCAAGAGACTCCTTGAATTGATAAATGAATTCAGTAAAGTCTCAGGATACAAAATCAATACACACAAATCAGAGGTATTCATATACGCCAAATCATATAGTCAAAGTGAGAACCAAATCAAAGACTCAATTACCTTTAAAATAGCAACAAAGAAAATAAAGTGCCTAGGAATATATTTAACTAAGGAGGTAGAAGATGTCTACAGGGAGAACTATGAAACACTGAAGAAGGAAATAGCAGAGGATG
>VBSM01003169.1:13942089-14011846 GCA_008086735.1 Cheirogaleus medius
TTAACAGATCAACACCTAAGTGGACATATAGGAATAACATTTATAGGGTGTCGGGCAAATGGGAGCGGGGGAAGGGATGGGTATATACATACATAAGAGTGAGATGTGCACCATCTGGGGGATGGTCACGCTTGAAGCTCTGACTCATGGAGGGAGAGGGGCATGGGCAATATATGTAACCTTAACATTTGTACTCCCATAATATGCTGAAATAAAAAAATAAATAAAATAAAATATGGCTCAAATTACTCCCCAACCTGAAGTCCTTCAAAGACTTCCTGATACTCTTTTTTTTCTTTTTGAGACAGAGTCTCACTTTGTTGTCCAGGCTAGAGTGCAGTGGCATCATTGTCACTCACTGCAACCTCAGACTGCTGGGATCAAGCCATCCTCCTGCCTCAGCCTTGTGGGTAACTAGAACTACAGGTGTGCACCGTCATACCCAGCTAATTTTTAATTATTTTTTTTTTTTTGTAGACACAGTGTCTTGCTATGTTGCCCAGGCTAGTCTTGAACTTCTAGAATTGAGCAATACTCCCGCCTCAGCCTCCCAAAGTGCTAGGAGTACAGGCGCAAGCCACTGCCAGGATTTCCTGATACTCTTAGTCTTAAAGTCCAAATCCTTCTCCAAGGCCATTTCATTGCATTCATCACTGACTGGTCCCTGCCTGCCTCTCTGACCAGCGTCCCACGACTCTCCCCCAGCTTACCCCAGTCTCAGCCCCACTGGCCTCTTTTCATTCTCCCAATACCCCATGCTTGTGCTTGCCTCAGGGCTTTTGTAAAAGCCCTATAAAATGTGCACTTGTGCTGTCTGAAATAGGGGTCTCACAGATCTTTGGACTGTTGGCTCCCTCTCATCCTTTAGGTCTCAGCTCAAATGTCATCCCCTCAAATAGACTCTCCCAGCCATTCCCTATCCTGTTACCTTTATTTTCTTCACTGTACCCAAAGTTATTCTGTTTACTAAGTTGTTTACCAGCACGTAAGCCCCATGAAGGCAAGGGACTGGTTTACCTTGTTCATGGTTTGTACCAGTCAGGTCCCAGCAGGCAGCAGCGGTATTCTTAAAGGAGTTTAACCAAAGAGAATTTAACAAAGGGGAATTTAACATGATTGTACAGAAATGCGGGCAAGGCTAAAGGAACTAGTGACTCATGGTGGGCACCCAGGGCTTGGAGGGGCAAGAGAAGGGAGTTGTGTTTGGAGATGCTAAGAGCCAGAGCTATGGAAGAGGGACAACCTGCTGCAACCATGGTGATGCAGGGAGCAAGTGGAGATGGGGTAAGTTGCCCAGCGTCTTTCTCTTCCCACCCTCAGATTTCCTGCCAGTGTTTCCTGGCCAAACCCACCTGGAAGCCAAAGGGCAAGGGAGCCTGATGTAGTCTATAGGGTAGGCCTCCCGGGGCACAGACAGGGCAGGCAGGGTGGGGAATGGGGCTGGCTGGCAGCGAACAGCATAATCAACCCGGTACCTGGTGCATGGTGGATGCTCAGCACACGCTGATCGAATGAATGGGTGTCTGACTAACTGAATGAATGATCAAAGAACATTGGAGAGAAAGACAAAGGGATACCAAAAGAAATTAACATGTAACCAGCTCCTACTATGTGCCCTGTGAGCATCCTATACAAATAATCTTGTTTGGTCTTGGCAGGAGGATTGCTTGAGCCCAAGAGTTCAAGATTCCAGTGAGCTATGATGGCGCCACTGCACTACAGCCTGGGCGACAGAGGGAAATCCTGTCTCTAAAATAATAATAATAATAATAAGAAGAAGAATCTTGTTTAATCCACACAAAAATCTATGCAATGCATTATCATCCCTGTATATGGTCAAAAATCATGAGACCTTAGAGATTAACATACCCCATAAAGGGGAAATCACGGAGCCAAGATTCCAACTCAAGTCCAGAGTTTTTCCCATTGAGTCGCACTAAACATACCTTGCATGCTTTCGTACCTGCAGCCAGTACATACTCTCGCCCCTCCCTGCATGGAATGCCCTTTAGCATGCGGAGATCCCAGTGAGCCCCTGGGTCAGCTCACGCTCCACCTCTTCACAGCCCACCCTGGAGCACCACAGGCAAGGGTTGTCTCTCTCTCCTCTGAATAGTATAGCAACTGTTAGATATCATTCGTCTTCCGATTGCCATCTATTTCTTCATAATGCAATTATAATCTCCTTAACTATATTAAAAGATCTTGGAAGCAGGAAATTTTTTTTTTTGTTTCTTGTCATTACTTTGTATCTATTGTACTTAGTGGGTAATCAGTAAATAATAATATTTGTTAGACTATTTACCTGTCTTAAATGACTCATTGTCAGTGTCTTTTGTTGTTTAAAAAAATTCACTTAAATGATACATTTTTTTACATATACTGCATAAACAACTTTTATCATTTTCTCATTTAGTATTGGACCATAAATATTCTTTTGTTACAGATCCTTTGTAAACAGTGTTTTTAATGGTGGTCTAATAGTCAATCCTATGGGGATACTGAAATTTACTTTAAACCATTTTCTACTGCTGACATTTGGGTGTATGGTATTTACCCTGTATTCAATATCAATGTTGTCATGAACATTTTTGGAGTTGCATTTCTTTGTGTGGAATCAATTCCTTTCACTAAGCCCATCTTTAGGGAATGGTTAGTGAAGACTGATTAAACCCTACAGTTGTTAATTAAACCAAATAGATGTAATTTTGACATTAGTTTATTTTGAGTTATTCCATCTTGGAATGGAAGAGTCAAAATAACAGTGTCTCCTGGTCTATGCAGTCGGATGAATATCTTTGGGAAGCCCATCCACCCATCCATCCAAGTCTGCACTATTCAGGAGCCCTGGTGGGGAGTGTGGCAGTCACCATGGGAGGTTGGTGGCCTTCTTTGAAGGTGTAACATTTCTCCATCCTCAGTGAAGCCCGTGTCCTTTGGTGACCAAGAGCTCAGCACAGATGTGCTCATCACTGTTCCAACTCACAGCCAAGACCATATAGATTCCGTTTATTTTGACATTGATCACCTGTTTGGACACCATATGAGCTTCTGAGACATCCAATTTAAACGACAACTTTCATTAGTGTTTAAAATACCAAGCTGTGTTCTTTAGCATCAAAAAATCCCTAACTCTGTCCCTAAAATTTTCTCAAGATATAGAAGGGGAAGAGAATTTAACATTGAGTATCTATTATGGGTCAGAAATGTGTGCTGGTTGTTTTACAAGCAAAATGCACTGATTAAGAGTGACGAAATCTGGATCAGATCACCTGCATCTGGGTTCAAACCCCTGCTCCACTCCATGACTGTGTGACCAGAGCAAGTTACTTAACTTCTCTATTCCTTACTTTCTTTGTCTGTAATGTGGGGGTAACAATTACATCTCCCTCATAAGGTTGTTGTGAGATCTAAATTAGTTAATGTAGAAACACTAACTTGGTAAAGCAAGCAGAACAGTGCCTGGCACAAATTAAGTGCTATGTGAGTTTTTGTTATTATTATTACTGATCTTATTTTACACCCATTTAATTTAATTCTTATAACAACTCTATGAGGTAGAAAAGAGATGAGAGGTTGAAAATTGTCAGCCCATAGGTTGAACTTGGCCGGAAGAAGTGTTTTGTTTGGCCTGCGCATTTTTCTTTGAGCCAACATTTAAGACTCTGGAGTTTTATATAAAAATATGGATTTCTGCCTCTTCTTGAAAAATCCTCATCCGACGGCAGCCCACAGGAGCTGAGTGTCACTGACTTCTTTAGATGAGGAATGTACCTTGGTTGTGTGCCACAATACAGTGGGATGATTTTAGTGGTGAGTGATTTAAAAAACCAACTAATAGCTGCTTCAAGTGAGGATTTATATCTCAAGTAAGAAGTCCAAGGTAGGGTCGTTTCAGGGACCATACAGGGGCACAGAAGTGTTGTCAAGAACTGTTGCTTCCCCACCATTGATGTTTTCCCTGTCCTCTCTGATAACTTCAGCTGGCCAGCTATGTTGTGCCCCCTCATATGCCTCCAAAGGTTCACATGTCACATGCAGACACAATCACATCCAGTGAAGAAGAGAGCATGTCTTCCCATTGATCTCTTTTTTCTTTTTAAATAACTCCTAGTTGGCTGGGCATGGTGGCTTGTGCTTGTATTCCCAGCACTTTGGGAGGCTGAGGCAGGAGGATGGCTTGGGCCCAGGAATTTGAGGTTGCTGTGAGCTATGATCACACCACTGCACTCCAGCTGGGGAGACAGAGAGAGACCCTGTCTCTAAAAAAGAAAAGAAAAGAAAAGTCCCTAGCCAACTGTCCCCTGAGCTCATAATTGGCCAAGACTTGCTCCTACACCAATACCCTTGCTGTAAGGGAGCCTAGGAAAGCTGCGTCACACTTCCTGCTGCTCTAAGTGGGACGGCAGGGCCTGTCTACAGGAAGGAGGCAGCAAGGGTGGTGCACAGGCCAAAGCTGCCAGGCACTTCTCACCCACTCGCTGCTCAAGCACACACACCCAGCTCCCTCCACCTATTTAGCTACCTGGGGGCAAGTGAATTTGGAATTCCCAAGGAAGATGTTGTTTTCACCATTTTACAGATAAACTAAAGCTCATAGAGAATACATCATTTGCCCAAAGTGATACAACTAATAAGTGCTTACACGAATGCCTGCCACATAGTAAGCGTTTAACAAATGATAGCTATGAATTCTCCAACTTATAGGAGATTTGAGGTGTGATAGTTTAGGTAGTTTTTTTTTAATCACCTTTGGTTCTTTAGAAAGGAGCTCTATATAGGTTTAAAGTGGCGTGATGCCTTTGCTGCTTAGAGCTTGAAATTCGATTGGGATATTTGTTCTTGCCTGGATGATCTGTAGCACCAAGCAATATTTATGGTGTCTCTAAGTGAACAGGTAAGATGCCAGTTAAGATGCTGTATAGAGACAGGGGCACTACTCTCTAAGTACTTCCTATAGTCTGAATAGCAACATATGGTCTGAATTTCAACATATGAAAATTCATATGTTGAAATTATAATCTTAATCACCAATGTGATGGTATTAAGAAGTAGAGCCTTTAGGAGGTAATTAAGTTATGAGGGTAAAGCCCCCATGAGCGGGATTAGTGACTTCATAAAAGGGTGGGAGGGAACTAGTGTTTGTCCCCTTTTGCCTTCCTGTCCCTTCTGCCACATGAGGGCACAGTATTCAAAGTGCCAGTGCTTTGCTTGGAAGCAAAGACTGGGCCCTCACCGGACACTGAATCTGCTGGCACTTTGACCTTGGACTTCCCAGACTGTGGAACTGGGAAGAATAGATTTCTATCATTTATAAATTAATATTAATATTAATTTTAATTAATATTAAAATTAAATGAAAAATTCTCAGGCATTTGTTATAGCAGCACAAATGGACTAAGACAGTACGCATGACCCAAACTACCCTGGAGGGCATTGTTTTATGAGAGCAGAACAAAGTGGAACACTTGAATGCTGCAGGCATCAGAAATTGCTGGAACCTCTTAACAAGGTTTGCCTGCCAATCCATAATGGGGGCGGGGATGGGAGCTGTAGTAAGGAGAAGTAAACAGTATGCCACGGTGCAAGCAAAGTTGTTTCTGCTTCCATACTCATGATAGAACCCCCAAACAAGACCCAGCAAGAGGTTTCTCAGTGGGAAGGATCTTCTTGTGTTAGCAGTTAAATACAGTGGCTGATTCTTTTTACTGTACTTCCTCAATTATACCTCATGAGCCACCTTTAGAACAAGCAGTTTGGAGTGGAGAGAATTTTACTAATCCCCTGAAATAATCTTTTTAAAATTCTCTGTAGCAATACAGGTGGGAGGATTACTTGCAGCCAGGAGTTTGAGACTAGCCTGGGCAACATAGCAAAACCCCATCTCTACAAAAAAAATACAAATATTAGCTGGGTGTGGTGCCACCTAGATGTAGTCCCAGCTATTCAGGAGGCTGAGGCAGGAGGATTGCTTGAGCCCAGGAGTTTGAGGTTATAGTGAGCTATGAACGCACCACTGCACTCCAACCTGGGCAACAGAGTGAGACTTAGTCTCTAAAAACAAACAAACAAACTCTTGGCAGCAAGTGAGGGCCCCACATTTTTCCACCTCTGAGATCTCTTTCATATCCCTTTACTGTTTGCATTTGCTCTCACCGGTTATTTCCCATGCTGAATCATTCGCTGACTATCTGGTCATCTCTTCGGGGAGCCAGATAGTTTTAAACATTCTCAATGACTCATCTTTCCTCACCAGTTCTTTTATTTATTTTTTTGTTGCTGTCTCTCTCTCTTTCTCTTTCATACACACACACACACACACACACACACACTAAGACGCTTTTTAAAATGTTTTTGCTCAGTCATAGAATGCCGAATCCCCACTTTCTCAGTGTGCGTGTCTTCACTTGTTTTTTAGTTTTTGAGTTCATACAATTGAAATAAAGATACAATTATTTAATCTTTAACCAAATCCCAGGTATAGCCAAAAATGTCAAATTCAGGATTCAGCCTTACAAAACTTAAGAATTCCTTGATGAAAAAAGAATGTCATACCATTACTATTGTATTAAAAGAAAACCCCTGATGTCTTAGCGCATTGTGTCAGTTGCTTTGTTACCTTCAAATGCCCTGGCATCAAAACCCTGTGTCTGAAATCTCTCAATAATGAGACTAGAAGAGCCAGTGGCGCAACTCTATCTTACTATTTTAAGGCAGCCCTGCAAATACAGGGTGATCAGTAACCAGGAGAGAAGACGTGATGAAAGCAACAATAGAAGCGAGCAGGACCCAGGGTGGACACCATGGCAAATTCTCAGCGCCTGGCCTTTAGGCTGTTCTGACAAAGCCTTGGTTCTTTCCAGGTTGAGATCATTGCTTAGGTCTTCCTAGAGCGTATTTAAAGTAAAATGAGCCTCGTTTTGCTTATACCACAGCTTGTTCTCTCTTAACGATGTACCCCTTGAAGGCTTCTTAAGATCACATCTGGTCTCCACTGAATACAGACATGAATCCAACAGGAAGCCCCCTTTGCAGAATGTGTTCAGTCCCACCTCCTCAGTGTTATCCTGCTGGCTTTCCTCCACCCCACTGCAACCTCCCAAGAGGCTCGAATGAATCACACAATCACCAAGCAGGCCAGGAAGCTGACACATCAGAGCTTCTGAACATGCTGCTCCCTTCCCACAATGCCCTTCTCCACCTCATTTACCTGGAGAACTCCTACTTATCCTTCAAGACCCAACTCAAGCTTTTTTATAAATCCCCTACTGTCTTCCCACCTCAAAAAGCACCAGCACTTTTGATCCACAATTGTACATAGTGTGCAACTCTGTTACAGCACTCACTCCACTCTCGTGTCATTGCCCTGACGTTTTCAGCTTCAGGAGAGGAGGGACTCATGCTATTTTCTGAATCTCAGTACCTAATATCAGAAAATGTGTTTATCAAATATTTGTTGAGTAAGGAATCATCTTGAAATATGTATGTTTCTCTGATGATATTATATGGTAATAAAAAAAGGTAGGAAATGCAGAAGTATATAAAGAAGAAACTAAAAACCATCTGTCATCTCACGGTTAGTTACTATTAAAAATTTAATTTTCTGTTTAGATTTTTTATATATTAAAAAATAACAGTTGTATTGAGATATAATTTACATACCATACAAGTCATTCATTTATAGTGTACCATTCAATGATTTTTAGTATATTCATAGAATTGGGCAACCATCACCACAATTAACTTAAGAACATTTTCATGAGCCCAAAGAGCAGCCCCACATCCACTAGCAATCAGTATTTCCCTCCAACTCCACCCCTCCCCTCCATCCCTACACAATCACTTGTCTATAGATTTGTCTATTCTGGACATTTCATGTAAATGGAGTCATGTAGTTTTTGGCTCTGGCTTCTTTCACTAAGAGTAATGTTTTCAATGTTATACTCTATAAGCACTTCAGTCCTTTTTATGGCCGAATAACATTCCATTGCCTAAATATTCCACGTTTTATTTATCTGTTCATCAGTTGAACAGATAATGGACATTTGGTTGCACAATAGCCTTTTGGCTATTGTGAATAATGCTGCTATGAACCTACGAATGTTGGGGTGCAGGTTTTTATATGGACATAGGTGTTTGCATGTCTTTGAGTAAATTACTAGGAGTAGAATTGCTGGGTCAAATGGCAACTCTATCTTTAAACTTTTAGGAGAACTTCTAGACTTTTCTTTTTCAAAGCAGCTACACCATTTTACATTCCCACCATGGGTTGTAAATTCTCCACATCCTCACCTACACTTATAATTATCTATCTCTTTAGGCCAGGCATGATGACTCATGCCTGTAATCCTAGCACTTCAAGAGGCTGAGGTGGAAAGAAGCCAGGAGTTTGAGACCAGCAACATAATGAGACCCCATCTCTACAACAAATACAAAAAGTTAGCTGAGCGTGGTGGCACATTTCTATAGTCACAGCCACTTGGATGGCTGAGGCAGGAGGATCACTTGAACCCAGGAGTCTGAGGTTGCAGTAAGCTATGATGACACCACTGTACTCTAACCTGGGCAACAGAGCAAAATCCTGTCTCAAAAAAAAAAAAATTTTGTATTCTTTTCTTAAAGAGAGTTTCCAAAATTATAACACTTCTCCCGACTCCTCAAAGCTGGGTCTGTCCACACAATGCAGCACAGTATTAAGATGAGATCGGGTGTGTTCAGGGTGGTATGGCTGTAGACTGCAGCACAGTATTATTTGCTTCAGATCCATGTATCTATCCTCACTGTGTCACCCAGGCTGGGGTGCAGTGGTGTGATCAAAGCTCACTGTAAACTCTAACTCCTGGGCTCAAGCAATCCTCCTGCCTCAGCTTCCAGAGTAGCTAGGACTACAGGTACACATCACCAAGCCTGGCTACATTTTTTAACAATTGTTTTTTGCTGCAGACAGGTTCTTGCTATGTTGCCCAGGCTGGTTTTGAACTCCTGGCCTCAAACAATCCTCCTGTCTTGGCCTTCCAAAATGCTGGGATTACAGGTGTGAGCTACTGCACCTGGCCTCTTTGTTTTTATGTGTGGAATCAAATCATTCTTTGGGGTCACTTGTTTTCAGCTCAGAAAAGCTTCCTCAATGTTTCCCATAAGGTGGACCTATATTTTTGGCATTGATTCTTTTTTTTGTTTCACTTAATAATCTATCATGCCATTTCCTGTCAACTCTTCTTCCAAAGCATAACTTCCCATTAATATGTCTACATGATAGTCCAGAGTCAACATACGCCTAATTATTCTCCTAAGGGGGGTAGTTTCAACTTTCCCTTACTGCAAATGATGCTATCCTGAACACCTTTGCATATACATCCTTTAGAAAACCTTTTTAGAAGTGCACAAGTAATCTGAGAATGTACTTATACGTAAAACCATCTAGACAATACAAAATTCCCCTACAAATCTGTTCTCCCAAGTCCACCTCCATCTCCCTCCCAAACGTAATCGTGCTTATTGTCTTGGTGTGGCCACCTTTTAATATATTTGTCTGTGCATTCACACATACACAGAGAGAAGGAGAGGAAGAGGAAAGCTTCTGTTTTTTGTTTGTTTTGGTCCTGGTTTTAGTTTCATCTATGGGCTCATCTTGTACGTCCTGTATCTCGTCTTGTTTTCTTCATTTAACGTGTTAAGGGGATCTTTCCAAGTTATAATTTGAACGCCTCCTTTTTTTTTTTTTTAACTGCCACATAGAATTCCAGAATCAGTTGACAAATACTTATCGAGTCCCTACTATGTGGCAAGTCCCAAGGATTCAGAAACTATGTCATCAGGGAGCGCTACTGTTCATGGCAGTGTGTATGTACCGGATTTAGCATTCTCATTTTGATGAATGTGTAGGTTTCTCCCCAAGGACAGAGGAGGGAATACTGACTCAAAAGTCTCTTGCCAAGTATCATGAAATTGTTTTCCAGGAAGTGGGACCAGTTTATATCCTAACAGAAGTGTATGACAGTGTTGGCTTGCTAATTTGGTAGATGGAAAATTTCAGTTTTCATTTGCATTTTTTATATTACTACCGAGATTGAGTATTTTTTCTTGTTTATTAGCCAGTTGTATTTTCTCTGTGGATGGTTAAAAAATTATCATCTTTAGCTCAGCTTTTAATAAGGATTAGTTTCATTTTTTCTTATTTATTGGCATAAACACAATATATTGTGGATTTTTTTCTTTTGTCGCTTTTGTTGTAAATATTCTTTCCTGTTTGCTTTTTGCATCCAATTTTTTTTGTGTGACTCCATGGACAGAAAGTTTTATTTTATAAAGGTTTCATTTTGATGAAAGAATAATTTTTATTAATAATATGCTTTTATTATTGCTTTCTCATTTTATTGAACATAATTGGTAAGATATTAACTCTTTATAATTTATTAAAGTTTACTTTGTGATTAATTTTTATGAGTGTTCTATATTTGCTTGGAAAGCCTGTGTAATCTCTGCTAGGTCTATATTTAATTTTATTAATTGTTTTTTCAAATGATCCATACATTGGTGGTGGTTGTTGTTAGTTTTTGTTTGTCTGTTTGATCTATCAGTTTCTGAAAAGGATATGTGAAATATCTAACAACAATTGTACCTTCTGTTTCTCCCTGTAGTTCTGCCAGCTGTTGCTTTATTTAATGAAGAGATGTTCATAGTCATTATGTTTTATTGAACTTAGTTTCTTTTTCTAATGTGTAATGTCCCTCTTTATCCCTTGTGCTTTTTTGTCTCAAATTCCATTTTGTCTGAAAACAATTTTTTTAAAAAGTTTTTTTAACTTTGTAAATTATTTAACTTATTTATTTATTTATTTAGTGATAGGGTCTCACTATGTTGCTCAGGCTGAAATCAAACTCCTGGGCTCAAATGATCCTCATGCCTCAACCTCCCAAGTAACTAGGACTATAGGTATGTGCCATCGTGCCTGGGTTGACAGCAAATATTTCTAAGTAATTTACTTTTCTTTACCTTTTGTTTATTTTGTAGCATCCTTTTATATCTTTTGTTCAAGAGTTTTTTTAAAAATGGGTTTTTGTATGATAAACCTTCTCAGTCTATTTTATTGCATAGTCACATAGAAAAGGTAGGTTAGCTGGATATAAATTTCAACATAACACAGTTAGGGTTTTTTTTTTTCTTAATCTTTTTTGGCATTCTATAAGGACTTTCAAGCTAAAAGAATTTCCTTAATGCTGTCAATTTTCTATCATCCCTTCAAACGTTGCTTGCCCTCTGTTTGCTCTTTTTTCTCCTTCTTGTACTCCCATTATATGCACGTTGACATTTCCATGTCTATCCTCCTTATTTCTCAACTCTCCTTATTTATTTCCATCATTTTGTCTTTTCTGGGTGTGATATGGCAGAATCCACCATACTTGATCTCCCAGCTCAGCAATTTGTTCAAATGCATTCCTTGAGGTATTCATCTCAATTATTGAGTTATTTTATTCCCAGCTATCGTGATTTTTTTGTAATCAGGTTTTCCACTTGGTTCTTCCTTATTCTGTCAGTTCTTATTTCATTTTACCAATATTGTCTCATATTTATTTGGAGATTTTGATGCTTATTCAACATTTGTTATTTATATAGTATATTAATTCTGCTTCTGTTTCTTCTCTATTTGACATTTTTTCTTTGTAGTGTGGTCTTTAGGTGTGGTTTGTTTTTTATTATTATTATTTTGGCATCAGCTTCTGCAGTACTGGGGAGTGTGTACTGGGGAGCGATCAGTATACAGGGCTGTGGTGGAATCAGGTCCCGGGAGGTGGTGGAGCTCCCTTTTGAAGGTTGTTCATAGATGGGGCCATTATCTCTACCCAGCAGGGAAGTTGTTCTTTTGTCCTCTTCCATTAATACATAACTCTGTATTATATTTGATCAGATAAAATCTCTTCTAGTTTGACACACACAAGTGACTTTCTGCGCTTACCTGAAGGCACACATAAATTTATTTAAATGTGAGCCCATAAAAGGGTTCAGCACAAGGGAGGGCAGACCTAGGAGATTGGAATCAACACCTCAAGTAATGCAGGGGGCAGTAGTAGTAGGAGGGATTCTGAGAGCAGTGGCTGCCTTCGGCTCAGTTCTATAGCCATTCATTCTGCATCTAGGCATAGAGCGTGACTGGATATTGAGAGGAGTGGTGAAAATGCACACTTGACTCTGGCACTTAATAGCTATGAAAACTCTGGGTAAGCATCCTATTGTTGTTGAGCCTCAGTGTTCTCATCTGGAAAATGGGGCCAAATTACTGACCTCAGAATGTTGTTGTTAGAAGTGTATGCGATAATATATATAAAGACTATGATTTTGTAGCATGGTGACTGGTCCTCAATAGGTGTTTAATAAATTGGAGATCCCTCCCCCAAATATCCCTCAATCATTTCCCTTTCCATTGGAAAGTTATAAACCTGGGCAAGAGAAAGAAAGCTATCAATTTTAGGTGAATATGAATGTCTTTACATTTCATTTACTATTTGTTTCTACTTATATCCCAGCTGTGTTTAAGTTATTGCAAGTCACACTTTACAATAACATTGGTGCATAGGTGTCTGAAATTCAAGGAAAACCTATCTTCAAATATACCTTCCTCTTTTACCCTGTTCCTGTTTACTTCAGTCCAAGTATTTTTCTTTCCAGAACAGTCTCATTTTGTCCTGCACTGTGATCCTAAAGTGTACGCAGGGTAAGGGTAGAGGTAGTCAGTCCCTTTTGTATGAAAGCATTTACAGCTTCTATTCTAAGAGTTACATAGTGAATTTTAGTTACCTATTCTTTCACCCTTCTTTTGCACTTGCTGTAAAAAGCTACTATTGTTGTTTTTCTTGGTACTCTTGTGAACATTGGGAACCACTCTATTGTCAAAATCTTTGTAGCGGGCTCCTGGCTAGTATTTTATGATCCATCTGAAAAGTTTAATAGCCTGTAGTTTTTCATGTCAGCTGTGTTTCCCATGTTAAAGACAATTATGACTAATAGTCAAGGCTTGGTCGAGCCATCCACTCCCTTTTTCAATGTGTCTTTGAAAGGCACAGAGAGTTCAGATTCCTAAGGCTGATAGAAACCACTATTTAATCCTTTTCTGTTGGGTGTTATGACTTTCCTCAAAGATGTTATTGTTAACTTCTCTCTTGAGCATTGATCCGTCCTTGGAATCTGTGTGGTTTATTCTTCTAATATGTGTGTGTGTTTTCTAAGTTGTCTTCTTTTTTTTTATTTCTTCGTGAATGATTCTTAAAAAGTTTTGGATTTTTGAATGGGTACCAGAATTTTAAATGTCATGGACTAATTAAAAAGAAAAATAAATCAAGGATGGATACAGTGTTGCCAACATTTTATTTTGCCATGACTATAACAGAAAAAAAAGAATGATGTCGTCTGTCATTATTATTTCATAAAAGGGCATTTTAATATCCAAACTAGGAAGAAATCTTGAAATAAAGGGCAATGCTTTAAGTGGAATGCATTTAAAAGAGAACTTTCTACCTTGTCCTTTTTCTCCTTTTGCCTGGGACCAGTGAAAATGTCCACGAAGACATTTGGGAACTGCTGGCTCAAGAGCTCTACCCACAACTAGCCTCTTAACGGTTTGCTTGAAGCACTTTCTGTTATTCACTTTATTTTGTCAAGGTTGTTCCGACCTGGCACTTTCCACTCTTGCTCCAGCAACATTTAAAGATCTTTCCCCCCGGCAAAGGCTTCGCTGCCACACAGGAGAGCCTTGATCATCAATCCTGTTAGGCTGGGTGTCAAAGGAGCTGGTGGTGGCAAAAGCCCAGCAGAGGCAGCAGCTGTTAGCTCTGAGGAAACTGAGCAGCTGTTCACTGTCATTCCAGGGTTACCTCATCATTTATTGTGCACAAAGGTGGCTTTACAATTCTCCTTCATCCTTGTCCTCCTCACCGGGGCTGTGAAAATCCAGTGTCTTTAATCTTGATGTCATTATTCAATGTCTTCACCATTTGTCTTGCTTTCCTTCAGGGCTTTCTGTAAGTTCTTCGTGTCAGACTCTGGAGTGCGTTCCAATGTCAAACACAACATGCAGGCCTCTGTAGAGAGAAGATTCCTACCCTTTTGGCTTTGATCAGATTTTCTTTCTGAATTCCAACCAGAACTTCTGCAAAATTGTGAAGAAAATGAAGTGTCTAGTGTGCCTGGACTTTTTTCTCTGCACCCTTCATTTCATTTCTACGTACTTTTTCTCCTGAGAGGTGGTGGCTTCGTGCTGTCATTCTGTCTTCCTCCAGACTGTAAGTAATCGAATAAAACCACTCACACTAAGGGGTTAGCAGTTTAATTACCTCCCTCCTGGAGGCTTTTGCACACAATGAAGAGGAAAGAGAGCCCAGCTTTGGAGTCTAGAGGATTTAATTCTAGCCATGGCTCTACTTGCTGGTATGGGGACTTAGGAAATTTATATTATTTCTCAGAGACTCTGTTTCTTCATCAACAAAATGAGAATGATAATAGTAAATAATAAGATTTACCTCACAGGCTTGATAGAAAAATTAAATGAGATTTTCAAAATGCTTTATCATCTGAGAAGTATTTCAATCATTTGTTAGTCATTTTTAGAGGTTGTAAATACTAGAAATGTACTTGCACTAGCTTGAGTAAGGATATTGGATTGGACCAACCAAGTCTCATGTAGGGCAAGATCAAGGGGCTGTGGGAATCCAAGAGGTTCTCTTTCCCTGTATGGAGCAGATCCTTCTAGTGTTCACCAATGTCTGGTTCTTCTCACCTTTGTAGGTTCAAACTGAAGTTAAATTTCCTAGTCCTCCCTGCATTTAGGTGGAACTATGTGACTGAGTTCTGGCTAATGGAGTGTGGAAGGAAGTGATATATGCCTCTTCCTGGCCTGAAAACAAAGTGTTCTCTCTCTTCCTCTCCTTTCCTGCCTTGGACCATGCTAGGGGGATCTTGAAACCACAAGATGATGGAGATATGAAATGGAAGGGACCTGGATTCCTGAATCACCACTTGGAGAGCACTCACAAGAGAGCTGTCCAACCAAGATCATTAGCTTTGAATTTTGCATAAGCAAGAAATAAACTTGTGTTAAGCCACTGCCGTTTGGGGTTGTTTCTTACAGTAGGCAGCCTACCTTAATACACTGTATCTTGAACCTGCTTCTCCCTATCCCCACCATCATTTATCTCTTCTTGCATATCTCTTTCTCCACCTTCTTATTCCCATGATGGTGGAAAAAGGCCACCAGCAACAGTAGCCAAGGTGACCTCTCTTCCATTCAAGGGAACAGCCTGATTGCAACTAAAACACTTCACTTATTTCAAATTCCTTAGAAAGGACTGAGTTGGGTCCAGCTGGTATTGGGTGCGGATCCCTGAATCAATGTGTGGTGTCCATGAGAATGGCAGAGGAGCAATTCCACAGAAAAATGGTGCTTGGCAGCCAGCCCCAACCCAACTGACTGCAGTGTTCCATGCTTGAGGCGGCCATTTTCAAAAAGAATCAGGAGGGGCACTGTCAGGGAACCACTGTCATAACCCGCTTGCTTGCAGCCAATGGAAATGGGGCATGCAAATGAACAGGAGTGAGGCCCAGGGATTGGCTGAGCTGCTGTGCACGGGGAGGGCCTCCACAAAAAGGGCAGGGCCTCCTCCAGGGGCTGCCCTTAAAGGGGGAGCACGGTCCGCACCCTGGACCTTGCCCAGTGGTGAAAGTCCCCCCCCCCCCCCCCCCGCCGGGATCTGGAGGACTCACTGCCAAGAAAAAAATATAGAAAGAAAGGGAAAAAGGAACATGGAGAGAGTGAAGACATATTTTTCTTCTTATATACCCCAATAGAATGAATCCCTAAGGACGGCTTTGCAGTCATCAGGCAATGATTTCTGTTTTGGAGCTGGGTAGCTTTTCCCAGTTGCTCCCAAATTATATAGCTTTAATGCGACAATATTGCCCCTCTTGTGTTGGGAGCCACAGGGTTAGGGCTGCGAGTTCTGGCCATGCCAGACACAACAGAACCACGCCAGGCACAACAACTGTGCTAATATCTGCTGTAGGTAAGGGGTGAGAATCGTCATCTCATGTGTTGGTACTTAGAGTGTGATGCAGGAAAGTCCATAAAGTGACCTTGGTATGCTGCTGTGAGATATGGTAGACAAAAATAGGAGTTTGAGTCTCCCCAAAGCAAGATTCTCTCAGTATGCTCTCCTTTAGCTAGCAGATAATCCTGTCTGACTTCAGGCCTCAGCTCCAGCACATCTTCTAGGAATAGCCCACTCACACTTAGGGTTAGGCCACCTCTCCTTTGTGCTCTATTATAACACCTAAATGGGCTTTGGTTTATTAAAATAACATTTTTCCCCTTTAATTGCAAACATTAAAAATGTTAGTGCTACAAACTTTGGAAAGTCCAAATAAGCTCCAAAGAGAAAATAAAAATCTCCCTTTATTCTACTATCTGGGGGAATATATGCACACATACACACTTCTAAAAATTTTTGACTTTGTACTTGCTTTTCTCTCTTAACAATATGTCATGTAGAATTTCTCATTTATCTACAATATGATTTTTAATGAATATGTAGTAGCTTATGGAGTCTCATAATTTATTTAACCAAATGCTTGTTGTTGGACATTTATGATTGTTTCTAATTTTTCATTGTAGTAAGTGAATTCCATTCAAGTCTGCCCCATTCAAGAGAATAGCCTGATTGCAACTAAGCAGACTTGTATGTAAATCTTTGCATACTTCTCTGGTTATTTCTTTCAGATAAAGATCTAGAAATAGAGTTGCTGGATCAGGAAGTATACAAACAAGATCCAAAGGCAAGAAAACAGAGAGATTTGCTATCTTGAGTCCCTTTCTAAGAAAGAAGAAAATCTTCTCAGGCATCCACCACCCTCCCCACCCAACCTGACCCAGCAGATTTCCCGCACGTCTCATGGACAAAATTGCATCACATGCATATGCAGAAACCAGGTGCTGACAAGGCTAGTGAAACTATGTGATTGGCTTAGACCATCCAGATGTGTCCTTAGGATTCAATACTTCAAACAATTGTTGTAGCTGTTAATAAGGAAGATTTGGGAGTAGCTGTTGTATGGGAACCATACATACTTCCATACTCCCTTCCATACTATTAATAGCTATAGGAAATTAAAATGTTTAAAAACCTTTTCTAATTTGATAGGTGCCAGAGAGCTCCTCATTGTCCTCTTTCTTTATACTTCTTGAATTACTGGTAGGTGTGAACAATTTTTCAAATATTTATTGGTCATTGTATTTTTTCTGTGATTTTCTGAATCATATTATTTCATATATCACACATACATGCACATTCTTTCCAAAGTGACTGTGTTTTATTTTTTGCATCTCACAGAGCCCCAGACTTTGTCCACCATAAAATTGGTACAAAGTAAAGGCTTGTCAGGTGGATGAATGCCTATATCTGTATGTGCATACACATGGTTCTATGTGTATTTTGTAGTAATAAGTATAGGTGGGAGAGTGGTTCACAGTACAGTTGGCCAATAAAGACTGAAAAGCTGTGGGAAACAGATTTAAGGAAGCCTGGGAATAGAATAAGATGTCAGGCAGTCATGTCCAAAACTCAGCTTTCTGTTCTATTAGTTTAATGTATTTTCCATTGGCTAGCTTTTGAATCAATTTTACAATGACCATGACAATGCCATCTGTATGTAAGCTGAAAGATCTTTGATGGGTTATAGGGAAAAAAATCCATCACCTGGAGGGAAAGAAAAGCAAAACCAAAGCCCAGATATTAAATATAGAATTGTTCCCCCTGACTCCAGGCCTTTTGTTAGTGAGTCCTTGGGTAATTATCACCCAGTTTTATGAACATGAATTTGCAGTTAGGAGAAATGGATTTCTTGAGGCCAAAATTATCGCGAGAGAGCAACGGCAAGAAATATCAGCCTATTGCTAGATAATACGATAAGTCACCAGTTTGAATCCTGAGGTTTATGGAAACCAAAGAAGTGGGAGGAATTCCCAAAAACTTCTGTCGATAATGGGAGCTTGGAAGTTTGTCTTACAAACCCAGGAGCTTAAAGTTCTGAATACGGAAAGTGCACAATTTTTTATCTTGTGATTAAAAATAAAAAAGGAATCTTTTTTATTTAAGGATAAGAAACAAGAGCTGCCTTCTATGGCGCCCTAAATAAGTGAATCAGGCCTCCTTTTTATGTGGTTATGGAGCTCCGTGAGCACAGTGATGAATCAGCATCTTGTCCAGGTAATGAATAATTATCCACCCTTTGGTCCATCAATAACCAATTACCTGGTTATGTTAAAATAACTAATCTTCATGTGTAAATAGTTATTCAGTTTTGTAATAATTGATAATGCTATTAAATTGGCTTTTAGAGTAATTTATCTAAATCTAATTCTAACTGTTTATGCTTATGGTTGGTATATATATATATTTTATCTTAAGGAATGTGCATCAAAGCATTCATTTTTCTCAGTAATTAAAAATTGAAATGACTTTTGCATGAAGCAGATGTGGACCATTCAAGGGCTGTGTAATAGATTGGGAAATTCTATAATTGATTGCAAAATTCTATAATACTCCATCATCTTGACAGGAGAGAAATCAGTGACAATGACTAGCTGATAAGAATTACAAAGCACATAAGTGTTGAAATTCATTTATTTCCCCTGGCACTCAAGAATGTGAAGAGATCATAGAAACATGCTGAGAAGAAAGAGACCATACAATTCTGCAACCTTGTCCCCCTCCCTGCTGGTCCCATACGTGAGTCTTTGACCATGGGTAGCAATCCCTGGAGCCCAAACCCTGCCTGCTCATTGTGCAATAATGTTCACAAGTGGAGAGTTAACTCTGGACTGATGTTATGGACTGAATGTTTGTGTTCCCCTGAAATTCATATGTGGAAGCCACTGCAATGGTATTTGGAGGTGGGGCCTTTGGGAGGTAGTTAGGGTTAGATTAGGTCATAAGGGTAGTCCTCATGATAGGATTAGTGTCCTTAAAAGAAGAGGAAGTGACACCAGAGCTCTCTCTATGCCATGTGAAGACACAGTGAGAAGGCAGCTGTCTGAAAGCCAGGAAGAGGGCCCTTCCAGCAACAGAATCAGCTGGCACCTTGATCTTGGACTTCAAAGCTTCCGGAACTGTGAGAAATAAATTTGTGTTACTTAAGCCATTTCCAGTCTATAGTATTTTGTTATGGCAGACTAAGACAGAGTGAAATCTAGGCTACTGAGCATTATAATAAACAAATTGGATTTCTCAGGGAATTGTCCCATGACTGTACCTTTTTTCATATTCATTTCTTTCCTCATTTTTATCAGCAACCATCATCACACCACATCAGCAATTATAGGATATGTAAGTTGGCTTCATTACTTTGTTGAATAAGTATTTTTTAAGAATATACTCATTTAGCCATGCTGGCCTTAAGCTTTGAATAGGATACAAAAAGGAATGAACACCAGTCAGTGCAATTGAGACTCTTAACAATCTACATCTAAGTTGTACACAAATAAATAAATGAGGAAAGCCACAAAAAGGGCTGAACTGAACCAGAAGCTGTGAGAACCCAGGTAGTGAGATTTCCAGAGGATTCCAGCAAGGCTTCCAAGGGGGGAGGGGTGACATTTGAGTTTTACTAAGTAATAAAAATGCATGGGAAAATTAATATTAATACTCTAATGTTATGGATTGTGTAAGTTACAAAAAAATTAAACATGCTGAAAAATACAGAAAATATTATAATAGACTTCTGTGTATCCACTACCCAAATTTAATAATACAAGTAAACTTTGTTTTAGAAATCTCCCCCTCACTCTTGTTTTTAATTTTTAGAAATAAAATGCAATAGTTACAGCTGAAGTCCCATCCTTCATCCCTTTATCTTTTCCTTATACAGAAATGATATCTATCTATCATGAAATTGATGAGAATCACCACACTTGTTTTTGAATGCTTACCATATAGATAAGTACTATGTACACCTAGTATTTTTATACGCATTTTTTAAATGCACATGATAGTATTCCTCTAAAACTTGCTGTTTTCATGTAACCATATGTTTTTGAGATTTTTACACATGTCGATTGTTCTCCCACTTTCTTGGGTAAGGGCTATAAATCAGTAATGTAATAAATATCCTTGTATTTCGTGCACTTGAGGGAGTATTCTCTAGGTGCCTAGAAATGGAATTTTTAAACACAATTTTAAAGAAACTCTTTGACTGCATTTAAATCATTTCGAAAAGGTGCTGTTCCTACCTAAGAAATTGCTTCACCACTTGAACACAAACTTTGATATGAACCTTGTCAGTAACAATAATAAAACAACAGGATCGTTATTTATTGGGGCTTCCTATGTACCTGGCACTGTTATAAGTGGTTTACATGAATTAACTAATTAAATATTTGTAAAATATACATTCAGTACACGCTCATGTGAATAACACACCAATCCTTTGAGTTTACTGATTGGACAGGAGGAGTCCCTCAAACTCACAGGCAGGATGGCTGAGGACAAAAAAAGCAGTGGTTCTCAGACTCTAATGTGCATCAGAATCTCCTGGAAGGATTGTTAAACTACTGAGTCCCATTCCCAGAGTTTCTGACTCGGCAGGCCTGGGGTGGGGCTCAAGAATGTTAATTTCTAACAAGTTCTCAGTTGAAGCTCTTGCTGCTGACCCAAGGACCACACTTTGAGATCTGGCCCCAACATCCATTGCTACAGATCTTTAGGCATGAACATAATGAAATCAATCAACCCTCCCTCCATCCCTCCTTCCTTCCACCCTTCTCCTCATCCCTCTTTCTCTCTCTTTTTCTGTCTCTCATTCCACAAACATTTATTTCATACATAGCACCAGGCTGAGTGCTATGAAAAAATCGAATGATGACTATTGAGTAGTATCTATTAAAGAAATATTTAGCGATGATACCAAATAAAATTTCTGGCTTCAAGTAGCTTTCATTTTATCTGAGGAAACATTCACACATAAAAATTTAAATAACAATACCAGACTGTGATTAAATGGCAAATGAAAGTTATAGAGAGTACTCAGATACCTCATAATAATCCTTGTTAATAAGTGTATAATTTCCCATTTACAAGGTGCTATCTTTATTTTTTCCTAGTAAGAATATCCCTGTAGCATGTTCAAGTAGAAATTTAATAGAGTGCAGGTTTAGACACTTTAACAAAGACCAACTCAACCTGGTTTAAAACAAGGTAAAAGTTTATTTCTCACATGGCAACCTGAAGGTAGAGATCCAGAAAGGTCTATATTTCAGCTTCCAGAAAGGGGAAAGGGAAATACAGGGCATGCTCCCCTTTTTATGGGCTTAACTGAGAAATTTCATACATGACTTCAGCTCACATCCCATTGGCCAGAGCTTAGTCATATGATCACATCTAGCTGTAAAGGAGTCTGAAGCACATCTTTCGCTGGGTGGCCATGTTCCCAGCCAAAACTTGGGAGTTCCCTTACTAACCACAGATGAGGAGAATGGATATTAGGGAAAAACAATGGTCTTTGCCTAAGATTTATGATCCATTTTTATAGATGTAGAAAACTGAAGAACAGAGAGTGTAAATGACTTGTCCATAATTGTATGGACAAATCCAATAACTGGTGGACTTGGTATTGAAGTTCTGGGGTTTTTGTTTGTTTTTTATTTTGACAAGTCTAATTGTCTTTTCCTTCTATTAAACTCTCCAGGTGTAAAGCTATTCTATTTTAAACAATCTATAAAAGAAAATATGATGTTGGTTTTCTATACATGTCCTTGCTATCCTTGCTATCCTCATTGTTAAAAATATTTTTCTGGGAGCAAATTAAGTTTCTATTTACTGCAGTTTCAAGCCACTCTATTTTATTTAACCAACAATACAATAGCATACAATATTAAAGGCTCACTGTCTGCTTTCTGTCCAGACCCTAAATTTTCATTTAACTTTTACAGGATCTTCTAAGTGTTCATAACATCCAGCAAATGGGATTCATCCATTGATATGGGACCAAGGAGACTGAAAATACTTAGGCATTTTGAACCCATTCCAAATAATGCTTCCTTGTCAATATTTCAGAATATGCAATCATTACTGGGGTTGTGTTTTTTCAATTTTAAGTAATATAATAAACATTCTTATATTTCGTGCACTTGAAGGAGCATTCTCTAGTTTAGGTGCCTAGAAATGGAATTCAGTGCCAAGCACTGTAGTAGTTTGTGTGTGGGGTGTCTGGGTGTGGAGGTGGGGTAAGGGCACAGAATGGGCAACATGACCAACCCAATCAAAGATGTGGTTAACAGAATCAAAGATTCCCGCTAACAGTTTTCCCTTTTGGGGCCAATAAAAGCCACCGTTAGCCAACATAAAAAAGTCACCCACAAGAGGATAGTTTGAGAAAGAAAGAAATGGTGACAAACAAGGAAAATGAAAAGTTGTGAGCTTTATTTAGTATGAAAATAAATTTGATCAAGAATGTATGATCTGAAATTGTATTGCCAACAAAATTGAACCAAATAATGATTTTTAAAAATACAGTTGATTCATTTTTCAACCAATCAATCAACACAAATTTAGATGATTTGGTGAGGATATTAACTCCTCAAAACTCTAATGAGGAGTGTTGAATTCAATGATGGTCTTATCAAGCTACCAAAAATGAAAATAAAAGGTAAAAATGAGAAAAAATTTAGAAAAATAGCCACATAAAACTAAGAAAATTATTGAGATACAAGTGTGTGATGTTCATATATAGTCATTCATTGATATAGTCAACACTTCTTAGGAACATGCAAAAATTGCAAGGGGATTCCTCTTATTTTTATGACATTTTACAGTTTGAAAAGTTTTCATATAATTATTTCCTTTGATATAAATATGATTAAGATAGCAACTCTTCTCAGGAACTCATGGTGTGGGAGGAGAGAGAAAGTGGCAACCTACCATCAGGGAAGCTGCCAGGGAATTCAGAGAAGGGAGTGATGGTTTCTCATTGGAGAAGAGGGAGGGAGTGTGTCTGAGATACACAAATACCTTTGTCTCCACTGTAAACACCCTGTTTCAAGCATCATCACTCCTCAACTGGATTACTGCAATAGCCTCCAAACTAGTCTTCACATGTGCCAGCCATTGCCTGTGAGTACTTATTCCAATCCTGCCCTTTGATGTTCTCTTCTGTTTTACAAAGGACTGGAAGCCTGAAAACGCCATTTCTCAGACTCCCAGTTGTTTTCTGGTTAGATTCTGCTACTAGGAAGCACTGGCTGGAGATTAGAATGTGCTTTTATTTAATTACCTACTCTCCAAGTTAACCACTGGGGTTAGGTAAGGAACTCTGCCTTTATGAACTTTTATTAAGCAAAGCTGGGTTTGCTTTTACTATGGCAGAGGAAACAAACAAAAATTGTCCCTGCAAGACAAACTTTACACAAAATGTAAAAAGGAATTTTACACTTTGTCTTACTCGTCTATTAGATCTCCTCAGCTGGCAGCTAATACTTCACTTTTGTGTTCCCGAAGAAAAATCGCTAATAAACAGATTGAGACAAATAAGTACCAAGCACGGCATTGCTAGTTTATTCAGTCTTTGCGTGCCATGAATAAGGCATCCTCCTTCCATGAAGACAAAGCCCTAGGTCAGGCTCATGGTTTGGCAGGGGGAGTACAGGCAGGATTTCAAGTCTCTCTTACCTCATTAGCCAGGTGTCTTTGTGCAGTGAACAGTCTGTATAACCATACCTGGCCGGCCAAGGCAACACCTCAAACAAACTCACTGCAGTTCACCACTGGGAACTTTGTTGCTATCACAGAAGGCTTTCTCTTGGACCATTATTGGTGCCATTTCATAGATGCTCAGACATCCATTTCTCCACTTATTTACTCATTAAATATTATTAGATGCCTACTATGCACTTGGTTCTATGCCAGGCTCTGTGGAAACTGATGGAAGAAGCAGAACTTAAGATGATTACAGCACAGTGACCAGAGCTGGAGTCAAGCTTTCCAGAGAAGTTAACCTGCACACATAACATCGTTGAGGAGATGGGTTCTGAGCTCCAATTTGGGGTGGCGGTTTTAGTCTTTCATACTGGGGCCTCCGTTTTATTTTGTCCTTATTTTTCAGGGCTTGCTATCAGCTGGTGATGGTGACTTTCTTGGCTTGAGTTTCCATTAGACGGGGTCTGGAGGGCTGAAATTCAGATTAGGGATTTTAGAGGATGGAAAGGTGATCTTCTGGCCATTTAAACCCTGGGGGTAGGTTTTTGCCCTGACTTGATGCCCGTTTTTCTGCCTTTCCTTTTCTTTACACACCCAGGGCCTCATGGTCCTCTTCCATTTCCACCACCTACAGCTTCTGCATGGCTTGGCTCTCCTCCCCTGCCCCCTGAGGGACAGAACACAGCTTACAGCACCTCCCTTACCCTTCTTTAACTTGCTAGCCGCCAGCTCTCCTGACATTTCTGAGGAACACGTGGAAGATTAAAATGCCCTGCCCTTCCCACTCTTTAGGACAACTGGAGATAGGCCTACGGGGTACCAGTGGGTCATCTGTTGAAGAAAAGATGGAGGGAAGGGAATCCACAGGCACGCTCCTGTAGGTTATCTCCCATGAAACTCACGATATGCAGGTTAAGATGGGCGTTATCTGAATTTTTAGACAAGTTAAGACACCTCCTGGACACATGACTAACCACCCACAAAGCTGGACTCGAACCCAGCCCCTGCTCCTATTATTACCTCGCACACTCACCCCTTCAGGAACTGAAGACCCAAGTGTGAGGAGTGGCCCTGCGATGCTTATCATGGCTAATACTTATTGAAGGCTTCCTACATACCTGGCACAGCACACTAAATCCTCACACCAACTCTATGAGGTACACTGCACTGTTAGCCCATTTTACAGATGAGGAAACTGAGGCACCAAGGAATTACTTTCTTTGCCCCAAGGTCATTTGGTTTCTAAGTGGTGGAGGAAGGATTCCAATCCAGGCTGTCTCCAGAGCCTGGGCGCTTAACTATTGTCTTTTCCTGGGTGAAGGCAGGTGCCTCACTCATATTCCTACAGTGTACCTGTACCCCTGTTTGTCTCAAAGTGATGTCCACAAGGGCCAAGACCCACCTCTGTGCAGTTACCAGACAATTCTGTGCTCCTGGGAACACAGAGAAAAGCAGGCTTTAGTGAGATTGGGCTCCAGGTTGTCCCTGGCTTTGGTGCACAGAGGCCATTGAATTAGTCAAGGTTCTCCAGAGAAGCAGAACCAATAAGATACACACACACACACACACACACACACACACACACACACATATATATATAGAGAGAGAGAGGGAGAGATTGATTGATTATGCGAATTGGTTCACATGATTATGGAGGCCAAGAAATATCCCAAGAAGTCTCCCATCTGCAAGCTGGAGAACCAGGAAAGGTGATGGAGTAACTCCCAGTCAAGTCTGAAGGCCTGAGAACCAGGAGGTCCTATGTCCAAGCTCAGGAGAAAATGGATGTTCCAGCTCAAGAAGAAAGAGCAGATTGCCCTTCTTCCATCCTTTTATTCTATTCAAGCCCTCAACAAATTGGTTGATGTCCACCCACATTAGTGAGAACCATCTGCTTTACTCAATCTACTGATTCAAATGCTAATCTCTTCCAGAAACACCACCACAGACACACCCAGAATCAATTTACCAGCTATGTGGGCATCTCTTAGCCCAGTCAAGTTGACACATAAAATTAACATTCCTGACTGTCCAGGCAACCATCCAGTCACTTGATGACAATTTCTCTGAGGCATACCAGATGTAAAAGCCAGCGGGCAGGGTCAGTTATATTATTTGTGGGGCCCAATGCAAAACAGAAATGCACGTCCCCTTGTCCAAAAAGCAAGAAAAGAGTACCACAAACATATGAAAACATAAGGCCATTTCCTTTCTTTCTTTGAATTATTAGCATAAATCTTACCATTCCTCTTTATATTGTGCAATGCCAGTTTTTAAATGCCAATATAAAAGCATTTAACTCATATGTGGAATGGCAGAAATTGCACAATCAGTATTTTGCAGCTCATACACACATGTCTTGTTCTTAACATAACAGTGGAAATGAAGCACAGAACTAAACTAACCCAATTGTTTTTATTCCACTTCTTATTATGCACACTTTCTACCAACACTCTGTGAAAACTGGCAGCTTCTGTAACACATTATCTTGTACTCGCTTTGAGTCTTGCTGAATTCCCACACATCATGGATTTAAAATTCCACATGAGCCAGGTGTGTGCTGCACACCTGTAGTCCCAGCTACCTGAGAGGCTGAGACAGGAGGATTGCTTGAGCCCAGGAGTTCGAGTCCAGCCTGGGCACCATAGCAGGACCTGTCTATTAAAATTAAAACACAAAATTCTCTGTGAGCAGATGGGGAGGAACTGGGGCACACATATTGTGCATATCTCCTCTGCTCACACTCACACTCCACGGCCTTTGGACTTCACTTACAAAACACAGTCAAAGATAAAATTATTCAGAAATTCCAGACAGTGATGGCAGAGCATTAAACCAAGTATAGAGCTGTCTGAGCCCCGGGCTCATGAAGCTGGCCCTGCCAGAGGGGACAGTATGGATTTACTGAAGCTCAACCTTTTGTTTTGGTGGGAATGCTGAGGCCAGACCAAAGTTAGTTGAGTCTGGAGTCTCTAGTGGAAATGCAGGACATTCATAATCACCCCACTCTAAAATTCAAAGCTGGAAAGAACATTACAAATTATTTATAGGCCAGGCATAGTGGTTGACACCTGCAATCTTAGCACTCTGGGAGGCCAAGGTTGGAGGATTACTTGAGGCCAGGAGTGCAAGACCAGCCTGAGCAAGAGCAAGACCCCCATCTCTACAAAAAATAGAAAAATAAACTGGGCGTGGTGGCACGTGCCTGTAGTCCCAGCTGAGGCAAAAGGATCGATTGAGCCCAGGAGTTTTAATAGTGAGCTAAAATCGAGCCACTGCACTCTAGCCCAAGCAACAGAACAAGATCCTATCTCAAAAAAAAAAAAAAAAAAAAAAAAAAAAAAAAGCCGAAAAAAACCCAAAAAACACCCAGTTATTTAGCTATCTTTTTTTTAAAAAAAAAAAAATAAGCCTGTATTTTAAAATACAGAAAAACACATAGAATACTATAATATTAATAGTTCATATCAGTTCATTCCAAAAACACTCATTGTTAACATTTTGCCTTTTCTCTTCAAAGTTTTTTCATTTTTAATAATAGGACTAAAACATTTTAGGTGAGGTGGCAGTCCCTTTGGGAAGCGCCTTGCCGATCAAATTTCACTTTCCCTTCATCAGAGGCAGCCACTGCCAGGAATTTGGTATATATTCTTCCAGGCCCTTTAAAAACTACTTTTACCTGTACACATAGTATTCATAAACAAGGCATATATTTTTGTATGTGAGTGTGTTTGTTTTTTAAGATTTATACAGTGATATTTTATAATACCTATTGTTCTGTAACTTGCTTTTATTCTCATGCAACATTGTATTTTTGAGATCTATCTCTCTTACTATGTACCATGTTTCCCCCAAAATAAGATAGGGTCTTACATTAATTTTTCCTCAGGAAGACAGCCTAGGGCTTATTTTCAGGGGATGTGTTATTTTCCCCTCAAAGCCTCAGTTTGCAGCACGCACAGGATGGCCAGGACCTGACAGGGGGAGCCGACCTTGCTGGTGGGGCTGCCCACATCTTTCTGGTCACCTCTGGGATAGTAGCTGTCACGATGGGGCAGATGAGAAGGGCTGCTCCTCTTCTTTACCGCTCCACGACGAAATGCATGGGTTGTGCAGTTACGCTGCGTAGCCACGCCCATCACTAGGTCTTATTTTCGGGGTAGGGCTTATATTGCGCAAATGCTTAGAAATCCTGCTAGGGCTTATTTTATGGGTAGATCTTATTTTCGGGGAAACACAGTAGGACTAATTTACTCCCAAGAAATTGTTTGCCGTTGTTCACTATTATAAACAATGTTGCACCAAACTTTTTTTTTTAAGACAGGGTCTTGCTCAGTTGCCTAGGCTGGAGTGCAGGGGCTCAATCATGGCTCACTGCAACCTCAAACTCCTGGCCTCAAGTGGTCTCCCTGCCCCAGCCTCCCAGAGTGCTGGGATTACAGGCAGGAGCCACTGCCCCCAGCCTGCAGTGAACCTTTGTGCGTGGGAGCTGCAGTGCGCACGTTTCTCTAGGACGGAATGTGCTGCGTGCCTAACTGCTACGCAAAGGGATCGCAGCCATGGGCTCGCCCACTGGCTGAGTAAGAAAGTTCTCGTTTCACTGCCTCCTTGACAGCGGTAGATAATATTAGATTGCTTTCATTCTTGTCGCTCACATGTGACTCTGCAAGCCTTGAGACTTGGGCAGAAACAGTTCTAGAACCCCAGGACTCATTATCGGCCCAGGGCTAGCAGTTGGTTTAGATTTTAACCTCTCATGCTCTTTTCCCTGTACTTTTCACAAAATTTTCAGGGACATTTTAAGGTAATTGACAAAGCTGTGGGCCTGGGGTTGGTGTTTTGCCCTGACAATCTCCCTTGTAGTGTATACATTTTTAATTTTCTGCATATTTTGAGATTTTGACATCTGACAAAATAACTGGGGAGTGACTGCCTTTTTCTAGCTGGGGAGTGACTGCCTCTCCCAGGGCTAGCCAATTCTTGGAGGCTGCAAAAGGCCGGGGCAGGAGCATGCCTTTGGTGTGCAAACTAACCATTCCAGAGCCATACCTTGTCTGTGTGGCCCTTACAACCCAGGAGAAAATATTCCTCTGCCCTAATCATCCTGGGGCCATGTACCAGGCAATAAGGACCACCTCTATAGTTTAAGGACCACCCACTGAAATTATCCAAACTTGCCAATCCTAAACCGTTCACCGTGCCCTGTATTGCCTTTCCTTTCCCAATAAGCATCATGCAGTGGCCTAATGTTTTCCTCTAGTTCCTGTCTTCTGCCTCCTGACTACCCTGGTGTCTTTCCCACGTGGACATGTGTGGCGTGGTGCGCCTTTTGTCTTCGGGACCAGTGAGTATAATGAAATTTGTTTTCCTGGGTCTCACCTGTGGCTGCACCTGAATGACCATCTCATAAAAATTACAACACCCCCTCCCACCCCAATTCTGGCAGTGAGGGCACCCAGCCAGTCTTATCTTTTGTTTCAAAAGCCTCCTGGAAAACACGACTACTTATCTTGCGTTTTCCTAAGTGCATATGAGGACTTGGGTGTCAAGGGTGAAATTATATCCAGGTATTGTTATTTGGAGAGTCTGGAGCACTTTAAGACAGGGTTGGAGGTAAAATTCAAGAAATAGTTGAATCAAAAACGTTCATCGGCAGAGACACAGGGTGTTACGCATGCAATCAAGGAGAAAGGTTGTTTTGACAGAAATGCTAAACAATCCATATCTAGAAGGTTGATGTGATTTCCGCTGTTATGAAAACAGGATGTGCATTTTCGTAGGTCAACATACTTTTATGCAAATCATGTATCGCTCTACAGAACTCATTGTTCAAAGACAATATAAAAAGAAATCGTCCTTCCTTTATCTTTGTCCCAGGGGACTTCCTGTTGGCTGAAAGGATACGTATACACAAAGGTTTATAAGCATGAATTAAAGCTTAGGCCTTTTCCCTGAGGACCACGAGGCCTGGAATTCGGCCCTGCGTTTATGAATAATGCAAAGACACCGTAGGGAAAGGGCAACATAGTTGGTGGGTCTCTATCCAGCCACACTCTTTGATGCGCTCCTTTCCTTAACCCAGACCTGGGTTTGTTTACTAGCAAGCTAATTAACCTTTAAGACTTGCCGTCCTAATCTGAAAATGAGGATAATAATAATTCCGACTTCACAGGACTGTTGTGACTATTGACAAGATAATGCATTTGAAGTGTCTAGCATACAGGAGGCACTTGATAAATGCCAGCCCTTCTTCTTATTAGTTTCTACCGTCTCTGAATTCTTAAAAGGCTTTCCAATGAGTGCCCCGTAATTGAGCTAGCTGCATGTTGTCTTACACAGTTTGCGACTGTTTCTTCTAGGTTAATCTTATCTTTCTCATGCATCGCGGGTCTTCCACAGGAGACACTGTCTAAATAATATCTAAACATGCTGCTTTACAGCGTATAAAATGTGTCCACAGGTAGTCTTGTACATGTCTTTTGAAGCCTCCGCTTGCCCAGCCCACAGCTGATTATGGACGAGGCACTCTAAAATCTGCATGAACTGATGGATGGATCTTTGTCAGAAAGGCGAATCCCTCCAGAACTTACTTCAATGATTGGAAACCATAGAGCTTCGCTTTGAAGAAAGAGCACAGTGCCTTTTCAACATCCTGAAAGAAAGCTTCTCATCTTGAGAATTTTTAGTCTGCTGGATTAAATACAAAACGATTATGAATCCTTCTTTACGGGAGCACTGTGGTAAAGTTAAAAAGTACCTGTGGCACACTGTTCTTTTTTTGAAGAGGAAAACACAAGACTGCAATGGTACGGAGCTCATTGCTAAGCAACAGAACCAGATCTGGACTACACAGGAGCAAAAAATTCTTCTTTGTTCAGTATAATGAAGAATTATTAAATGAAAAACACTTAATAGAATCTTACCCACAACACTAATGCTAATTATTTTGCAAAGCACTAATCAGCAGTTGGTAACTAATTTTCATGCGAGTCTCCGACAATAGCGCATAGTCTATTTTCTAAATGAAGCAGTTCAACACAAAGGTTTCAGATAATGAATTTTACAGAAGGCATGAATCTGACATCTGGATTAGAAGTCATCAATCCCTGCATTCTAGTTTTAATCCAGGATTATAGAAATCCATCTCAAGTAATTTCAATAAGGATGGAAATATGTTGTTTATTGGCATAACTTAAAATAGTGGTTCCCAATCTGGGAACCTGTTAAAATGCAAATTCTTGAGTCACATCATACTGAGTCAGAAACTCTGGAGCTGGGGCCCAGGGCTCTGCTTTCTTGAGCCCCTAGGTGATTCTGATGTAGCTTAAAGTTTGAGAACCACTGACTTAGAGGATCATGATCATGGTGTGAGACATAAAAGTAGAGAGTAATGAGTTCAGTCCAGTTTGGTACTAGTGGACCATTTGAACCACTGTGGAACTGCTAACCCATTTTGAACTGGGGAAGAAATTTGTAGAGCTAAGTCAACAGTGAGCATCGAGCAAATAGCATGTGAAATGGAGGAGATCCTTTGCGGCAGACCTCACTTCCTGCCGAAACGGGAGCTGTCTATAAACACCTCCTATGATGCTTAATTTTAGGTGTCTACTTGACTGTATTAAGGAATTCCTAGAGACCTGGTAGAACATTAATTTGGGGTGTGTCTGTGACGACATGTCCAGAGGAGATTAGCATGTGAGCCTGAGTGGACTAGGTAGGAAAGATCTGCCCTCAGCGTGAGAGTGGGCACTGTCCAATCTGCTGGGGGCCCAGAGAGAACCACATCAGAGAAAAAGCAATTATGTCAATCTATCTGCTAGAGCTGGGATACACCCTTCCTATCCTGTCCTCAGACAACTCCAGGCTCCCCGGCCTTTGGATGTTGGGACTTATACCAGCAGCCTCCTGAATTCTCAGACCTTCAGCTTCCAACTGAGAGTTACACTATTGGCTTTTCTGGTTCTGAGGCCTTTGGACTTGGACTGAACCAGGCTACCAGCATCCCAGGGTCTCCAGCTTGCAGATGGCCTGTCATGGGACTTTTCAATCTCTCTAATTGCATGAGCCAATTCCCCTCACAAATCCTCTCTCATATATCTATGTCTATGTCTGTGTCAATATCTGATCTATATCATCCATCTCCTATTTGTTCTATTCCTCTGGAGCGCCCTAATACATCTTCCAGTTGTTTCCATACCATAAAAAAAAGGGTACTACTTCATATGGTCATTTGTCCATCAAGTATTTACTGGGTGACTACTATGGGCCATGCATTATGGTGGGCCTTACAAATGGCTGTTTGTAATAAATTTGTAGTATTTTGCCCAGTCAGCTGTAATAGGCTTATGCAGAATGAAGGAGAGAAACATTTCTTGAAGTTTAGAAACCAAACAGATTAAAGTAATAGAAAATAGGAACATAAATAGCTAAAGCTATAAAAATATGGCTAATAAAGTTTCTGTATCTGTGGCAGATTAAAGATGACTGTAAATTCTTTGACATTTCTCCCATTGATACATGGAATCTATTTCCCTTCTTGTTGGATCTGGGCTGTGACTGCTGTAACCAGTAGAGTGTGACAGAGGGACTCAATGCAGTTTCAGGCTTCGGCTTGCAAGAAGACTGGCAGCTTCCGCCTTTGTCTCTTGGAGCCCTGAGCTGCCAAGTAAGACATTGACCAACCTGCTGGAGAAGACAGGAGAAGTGCCCTAAGACTACATGGAGGAGGAGAGGAGTCCTGCTGGGCCCAGGCTTTCAGTTGTCCCTGATGAGAAGCCAAGCTTGGGAAGAAAGCCAGACAAGCCATCAGATGAATATCATAAAGTGACCCCAATCAATCAACACCACATTGAGCAGAAGAATCACCCAGCCAAGCCCTGACCAAATTTCAACCTGCAAAGTCATGAAATATAATAAAAATGGTTGTTGTTTTAAGCCACTACATTTTGGGACAGTTCGTTGTGCAGCAATAGATAACCCTGCACTTTAAACCATTGCTGGCAGAGATGGAAAATGCTCTGACATGAGCAGAGAGCAGCCAGACAAGGACCCATGTAGAACTATAAGGTATGAGAAAAAGGAGCAGAACTGGGTCAGTGCAGAAGAAGACGACACTTGAGTTAGGCTGTCCCCAAAAGCCCATTGAGGAGACACAGTAAGTCAACACCAGACTTGCCTGTTGTTATATCAATACAGCAACATGGTTAAGAAAGCAGGGTGTGCAGTCAGGCCAACCTGGGGCTATAGCCCAGTGCCACCATTACTGGCTATATTCTTAGAAGAGATACTTAGAAGAGATTTTGCTAATATCCATTTTACTCCAGGGGATACAGTAGGACCTGCCTGTTGTGAAGATTAAATGAGATAATTCACATAGAAGTGCCTTATCACAGCAACTGGCTGTGCAGGTTCTGGGTCTGCTTGTCCTTGAATTTGTTCCTTATCTTTCCCCTGCCCTGCTCTGCACGCTGAGTGTCCTGTCTGACTTCCAGTTGGTTCAGCCAGCAGGAGGCAATGGCAAAAGAGTGGAGAGCCAAGGAAAGAAAGCTATTGTATGCCTAATCTCTTCTAACCTTTTGTTGTTCATTTGCATAGATTTTTTTTTGAGTTTTATTTCCCTCATTAACCTTTCTTCTGAGGGTACAGTCCTTTGCACATCCTGGCTTTATGCAGGATGGTCTCCAATGCAGCTCCCCATCCTCCACAGGTCCAAGGCTTTGTCTCTAGCCTTCCCCTCCCCCTGACTGCCTCCCCGCCTCCACTCACCTCCACTGAATTTCTAGCCCTATAATCTGTAGGCGGGTCTATCAGGTGCTACAGGGCTCAGTCACCTCCCTGGACTCATGCACCCACTCCAGTTATGGCCTCAGAGCAATTTCCTGATTTTTCTGTAGGATCGTCTCTTCATAGAAGAGGAATTTTATATTTTGTCTTCCATTTTTCACATTGTATAGCATTAGGTTTCAGGATCTCTCCTCCACTATGTTGCCAGAAATGCTGAAACTATATTTAATGTTAAATATTTAGTAAACGCCACCATGTTTATTCCAGACTCTTGGCCATTTTAACAAATTTCTTCTTCATTTTTAAAATTCCTATGTTGAAACCTAATCCCCAATGTGATGACATTATAAAGGGGCTTTTGGGAGTTGATTAGGTCATGAGAGTGGAGTCTTCATGGGATGGGATTAGTGAACTTTTAAAAAGAGGCACCAGGGAACTAGTTCACCCCTCCCACCATGTGAGGACACAGCAAAAAGGTGCTATCTATAAGCCAGAAAGTGGGTCCTCCTTAGACATCAAATCTGCTAGCCTTGATCTTGAACTTCCCAGCCTCTAAAACTGTGAGAAATTAAATTTCTGTTCACTATAAGCCGCCCAGTTCATGGCATTTTATTATAGCAGCCCAAACAGACTAAGTTCCAAATTTCAAAAAATGCTTCATGTATAATCAGAAGGAGTTACCTCAAGTGGGCAGATGCTTGTAGTCATTTTTCTGCTGTTTGAGGTAGCTGTTGGAATTTTGGGTGACATAGTTCTTTATGTAGAATTATCCCTCAGATTACAGGCCACTTAACATCCTTGTCATCCAGACACCAAATGCCAGGTGCTTTCCCGCGTCATTATGACAACCAAAAAAATCTTCACATATTTCAAAATGTCAGTATTTCCTATTGAGAAGCACAAGGGAAAAAGTAGCCACTGATGGTGTCCATCAGCAGAACCCTTTCTGTTTGCATGTGCCACGTGTTACAGTTGCATCGGCGACAATTTTTGAAGAGATCATTTATGAAGAAGATATAATAGTTTCTTTGGTTTTGGGTTTTTCCTGGAGACATTAAGGGGAAATGATGTCATTGTCATTGTCATCCTGCAATCACAAGTCACTTTGCCTCTCTTTGTTTCATTTTTTTAATTTTTGTGAAATTAGGGGACATTTCTTAGTTCTTTTCCATTTCCAGAATTCTGTGATTATATGATATTGCACATTCTGTGTAATATTTTATATTTTTTCCAAAGAGATATCACATGCACTGGCTCACTCGATCCTTCTAAGAACATAACCCATCTATATGTAAAAATAAATTTTTGTTAAGAAGTATTAACTTTGAAGAGCTGAATCTTAGAAAACATATCATAATCATTGTATAGGTTTGGCAGATGGTTCGGACGTTTAGTAACTAACTAACTTTAAAAGTGCTGTTTTGGATAATGTACTGCTATGCTTGCAGGATGTGCATCATGGAAAGAATGGTCTTGGATAACCAAAAGGAATCAAGAGTCTGGTTTTGGAAAGCTTAAGTTTGAGTGGCCTATTGAACTCCAGTGGCAATATCAAGCAGACAACTGGATACATGAGGTCAGAGCCAAACATTTGGGAGATTTTTACTTTTAGGGAATATTTAATGGAGTAGGCTGGATGAGAGTGCTTAGGAAAAAGAGTGCAGTTAGAAAAGAGAAGAGTTTCTAGGAGTATTCTTAAAATATCAGGTACTTATGACTCATAACAAAACTTTACAGTAATAAAATATAACCTTTGTAAAATTAGCCACATGAAAATAAATTGATAGGATTTTTTTACTTTTTCACATTCTTTAGTGCACACAAATGGGGAACAAAAGTATGTCTGGTTATAATCCATTGGTCTTACACTCATTTATTTGTCCCACATTTTTGAGTGCCTACTGCAAGGCACCATATTAGGCACTGTGTGTAAAATGAAATCAACAGGACAGTCACGTTGTCGGTCAAACATTTATTGAGCACATGCTGTGTGCATGGTACTAGATTATTTGGGTAGAGACCACAAAAGTGGAAAACTAATTCTTTGCCCCAAGAAAAAATAGTCTAAACTAGGGAGGGAGAACAAACCACTCAGAAGTTTCCTTTTCCTTCTGCACACCTGATGTTCTTAGGCCACTAAGAGAAATCCATGTGTGTCAAAAAGATTTGGTGAAGGAAACAACAGTCCATAACTCCTTCTGTCTTTCCCCTCTCTTCTACTTCTTGACAGTGGGAGAGCTTCTCTGGGTAAAAGAGAAACACATTTCAGCCCATATCATATTGCTAGTCAACTGGTACTCCAAGCATCCCAGCATTCAAATTCCCATTATGTAAGGAGAAGAGACATAGAGAATCCATCAGCACTTTTAATGGCTTATTTTTTTCCCCCTGTTAAATCAAACACAGTCTCCAGTTTCAGACTAATATCCCCTATTTGTTAAAAATTCTATACTTCCTGTATAGCTGGTATGTGAGTTGGATGCATGCCCACTTATCAGCACAAAGGGGAAGGAAGGGAAGCACGCTCTTCTGGGCTCCTGGCTGTATTTGCTTTATTAAGATGCAACTGAAGCTTTTGGTGGATTATTGTCAGAAAGAACAGCCTAGCATCAATCATGCTGAAATACAAATCGTTATATTTAGCAGTCATTGTCTAGTTTTTAAATGGACTTTATTAAATAACCCCAGACAAAAGCCTAGTTCATTCGACTACTTGGTACATTTACTGATAAGTCATCCTGGCAGACCCATGATGAAATTCTCCGTAGGGTCCATGGTGAAGTTCTTTTGTAGTCAGTGTGGCCAGTTGGTAATGGAAATACTCAGGGGTGGTGGGGGTTTTTTTTTGGGGGAAGGGGGTTTCAAAATAATTTCTTTGTGATTTATGATGTCAAATTCTATGGTCTCCAAATACTTGACCATATTCTTAAATGGTTTCAAACTTTTTTTGTTGCTCATTAAGAAATATCTTGGCCCTCTTTTTTGGTACCAGTGCAGCCTGCTTCTATGTCACTTTGCTTGAACAAAAATAGAAGGTTAGCTCTTAATTTGTTCACCACGAAATGTTGTCAGTCCCTTTTGTGCCTGCTGTCTGAAGTGTATGGATTGCTCTTCGATTAATGGTATGCAAAGTTAGCCCAGTAGATATTCAGCAGAGAATTTAGCTATTAAATTTTGCCATCCACAATACTTAAGTTCAATAGTTACTTAGTACTTGAGAGAATCTAAATGGCATTTATTTACTGGTTTCTTTCAGTCAGTGCATGTAGTTATATATCAGAAAGTCACTACCTGGACTGTATTATCTTATGCTTTATATTAGGTTAATACCAGAAATGTTATTTGAAGAACATTTTAGTATTGTATGCAAAATAACACAGGAAAATCACAATATATTAACTCATCTGATGTTCCTTATATAAAGAACACATAATAAATTCCTGCTTAAAATCAGTGCCAGGGAAATGTTAGTCCCTTTAGATGACTCAGTGTATTTCAATTCTTTGAGATATGAGACCTAGACAACACAAAGGGTGGGTTCTCGTTTCACTGTGAATGCCAGGAAACTAAGAACTTATTTGAGCATGTCCTAACATCTTTAGGTGCCCTAATACCTTAAATTCTTAATTTTTTAAATCCATCTTTTAAATGTGTGCAGTACCGTTTTATAACTACTGTCAGTCTTTTTGAAGAAAAATAGGAGAGATCACCTACTCAGAGAGGCTTTCTCTGAAACTTGATCAAAATCAGCTCTGCTCTCCCAGGCCCCTGACCACTTTTTCTATCAAAGTACTTTTCCTTTATTGGACTTATAACAATTTGTAACTATTACTGTTTATTTGTTTCCCTGTTTATGTTTATCTTCTCCATTGGACTCCAAGCTCCATGAAGACAGAGACTGTATCTTTCTTTCAGGAGGTTATGCCCAACTAACCCTAGCATGTAATCAATGCTTAATTAAAAACTTGTTGCTGTCAATTATGAATAATTATAATAATCCTAGTATTTATCAATCACTAAAGTCCTATAGCATAATATTTCAGACTTCTAGAATTGTTGGCATATTAAATTAGTATGTGATAATTTGCATACTAATGTATTTGACTCTTTTAAAAGATCTGCAACTTAGATTTTTGTAAATAGTATCAGGATTTTTACAGTAAGCAATAATTAATCTAAGATAAAATGAGATAGCAGAGAATTAAAGGAATCATTACAATTCACAACTTAGTAAAATAATAATTGATTAGGGCAGATGATACAGATAACATTATCTACAGCACAATACCTTACTAAAAGTTACAGAGAAAGAGGAGACACTTGTATATTCCAAGGGTTTTGTTTGTTTGTTTGTTTTTTGTTTTACGATTTACAGTTACAAGGATAGATATCTATATATCTTTTGACAAATTCTGACATTATCTTTTGGGGGAGGGCATGGGAAATGGAGACCACATGGAATTCTATGGCATATGTCAAGAAAATAGCCAAAATGAAGTGGAGAATAGGAATTTAGGCTCAGAAGTTTTCATTTCTCCCTGATTATGGCAAAGTCCTTCTTAGCCTTCCTTTTCTCCTTCTTTCTTCCTCCCATCCCCCCTCTCTTGCTCCTTCCTTTCCTCAAATTGTCACATCTCCTTAGTCTCCTCCAATCTGTGACAGTTTCTCAGTCTTTCCTTGTCTTTCATGACCTTGGCACTTTTAAAGAGTAATCTCCCCATTTGAGTCTGTTTGATGTTTCCTTATGAAAAGACTAAGGTTATGAATTTTGGGGAAGGATAGCATGAAGGTGATATGCCCTTCTTGTCATGTCATATTGGAGCACATGATATCTCCATGACTTATTACTGGTGACGTTTATCCTTGATCGCTTGGTTAAGGTGATGTCTGCCAGGTTTCTCTACTGTAAAGTATTTTTTCTTTCTTTTTATACTTTATTAGTTAGATGTGTGTGCTTTTCTTTTTTTTTAACTCAAAGGGTTAAGAATTGTTTTATTTCCAAACTTACAGGATTTATGAAAGCTATCCTTTTGTTAAAATTTCTAATTTTATCAGGATAGAATACATAGTTTGTATGCTATTGATTCCTTGGAATTTACTGAAGTTTCTTTGTGACTTAATTCATGATCTATTTCTGTAAATGTTTCAAGTATGGTTGAAAAGAATCTGTTTTCCCCATGACTTAATTTTCACATCAATGAAACAGGAAGAACCAAAAATACCCAACTCCTTTGATTTATTTTTTTGAAGGTTGCAAAACCAAAGACCAATTGAAAGTCAGAAAAATACTACATTTGTTCTTTTTGACTCTTTCTTTTGAAAACTCACATGGGTATATCTTGATCCAAGTAAACATGCTAGGGGAGAGAGAAAAAGGAAAATATTTGTCTTTCTTGAAATTGGATTTGTTACCACTGGGTAACAGGTGCTTAATCCTCTATGGGGGCACAATTCCAGCCTACAGAGAGGAACTGGCCAGAGCGGAGGAGTAACCACCTGTGAGAGTGAGTCTGATCTGTGTTTGGTTCCTTAAAGGCCCTCTGGCCTTAGATATTAAACAAGTGGAACTGAACCTTTGGTGTGCTGATGAGAAAGCTGTATGCTAAGGTAGGGTGGTGGTCCTGGAATAGGCTGGTTGATGGCATTTGACTAGTCAATCAAAGCCAGCCTGTTTGCTTAGGAGGCAGCATGAACACTAATCTACATTTGCCACAGGAAGAGGAATTGGATGGGCAAGAGCTTCATCTTATGGATTTAACTCAGATCCTTAATGACCAGCCCCTCACGTTGTTTGCCGTAGGATGTCTCGCCCCTTAGTGACTGCACTAACTTTCCTCATGTGGTCTCTTGCCTTTTCTTCTCGTCTGTGACCCTCACAGATCTTACTGTTGACTCTCTGCCTCCTCCTGGACATCATTGGCAAGGCTCACCTTCCAGTTCTCAGGAGATCTCAAGCCTTTTCAAATTTTATTAAGAAATGTTCAATTTTATATGGGTGTTTATTATGCTATTTGTTTCGACTTTTCTATATGTTTGAAAATTGTAAAAGTTTACATTGGAAAAAATACACTTATTTTTCCTCTCCAAAAAGTTAGTATAGATTGGATATCCCTTATCCAAAATGTTTGGGACCAGGGTGTTTCAGCTTATGGATTTTTTTTTTGGATTTTGGAATATTTGCACATACATAACGAGATATCATGGGGATGAGACCCATGTCTAAACATGAAATTCATTTATGCTTCATATATACCTTATGCACATAGCCTGAAGATAATTTATTATGATATGTTAAATAATTTTGTGCATGAAACAGGTTTGTGTTTTGACTGCGACCCATCATGTGAGATCAGGTGTGGAATTTCCCACAAAAAATTTCAGATTCTGGAGCATTTTTAATTTGAAAATTTTTAATTAGGGATGCTCAACCTGTAATCCTCCACTACTGACAGAATTGCAAGAGGTCTGCACTTTATTTGGATGAAGATAGAGAATGTTGCTAACACTTGTCCACACAATGGGAATCTTACAGAGAAAAGGACAAAAATTATAGAGCAAAAGAGGAAAAGGGAGGGAGTAAAGACAGTTCCTGGAACTAAAGAGTGGAAGGTGGCATCAGGATGATTTGCCAGTACTGTTTAGCTGTCATTGGAACAATAGACTCTCCCTAGACAGGATGGCGTGGTGTGGGTGCTCTGGAAAGAGCATGAAATCAGAGGAGCCAGGTTATAATTCAGGTTTTGCTCTACATTAGCTGTGAGATTTTGGCTAAGACAATTGGCCACTCTGATTCCACAGTCTTTACACATGCAAAATGCCAACACATTCATGCTTTGCTTAAAGAAGGGGGTACATTCTGAGAAATGCTTCATATTATGAACAAACCAGAGTGTATCTACACAAACCTAGATGGTATAGCCTACTACACACCTAAGCTGTATGGTATAGCCTATTGCTCTGACCACTGTCACATATGCAGTCCATTGTTGACTGAAATGCCATCATGCATAGCATGACTGTAACGATAACACTTGCCGCATATGTAAAAACACTGTCGCTAATGGCGTAATTAAATGGTATAGTGGCATAGTTAAGACTGTAAACTGGATAAAATTGTTAAGTTTTGAGGAGGAAGTTTAGAATTGCTCTCCACTGATTTGCTTACAAAGATATTTTAATCTTCCCCTAGAGATGCTGGTTGTGAAAACCTTTGTAGATATTTGATATTTGATAATGATATTTGAGGAGTTTTTTTTTGCTGTACTGTCAACCAGTTTTTAGCAGGCTTATGACTTTCTGTATATAGCATCCAATTGATTTAAAAATGAATCAATGAATGTATTTACTGGTCAGCTGCCTCATTTCACAAAGGAATTTGAGGAAGGACATTCAATTTGACATTCTTGTGTCTCTATATTTGGGTCATGCATTTTGTCTTGCTTTCCAAATTGATAATGTGGCTGATATAGTAGTCTGGTCTTCAGTATCAGCCCTTCCTTATTTTTAGTACACCTTTCTGTGTTTCAGAAGCTGGACAACTACAAACTACATGCCCAGACATCATGCTGCTAATGTTCTGCCTGCAAAATTGGTCCCACCAATTGCATGCAGCAGAGTAAGATTTCCAGGTGCTGTTGGCAAATACAGCTGTGGAGACTAAGGCTTTTCTGCAGCAGTGTTCTACAATCCAGTTAATTGCTCTGATGGTGTAAGGAGGATGTTGGCCATGTGGAATGGTGGCTTCCAGGAAGACTCCATCTTCCTGATTGTTGCCAGGAGCCAATGTTGTCTAGATAGTCATCCTTGGATTTTCAACCCTTCTCCAGCCTTTCCAGTGATTTTGAATGTCTTCAATTCCGTCTGACAAACCCCTTTCTGTTTAGAGTAGCCCACTGAGTGCAGCAACAGAATCCTGACTGACTGACTTGTAAACTCCTTGCAGGCAGGAAGGCTTGATGTAAAGAAATGACTTTTAGTGGAGGGAAACAGATGGTAAACAAATGAATCAGTAAAAGTTTTAGTTAGATGGTGTGTGTGCTATTGATAAAAATAAAGCTGGTAAAGGGAATGGGAAATGTAGGAGATGAATGCAGATGTGTTGCCATTTTAAAGAGTAGTAAGGGAAGGGAAGGAAGGCTGACCTCTACTAGGGTGACTCTTGAGGTGCCTATTATGTCAATTGTGTGCAAGGCCCTGGTGGAGTTACTGTGTTAAAATGCAATCATTCAATTACTCCTTTAAAAAAATGTTTTGCCTTTTTTAAAATTTCAAAATATTAAAGAGGTACAAATGTTTTTGTTACATGGATAGCTTTTATAACACTTAAGTTGGGGCTTTTAGTGTGCCCTTCACCAGAATAGTGTTCATTGTGTTAATACCTGATAGGTAGGTTTTTACCCCTCCCCCATCCCTTCCCCTTCTTGATTTCCTATGACCTTTACATCTCTTTGTGTCCATTTGTGCCCTAGCTTCCAATTATTACAAAGTACAGGTGGTGCTTGTTTTTCCTGAGCTACTTCACTTAAGACAATGGTCTCCAATTCCATCCAAGTTGCTGCAAAAGACATTATTTCATTGCTTTTTGTGACTAATACTCCATGTTGTATATATACACCACATTTTCTTAATCCACTGACACTTAGGCTGACTCAATGTCTTTGCCATTGTGAATTGTGCTGCAATAAACATTCAAGTGTGAGTATCCTTTTGATAAAATGACTTCATTTCCTTTGGATAGATACCTAGTAGTGGGATTGCTGAGTCGTATTGTAAGCCAACTTTATTTCTTTGAGAAATCTCCATACTGTTTTCCATAGAGGTTGTACTAATTTGCAGTTCCCCCAACAGTGTATAAGCCTTCCTTTCTCTCTGCATCCAAGCCAACATCTATTGTTTTTTAATGGCCATTCTGACAGGGGTAAGGTGATATCTTTTTTTTTAAATTTACATTTGTTTTAATTTTATTTTTTAAAGCTCGGACAAGCAGTTGGAGTTAAGATGATATCTTATTGTGGTTTTAATTTGAATTTCTCCGAAAGTTAGTGATGTTGAGCATTTCTTCGTACGTTCATTGGCCATTTGTCTATTTTCTTTTCAAACACCAATTACTCCTTTGCTAAAACAATCCTGGTTGAATTGTTTACCCACAGCAAACATGGCGGAAAAAGCTTCAATCTGACCCTTGGGTACCCAATAAAATGGTTACAGCACTTCCTGCGCTTGCCCTCAACAAAGATGGCGACACTACTTCCTGTTTGGGGCTTTCGCCTTCAACAAAGATGGTGCTTATGGTGCAGGTTCCCTAACAGTCTGGATTCCGGTTGCAGTTTTTCCCTCCCTCCCAAAGATACGTGTTTGCAGACGTAAGTAACAGGAATCCATCTTTTCTCGAAAGTCCCGCTCTGTGAAGTCTGCAACCTTGGCCCTGTGTGGCTTCCCCGCCTCCCAACTTGCCGCATTCCGAGCCCTGCTGGGGACGAGGTGGCGGTGGTGGAGCCGGCGGCCCGCTATCCCTTCGGTCCGCTCTGAAGATCATTCCCAGCACCCCCTCTTTAGCCAGTCAAGTTGCCCCAGAAATCTCCCGTAGTTCTTCCTGTTTGTGATACACGCGGGTTTCAGTTGCTGGGGCAGGGGATTTTTAAAAAGTTCCAAATGGGCGCTCATAGCCAAATGTGGACTCCCTCCTCCTCACCTGCCACCTCCCGAACTTTACAGAGGGCTGCAAGGGGAGGATCGGGTGTCGCCCAGCCGTGGTTGTACTGCCTGTGGGTGTCTGAAGCCCCATCTGCCACCCCTATCCCTCCTCCCTGCCACTTAACCTTCATTGCCTACACACAGCCACACAACAGCTCACTGATGCAGTGGTCGTGGAACTGAGCTTTGAAATCGTGCTACTGACCTGTGCTGGGGTGTGAGGGTTTTTTTTTTTTTTTTTTTTTTAGGAAAAAAAAAATCCCATTAAATGTCCTATGCATGTGTGGCCACGGCGGTGTTATGATGGAGATTCCGAATTCTTGGTGGGAAGAATATTATATTGTATAAAATAAACCTTACATATTGTATAAGGTTTATTGTAGACTAGGTACAAACACTTAAGATTTTTCTTGAAGGTGATGGTTTTCTCTTAGTGAAAAAGATCTTTAAACACGGTACCTGCTGGTTTCTGCCCCCCATTCCTGTTGCTGATCAGGTTCCGCAAATGTCCATGGTCAAAATCTCCACGTTAGCAGTTTCTGCAGTGGTGGTATGGGGTAGAGCTGATGAAGACAGTGTTGAAATAAAACCACTGCTTCTTCTCCAACATGTTAAAATAAAATTAATGCTGTTCTGTAATCCTCAGATTAAAAAAATACTTTTTAAGCAGGGTTTCTGACCTGATCTTCCCATGCCCTGCCCCATCTCTTTATTGAACAAGGAATTGAGGTAGTACTCCAGTGTGTGAAAAGCGAAAGCAGAAAAGATGATTCATCTTCAGTGTTGTTCATTACGTTCAGGAACATTCGAGATGAACTTGGCTTGGCTTAACAACCATGTATTAAACACTGTGGCCTGGCACTCTGCTAAGGTTTGCAGATGTGCCTGACCTTAAGGAGCTTACATTGCAGTGACACTATCTTTAGGGTCACGTCAACATTCTTGTAATCGGAGCTGTGATTGTGTCTCTTTCCAGGGAGAAATGGACTCCAGAGACAAACAAGTGCTTCGCTCACTTCGCCTGGAGCTGGGTGCAGAGGTTTTGGTAGAGGGACTGGTTCTTCAGTACCTTTACCAGGAAGGAATCTTGACAGAAAACCACGTTCAAGAAATCCAAGCTCAAGCCACAGGCCTCCGGAAAACAATGTTGCTGCTGGATATCCTACCTTCCAGGGGTCCCAAAGCATTCAACGCATTCCTAGATTCCCTCCAGGAATTTCCCTGGGTAAGGGAGAAGCTGGAGAAGGCAAGGGAAAAAGCCATAACTGAGCTGCCTGCAGGTAGGCCTCAAAAAGATCACTTCAAACCAGCTCTAGAATGTTGGAACTATGCCCTTTGGATTTGAAGTTGGTATTTAAGGCAGGGCAAGGGTCAGTGGTTGATGAAAGCAGGTAAGGAGTTTGGACTGAAAGGACATAGTGTTGGAGGGACAGGATGAGGAGGTGGCATTAGGAAGTGGAAGGAAGGGAAGGAAGAATGAACCATGACTGGGAGGTTGAGGAGGAAGCTCAGAGAATACATTTAGCAATGCTTCCAGGGAAACTTGGCATGTCACTTGGGAGGCATGTTCTCATCAGAGAGCCAGGTCATATCTCAGCCCTTGGCATCACGAGCCATTTGGAAAGTGCAGATGGGAAAGCAGGCATTCAGCCTACTGAAAACTGATTTGTGAGGTGCCAGAGCTACCAGCTGGAAAAGGTCAGATTCACAGAGGAGCAGACAGCCTCTAGGAAGGCATGCCCTGCACCTGTCCCTGGGCTGTCCTACGTGGCCAAAGGGGATTATTTTGAAGGCTGACTTAGTTTGTTTTTAAAGGTTATTGGTTTAAAGTGTCCCTTTTAGTTTGGTTTTGTTCAGACACCTGGAGTATTTAATTTTATAAGGGCAGTAGTTCGGGGGAGGGTCTCATTTTGATTTTAAGGAGAATTGGAAACAGTAGAAGAGAGAAACAGTTCTGGTGCTATTAGCCTAGCTTGTAGCAGGAAGAAGATGTGATATGAAACACTTGTTCCCTCCTAACACCTCCCATGACTTCTACATTTTGCAAAGATTGAGGAACAGAGAACTGAACTGGCAAAAAAAAAAAAAAAGATAATTGAGAGTTGACCTGCAAATGTTTAACTGAGTTAGGGAATCAATGTTCTCTGGGGTTTCTGACAGCAGTGATAGAACTACTCCAAGTCAGTGGGCCCAGGACTCTGTCGTTGCTGTTTTTAAATAACAGCATCACTGGTTCTGAGAAAAAAAAAAAAATATATATATATATATATATATATATCTATACACACACACACACCCCAATAGTAAAAGACCACTTTTGTTATTTGTGCTCCAGGGATGTCATATTTTGATTGATTTTTCAGACCACTTGTATTAAGTAATCATGATTAATTCTTCTATTGTTATTAATGACTTATGTCTGAATATCTGATCAGCATGAGATAGCCAGTTAACTTAGGAAGGCCTGGTAAAATCCCAGTAGAAAAAGGAAAAATATTTTCACTTTTAGCATGGCCAAATTACAGGTAAATGTATGTTTCAGGCTTTTTGAAATATTGAAAATAGCTGGCTTTGAGGATAGCTAGAATTCTCAGCTTGGATTGTCCTTACAAAATTAAATACTCCACATGTCTCAACAAAGCATATCAAAGATATTTCTACCACTTTATGGAAAGCAGAATAGATAACAGAGAATTGGGGAAATGTTAAAGAATTATTGGTGTTTTCCTGGCATTTGACTTAGAGGTTCCTCCTGTTAACACATAGTTGGAAACAACAAAACAGACAAACCGAAAGCCTTTCGCTATCAAAATATTTAATTTTATGATTATTTTGGGTGACGTCCATAGTACTGTTGTACGTCACTCAGAGGTGTAACCCCATTTTCATTTCTTCAGATTCATTCAGAGAACAGGAAAGAATTACAGTGTTTTCATCAAATGATGAAAGTTACAGAGAAGCCGTGGGAAAAATAGTTTTTTTTTTAATTTCAGAATTTTACAGGGGTACGTACGTTTTGGTTACATAATATGCCTTTGTACAATTTGAGTCAAAGTTGTAAGTGTGCCCTTCAGTAACTTAGTGTGCATTGTACCCAAAAATAGTTTTTTTATAGAAGCAAAGCAGAATGAAGTAGTATATGGTGGGAAAAAATTGAGCATGTCTATGTAGGAGTTTAGGAAAATAAGTTTTTTCTCAAGATTTGTTAATTCTGTAGAAGGTTGGCTCTGGAACAAATTATAGTACTCTTAATTGTACAGTACTCTTAATTGTTTCATTTTTTAATGGAACAACACTGACACTAAAGAAAGCATTCTGAAGTGGGGGTTTGATTTACCTATGACTCTATACCTTCCACAATGACAATGACATAAACTCGTTTTAAAAATACTTGTTTCTATTAAATATTGACTATTTTAAATAATATTACAAAATATAAGGCATGGGGAATAATGGTACAGCAAACGCCCATTTCCCCATCACCCAGTTTAAGAACAATGATATTACAATTGCTTTTGGAAATATCTGGGGGTCCCTCCCCACTCCTGTTGCATTCCCAGCCCCACTCATGGATAAACTCTGAATTTGGGGTTTATTCACTTCTTCACTACACAGTTTTCTGTCTCATGAGAATCACTTTTAAAATCTAAATATAACTGAAAATCCAGTATACCATAAGTTCTAGTGGTTTATATACATATATATTTTTGATGTGCGCAGAAGGGAAAGGATGGAAGAAACGAAATATTTTCAAGTTGGTAGTTAACAGCCTTCTCTTGTTAGAGACCTTAAAATATTTTTAGAGGCTTAAAGTAATTAATTTGGCAATATTTTAACTCTAAAATTAAATTGGGATTTAATGAATTGGAAACGTAGTAGTTGTTTTTTTTTAATCCTGAGAATAGTATCAGAGTTGAAATGCCTTTCAATTTAATGTCCTCGTATAAAAGCAAATAAATCCAGAGCCTATTTCCTAGGACCCTGACATTGTAATAGAGTAATTTTAGTAAGCTTTAAAATAGTTCACTTAAATTTTTGTAAAGGTGTCTTTGAGTTTTGAGGAACTGTACTGCAAGAAAATATGGTGCTTATATATGTATGTGTATATATTAACCTCTGCTTACCTTTTACTTATTTGGTCATACTTATTAATTTGCATAGATTTGGTGGTCTTCTCTTGGGAGGCCTTGAGAACAAATGGGAAGGAATGACCTCCTCTGTAGCCAAGAGGTTGATCCTTCTCCAAGAATGAACTGATTTTATTTTATTAAAGTTTTCTTGTTTTGGTCTTTTCAGAGATTCTTGGTTTCCCTTCTATTTGTTTTATTTTTTGTTTCACTTGTATATTTTGAGCTGCCTCAGAGACTTTATTTTGGTGATTGATCCTAGTGGCTTTTTATTTATGTGCTGGATGTAATTTTTTAGAGAAGAATCGAGTTGTATCTTGTTCTTCTAAACTCCACCACCATCAAATCCCAAAATACAAAAACACCCTAAACCTTTTGATTCTCTTAGAATCTGCCTAGGTGACCGGTCTCCCAATTTCTGTTGAAAGAAAACATAAAAGATATTAATGGATAGTTGGTTTTGTGTTCTTCTCACCCTGTAAGAACTCTTACCTTTTAAAAGAGTAATTCTGGCGATGAAATGACTTAATCCACTTTGGCACCGTGGAAGGAACACTTCACAGTATGTCTCTTTCTGGCCAAGGTCACATACTAGACGTTAGATCAGCTGGAAATCTTCTCTGGGCTCCTGTCAGGTCATTATGAGATGAGGACAGTGCTGTATCTGGGTGAAGGCAGCCTGCCTGCCTGCCTGGTTTCCCAGGGTTGGGGGCCCTGTCTGCACCCATGAGTCCTGTCCATTGCTTGAGCTAATCTGAATCTGGAAAGAGGTGGGACTTAGACTGAGGCATGGTGGGTATGAGTCCTGGGCCACAGGACTCCTTGTTCCACCTTGTTGGCCCTGGCTGTAGGACTGGGTCTGTGCCATGATTCTCATTTAGCAATCTACCTGGTAATGTGGCCTTGTACCCCAGTCTTCCTTTGGGCTTAGGAGTTTTTGTTTGTTTGTTTCTCTTTCCTCCTTTGGTTTGAGTCCTTCTTTATGTGTTCTTAGCCACTGGCAAGAGTAAAGCACAGACAGCTCTGGGAACAAAGCTCACTGTCCTGTGTTAGCATCGGATGCCTCAACTCTTGAGCCTGTTGGAGTGGCTGTCCCGAAGCTGACCCTTGCTCCAACCTTGCCTGAGCTTGGACTGGTCCTCCGCGTGGACCCTGTGCCCTGCACTCCCTGGCTGCCCTTACTGGAGCAGTACACAGGGCTGACTGGTCTGTGTCCCCTCTAGCCATGGGCTCTAGGGCTCAGCCTATCCGTTCTGGAGCAGGCCTTGAGTGACCATGCCAAGCTGCATCAGCCACTCTCCTGAGATATACTCTGACTCTGAGATGTGTATTTGGATGTTTCTGAAGTTACTGAGCTCTGATGGCAGAAATTTTAGATACTGGAATAGGTTTATTAGAGAGAGTTCTAGCTTGGTACTCTTTCCATAGGCTCCTCTAATCATGCCATATCATTGGCCCTACTCTGCGTATGATAAGTTTAGTGTTGATCTCAGTTTATCTAGGCACTTCCACTGTGGCTGAGTCGTGTTTGCCTTGTGGCATCCTGTGTACTAACGAGAACAATGAGTCAGCATCCATAGCAAGACCCCTCCCTCTGATAAGGGGAGCATCTACAGAGAGACCAGATTTCTGTGTCCTCAGCCTGATTATCTTACTTCCTGAGGACCAACTAAAGGCCAGGCACTGGGTATATAAAGACATATGGGGGATCTCCACTTATCAGCCGAGAACATTCTTTTGTTCATCTGACAAATATTTACTGAGTATTGACGATGTGCTAAACATTAGGTGCTGGGGATATAACAGTGACCAGAACTAAGACCCTGCTCTCAGGGAGATCATTGTATTCTAGTGGGGGGCAGGGTCAAGGGTGGTGGGGAGGGTGGTCAGGGAAAGCTTCTCTGACAAGGGGGCACTGAGCAGAGGCCTGAATTCAGCGACAGGGTGGATATGGGGGAAAAGCGTTTCAGATAAAAGGGACCACAAGTACACAGAAGTTCTAGTAGGAGCCACAGGTGACACTGTAGTTAGACAAGACACCTGCCTCACAGGGATGAATCACCTTCCAGAGCAGCATGGGCTTAGCTGATGCTATTTGTTGTTGTGTCTCCCAAAATGTGGAGCCGTGATCTTGGGTGGCTCTTACAGTGGTTTTAGGTGATATGTGGACATGGGATTAAATAATATTGAATCACATGATGGAAAAGTTATTTCCTTTTTTATTTCCATCTCAGTCCTGATAAGAATGATAGGAGGTCCTCATGCTTAAAGCCTTCTGTGGGCAGCAGTATTTAGCTAGAATTTAGTTGTAATTGCTTTTTTTTTTTGGTATCAATTGAATTCGTTCCTTCCATTTATGTCAAGGGAAACTTTTCTATAATATTTATGAAGTTATTTTTAAAAATACATCACTTTTAGAGAGTAAAATAGTGGTTTTTAAAGGCTATAAAGGGTAGGGGGAGGAGAAGATGGGGGAGAGGTTGGTTAATGGATATAAAATTACAGCTGTATAGGAGGAATTCTAGTGTTCCTTAGGTATCTAGGGTGAATATGGTTAACAATAATTTATTGTGTATTTTCAAAAGGCTAGAAGAGAGGATTTTGAATGTTCCCAACACAAAGAAATGATAAATATTTGTGGTGATGGATATGCGAATTACCCTGATTTGATCATTACACATTGTATACGTGTATACATATACACTCGATATATCACTCTGTATGACATAAATATGCACAGTTATTAGGTGTCAAAAATAAAAGGAGAAAAGTTATATAGGAATATTGAATAGGAAATAAAATTAAAGTATTCCAAATTATTTAGGGAAAAAACCATTACTTTTATTTAAGCAAAAGTAAATCAACATAAAGAAAAAAACTAAGAAAATAATGACAGTGCGAGTATGCAGCAAAAGTGTGAAGATACTTTTCATCATATATTTTTTCATTTAAAAAGAGAAATAGGAGTTTAGGGGAGGAACTATTGCCTGGCTGGCATAGTTAAGGAAGGAAATTTCCAGTTCTAGTTCAGATAGGTATTTTCTTTCTTTGAGAGACAGTGTCCCACTCTGTTGCTTAGACTGGAGTACAATAGCGCAATCACAGCTCATTGCAAACTTGAACTCCTGGTCTCAAGGGATCTTCTGGCATAACTGGGACTACAGGTGTGAGCCACCATGCCCAGCTAATTTTTTTAATTCTTTTTTTGTAGAGACAGGATCTTGCTATGTTGCCCAGGCTGGTCTCGAATGCCTGGCTTCAAGCCATCCTCCCACCTTGGCCTCCCAAAGTGCTGGGATTACAGGCATGAGCCATTGTGCCCAGCCTCAGCTTCACAGTTTTGCTCATTCAGTTTATGCACAGTAACAGGAATTGGTTAAATGTATTAGAATTACTAAATTTATAAGTTTTCCAAATTTAAAACACATTTCTCTGCTAGTGAAAAAAAGTCAGCAAGATGGAGCCCTCTCCTGGTATTATGGAATTTATCTCATTTTTGTCTGAGAAAACAGAGGCCAAGGGGGATTAAGTCAACTTGCCTGTGATCACATAGCTAGTTAATGTAATTTATTGCTGGGAGTAGAATCCAGGCCTCCCGACTCTTGATTTAGGATGTTTTCTGCTGCGCAATCTTGGCTCCCTACTGGGTTTGAAATGGAATTGCATTACGTTGTAGTGTTAATAATTGAAAGAGGCTTTTTTCTTTATTACACTAATGCATTTTTTTTTTTCAGTTTAAGAGGAACATTTTCAAGGGCTTTTAAAGGTATACTGCGATGAGATTTTACCAAAATATTTTATTTCTATTAATGTTAATTTTAATCATTTAAAAGGAAATTATGATAGTTTAGTACTGCATTTTGTCAGATTTCTTTTCTCCCTGCTTCTGCAAGGCTGATGTAAAGGAAAAGTGAAATGCTTTTATTGAGTATTTATGGGACTGAGGAAATAAGGCACTTGTTGGCAGCTAATTGCAGCTCTTTCTAGGAATAGCAAACCATGTGACAGGTCTTGCCCCAGCAGGGATACCTCCATTTCACTTTTAAAAATGGATTTGATGTTCTTTTTGCATAGAATTCCAACTGTGACCTTTTTTCTTTCTCCTGTGGATGTATGGACCATTTGGCTACATCAATCACCCTATTGACCATCAGGGTTGATTTAGCTCGGTGTTTCTTAGCCCTGGCTGTGCATTGGAATCACCTGGGTCTCAAAAACTACTGATGCCCAGGCTTTATCCCAGGTCAATTCATTACAAAATCTCTGGAGGTGGGATCTGAGCAATGGTATTAAAGAGACACACATGCCCATGCATACAATCAGGCACGTGCACAAATGCCTCACTAGGTTATTTTAAAGTGCAGCCAGGGTTGAGAACCTTGAGATTTGACCAGCTGGTTAGGTGCATGCCTCCTTTCTCACTAGTCCTCCCCAAGTATGGGCCTCCCAAACCTGTGCCCTTGCTTGACGAGTTGTTTCTATGTTTAGGTCAGAGCAGATAGAAGCGCGGTAGGAATGGAGGTGTAGAAGGATATGTGTTCACAGATGTTTTTATTCCTTGAATTTCTTGAACATTGTTGCTCAGGAATGTTCCAGAATCTCAGACTTCATACAGGTGTGATTCTACTATAAACATGAAAATCCATTAGAGCTCTATGGGAATACATAGGCTAGATACCCATAACAATGAAATTGGAGAGTTTTAAATTGCTGGTGAATTTGAATTTGGGGAATTATTTTCATTGCCTGTTCACATTGTTTGGTACAGTAATGACAAACTACCCACAATGCTTTGTGCTCTGTAGATCAAGCTGTGTCCAAATGGAGACGAAACCTGCCAGTGAAGAATGAGTTAGATGCTGCTCTCAGATACAAAGGGAGCTGAAGATGGCTTGAGGGTGGCAGGTAGGAGGAGAGAGACAAATAGCCAGTCAGAAATAGTGGGACTGGGCTAGTATGTCTTTCTTGGGGTGATCAGACAGGCTGTCTGTCTGCCCATGGTTTTTGTTTGTAATTAAAAATGCATTGCAGTCTTTTCTGTGTCTCGCAAAGAACTTAGGATAGTATCAGTAAGATAATAATCATAATAATTATTGGGAGCTTACTGTTTGTCAGGTACTATTCCAAGTCCTTTGCATTTATTAATTCATTTAATCCTAACAATATACCTTGATGAGGCAGGTGTTATTATTACCCTTATTGCACAGATGAGAAAATGTAGGCACAGTGATGTTGAATAACTTGCTCAAGGTCACACAACATAATAGAGTCAAATTTGTAATCCAGACACTGTGACTTCAAAGCCTGCTAATTCATATCCTATAAAAACACTTTCTCAGAAATTCACTTTTCCCCTGACCCCCCATTCTGATAACCTGTGGCTGCTCCAGAGCCCATCATTACCAGCCTCATTCTCCTTCCAGAACCTCTCTCCTCCAATCTCTCCCAGACACCAGCCTGAGGAGCTTTTCTGCCTTTCTCTTTCCTGCCTATTGTCCTAAGGCTAATTCCTGGTTTTACCTCTCTCTTCTCCATCTCTCATTTGTTGTGTGTATGGGTGGGTGGGGGTTAGGGTCTAATGTAAGACTATATGGGGGTCAAGGAACAGAGCTCCTGGGTTTCTCCCAGTCCCACTTGCTACCTTGAGAGTGAAAGAAAACTAAATCTTTTTGGCTGTAATCAGGAGATAGTCAGTGTGTTGGCTCCCCTGATGTTGGTGTCAGGTCCCATTTTTGCAGCTCTTAAATCATGCTATCTAAAGCTGTCAGTTCCAATAACCAGCTTTTCTGGTGTCCTAACTTCAGAGTTTAACCAAATGCAAGGTAGCATTCTTGTTTTGTGGGTATAGTTCAAACTTGTAGCTTTGCTTTTGTAGCTAGCTACAGGAATGTTTGCTTTACTTAATTTTAATAGGTGGCTGTGTTTATACTTGTTCCTAAGTTTGGGCAGTAAGGAATATGAAAAATATATATATATATATGTAATTCTTTGGAGGACATTTCCCCCAGATTAAAAAAATAAAAGTGTTGTGCTTTTCCAAACAGTAAATTTGAATTGCAAAGGAAATTACAATTCAATTGCAAAGGAAATCTTCTAGAAGAAGATTTGGGCAGGTTTCAGTCCTAGGCTTTATTTTGTTAATGTTATAAAAGAAACCTTAACTCCTTGTAAGAAGTGCCAAGTTGACAATTCCTGGAAATGTACATGTTCTATTTATGCTATTACACTCAGCACCATAGCAGAGATGGTGGCAACACTGTTACCAAAATAACACTGCTGAGATGTAGTAAGTGGCAAACAAGAGGCTTGTGGTTTTGTAACCTAAATACAAGGCTCTTAAAACATCTCTGTTCTACCATTTATTGATAAACTATATGGGTGCTGAGTGATAATGGTGAAGTTTTATGGAGAATTATAGTTCAGGTAGAGCATATCTTATCTTGTTGCTAGAACTAGAGAAAGTTACAGCTGGAAGGGATCTTAGAGACCCCTACTTTGCAGATGAATAAATGAAGAGATATAAGCAAGTCTAACAGCATGTATACGGGCTCTTTGGTTTAAGCAGGACTTCATGCTAACGTGAACAATTAATAGGAGTTTCTCTGAAGTATACTGGATAGTTCATAACTTTGAAGGAATAGGCTAAAATTCCAGGGCTCAATAGGGCAGGAATTGAGTCAACACTGGGGGCTCTCAGGCCACTGGTTAACCATCCCCAATCAATTTCTTCCACTGTGCCTTCCCTCAAGATTCAAAGACTATTGGCTGAGCTTGGGTCACAAGCCCTTCCCTTAGGGACACTAGAATCACCTGGAGTGGAGAAAGGCAGTTCCAAAAGGAAGAGAGGGAAGCTGATTGAAGCAAGAGATGTCTACTTTATCATCCCCATTCTTTTTGTATTGAATAGGTCTCACATCCATGGGTCTGGAAAGAAATGATAGTCCTTTAAGGAAAGAGGATGGGGTCCTCAAACTTTTTAAACAAGGGGCCAGTTCACTCTCCCTCAGACCGTTGGAGAGTGCATACTGTGGGCCCGGGACGAGTTGGCTGCTAAGCAGGACAGGCAGCGGTGGCAAAAACACCTGGCGGGCCGGATAAATGTCCTCGGTGGGCTGCATGTGGCCCGAGGGCCATAGTTTGAGGACACCTATACATCTTAAGATAGTAAGGCCCAGGTTGAGGGCAAAAGGTGGTAGAGAAAGCACAGGAGAGCAGTTTTTGGAGCAGGAGAGGTCTCCCTACATCTTTTCAAATCAGAATATATTGGGGAAATAAATGGATTGAGAATGTCAATGTAGAGAGGAGATTAGAAAGAGAATTTGGACTGGGTACTAGTCTAAGAGCTTTAGATACATAAACTCACTTCATCCTCATAATAGTCCTTTGAAGTAGGTATGACTATTATCATTTGTATTTTACAAATGAAGAGATTAAGGTGTTAGAGAAATTGCCCAAGGTCACACAACTTGTCATAGTGGAACTGAGATTTGAACACTGACAGTCTGGCTCACAGTCCACGCTTCTAATCACTAGGCTATTGTATCTGTATCTCTAGTACCAGTTCTTAGTTCTGATTGGAGTCACATGGCTTAGATGACCTGACTTGGGCTAGCTACAGCTGCTTTATTCTCTCTTTCTTGCCTCAGGTCTCACATGTAGCTAACATTTTCATTGTGTATGTCAGTCTCTTTTTTAAACAGTTTTCCAAATAGGAGATTTTTTTAAAAGTACCAAAGAAGATAAAACATGTTTTCTAAGAAATGTGATTGGACAAAATATAATAAAAATTTTGAATGAGATTGACATGGAAATTTTTGTTTAGTCTTTAAACTTATCTTTTCCCTATCAATCTTTTGGTTATTATCAGTTATGTGATGGTGCTGTGGGCAAATAGGCCTTTTTAGGCCTTTCATATTTGTTTGAGCCCTTTCATTCCTGCATGTACCAGTCAAGATACATTCAGGAGACAGAAACCACACAGTAATTTGAACAGAGAAAATTTAATATAAATAACTTTTAACTAGCAAAAAGTTAACCATGGTTAACTGCTAAAGAAGTAAAAGAGGTCTATAAGTAATGCAGGAATAGCAAATGGAAGAAGCTACTTTTTCTGGGATTGAAGGATAGAACAGGATATTGTCACTAAGAACTTGGAAGAGGCATCTTCCCACCTCCAAGACTGAGATTCAGATCTCATTAAAGATGAATTGACTGCCACATGAGCTATAAGAGCAGCCTACCTGGTAGTGAACTTCAGGAAAGTATAGAGAAATAATTTAATGAAATCAGGAAAATAATAAATGACCCAAATAGGAAATTTAACAGAAATTGAAATTATACCAACTCCCCCCCCAAAAACCCACAGAAACAAATTATGAAGCTGAAATAAAGTGAATGAAATGAAAACTACAATAGAGATTGTTAACTGCAGAATTGATCAAGCAGAGGAAAGAATCTGTGAAATTGAAGACAAGTTATTTAAAATATACAGTTGGAGGAGAAAAACGAATGAAAAGGATTGGAGAAAGCTTACGAGATGTATAGGGCAACATCAAAAGAGCAAATATGTGAGTAATAGGAGTTGAAGAGAAAGAAGAGAGAGACTAAGTGGTAGAAAGCTGTTTTAAATAAATATTAGCAGAAAACTTTCAAAATCTGGAGAGAAATATAAATATGTAGGTACAGGAAGGTCAAAGGTTTCCAATGAGATTTAATCTAAACAAACTATACTAAGACATATTATAATTAAACTGTCAAAAATCAAAGACAAAAAGAGAATCTTGAAAGCAGTAAGAGAAAAGAAGCAAATAACATATAATGGAGTTCCAATAAGGCTAGCTGTGGATTTCTCAGCAGAAACCTTAGAGGCTAGGAGAGAGTGGGATGACAAATTCAAAATACTGATGGAAAAAACTGCCAACTAAGAATACTATACCTGGCAAGGCTATCCCTTCAGAAATGAAGGAGCGTGAGATAAAGATTTTCCCAGACAAACAAAAGCTGAAGGAGTTCATCACCACCACATCTGTCTTAAGAAATGCCAAAGATAGTTCTCCAAGTGGAAAGAAAAGGTACTAATTGATCAAATGAGAATATATGAAAGTATAAAATTTACTGATAAAAGTAAGTCCACAGTCAAATTCAGAATAACACTGTAATGAGTGTGTGTAAATTACTTACATATTTAGTATGAGGGTTAAAAGTATTAAAAAATAGATACAGCAATTTGTAAAGGGATACATAAAATAAAAATATATAAATTGTGATATCAAAAACTTAAAATGTGGGGAGGGGGAGTGAAAGTGTAGAGTTTTTGTATATGATCAAAATTAAGTTGTTATTAGCTTAAAACAGCCTGTTATAATTATAAAACATGTTGGGTAAACCTCATGGTAACCACACAGCAAAACTTATAGTAGGTACACAAAGGATGAAAAGTAAGGAATCAAAGCATATCACTAGAGAAATATCACCTGATCACAAAGGAAGACAGCAAGTGAGGAAGGAACGAGGATCTCCAAAGCAATCAGAAAACAATTAACAAAAAGGCAGTATCAAGTCTTTCTCAGTAATTACCTTGAATGTAAATGGATTAAATTCTCCATTCAAAAAACAGAGTAGCTGAATGGATAACAAAATAAGACCCAACTATATGCTACCCAGAAGAGACTCATTTCACCTTTAATAATACACATACACTAAATGATTTTCTATGAAAATGGAAACCAAAAGAAAGCAGAGGCAATTGTGCTTATTTATATCAGATAAAATAGACTTTAAGTCAAAATCTGTAAAAAGAGTCAAAGAAGCCCATTATATGATGATAAAGAAGATATAACAGTTGTAAATATATGCACTTTTTAGGTGTATATAGGTGTATATTAGGTGTAAATATATTTAGGTGCACTTAAATATATAGATGAAACATTAATAGATCTAAAGGGAAATAGTAAGGAACTTTAATATCCCACTTTCACAATGGACAGATCACCTAGACAGAAAATTAATAAAGAAACAATGGGCTTAAACTACACTTTAGACCAAATGGGCCTACGAGACATATACAGAACATTCCATCTGACAGCATCAGAATATACATTCTTTCCAAGTACACATGGAACATTCTATAGGATAGGTATATTATGCCACTAAACAAGTCTGAACAAATTAAGACGACTTGAATCATATCAAGTACCCTTTCTAATGACGGTGGTATAAAACTAGAAATCAATAACAGGAGGAATTTAAGAAAATTCACAAATACATGGAAATTAACGTGCTCCTGAACAACCAATGGGTCAGAGGAGAAATTAAAAGAGGAATTAAAAATATCTTGAGACAAATGAAAATGGACATACAATGTACCAAAACTTATAGGATGCAGAAAAAGTTCTAAGAGGGAAGTTTATAATAATAAATGCCTACATCAAAAAAGATCTCAAATAACCTAATGTTATACATCAAGGAACTAGAAAAAGAAGAATAAACTCAGTTCAACATTAATAGAAGGCAGAAAATAATAATGATCAGAACAGAAATAAATGAAACAAATTAGAAAAACAATAGGAAAAAAAATCAATGAAACTAAAAGTTGGTTTTGAGAAAAACCAGACACTGACAAACCTTTGGCTAGATTAAGAAGAGTGAAAACTCGAAATGAGAAATGAAAGAGGAAACATTACAATTGATACCACAGAAATACAAGAGGTTGTAAGAAACTACTATGAATAAATAAATGCCAACAAATTGGATAACCTAGAAGAAATGATCAAATTCCTAGGCACATGCTACCTACCAAGACTGAATTATGAAGAAATAGAAAATCTGAACAGACAAATAATGAGTTAAGGAGATTGAATACATAATAAAAAGTCTGCTATTAAGAAAAGCCTGGAACCTGATGGCTTCACTGCTAAATTCTACCAAACATTTAAAAAAGGACAAATACTAATACTTTTCAAATTCTTCTACAAATTGAAGAAGAGGGAATACTTCCAATCTTATAAGGCCAGCATTTACCTTGATACCAAAGCCAGACAAGGACACAACTAGAAAAGAAAATTCCAGGCCAGTATCCCTGATGAACATAGATGCAAAATTTGTCAGCAAAATACTAGCAAACTGAATTAAACAGCACATTAAAAGGATCATTCATCATGATCATAGGAAAACAAGGATGATTCAACATCCACAAATCAATAAATATGACACAGCACATTAACAGAATGATGGATGAAAACCATATGATCATCTCATAGGTGCAGGAAAAGCACTTGGTCAAAACACTTGACAAAATTCAATATCCTGTCATTATAAAAACTCTCAACAACTTAGGTATAGAAGGAATGTACCTCAACACAATAAAGGTTGTTTTTATAAACAATATTTTAACAAACCCACAGCTAACATCATACTCAAGTGTTGGAAAGTTGAAAGCTTTTCCTCTATGATCAGGAACAAGATAAGGATGCCCACTCTCACCACTCTTACGCAGCATACTACTGGAAGGTCTAGCCAGAGGTATTAGGCAAGAGAAAGATATAAAAAGTATCTAGATTGAAAATGAAGTAAATTGTCTTTGCTTGCAGGCAACATGATCTTATATATAGGAAACTGTAAAGATTCCACCAAAAAATTGTGAAAACTAATAAAGGAATTCAGTAAAGTTATAGGATACAAAATTAACAAATAAAAATCAGTAGTGTTTCTATATACCAACAACAAACTACTAGTATTTGAAAAAGAAATCAAGGAAAAAATCCCATTTTCAATAGCTATAAAACTCAAAGAGGTGAAAAACCTGTATACTGAAAACTATAAACATTGATGAAAGAAACGGAAGAAGATACAAATAAATGGAAATAAACTCCATGTTTGTGGATTAGAAGAATTAATATTGTTAAAATGTCCATACTACCCAATGCAATCTACAGATTCAGTGTGCTATCAAAATTCTAGTGATATTTTTCACAGAAATAGAAAAAAAATTCTAAAATTCATATGGAACCACAAAAGTCCCTGAATAACAAAAGCAATCTTGAGCAAAAAAGAACAAAGTTGGAGGCATCATACTACCTGACTTCAGATATACTACAAAGCTATAATAGTGAAAACAACATGGTAGTGACATAAAAACAGACACATAGACTAATAGAGAGTCCAAAAATAAATTCATGTGTTTAAAGTCAATTGATTTTCAACAAAAGTGCCAAGAACACACAATGGGGGAAAGTATAGTCTCTTCAATAAATGGTTTTGGGACAACTGGATATGCAGAAGAATGGAATTAGCCCCTTATCTTATGTCATATACAAAAATCAACTCAAAATGGATTAAAGACTTAAACATAGGACCTGAAATTATAAAACTACTAGAAGAAAACAAAGGAGAAAAGCTCCATGATGTTAGTTTGGGCAATGATTTTTTTTGGATATGACCACAGAAGCATAGGCAACAAATGCAAAAATAGAGAAATGGGATTACATCAAACTAAAAAGCTTCTGTACAGCCAGGAAACAACAAAGTGAAGAAGCAACCTACAAAATGGGAGAAAATATTTGCAAACTTTTCTTACCACTGAGTTTAAGGAAAAAAAAGAAAATATTTACAAATTGTATATCTAATAAGGGGTTAATTTCCAAAATACACAAGGAACTCTGGCAATTCAATAGCAAGAAAACAAAATAACCCAATTAAAAAATGGGCAAAGGACCTGAATCGACATTTCTTAAAAAAAGACATACAAATGGCCAACAGGTACATGAAAAAATGATCAGCATCACACATCAACAGGGAAATGAAAATTAAATAATGATGTTATATGACCTCATACATGTTAGAATTGCTATTATCAAACAGATGAAAGATAAGCATTGGCAAGGATGTGGACAAAAGGGAACCTTTGCATACTTGTTGGTGGGAATGTAAATTAGTACAGTCGCTATGGAAAACAGTATGGAGATTTCTAAAAAAATTTAAAATAAAACTACCATATGGTCCATCAATCCCATTACTGGGTATATATCCAAAGGAAATTCTGTGGGTTCTACATCTGTGGGTTCAGCCAACCATGGAATGAAAATATTTGAAAAAAAATACAAGAATAAAAGATAATACAAGTAAAAAAAATACAGAATAAAAACTATTTACAATGCATTTACATTGTATTAGGTATTATAAGTAATCTAGGGATGATTTGAAGTATACAGGAGGATGTATGTAGTTATATGCAAATACTATACCATTTTATAACGTATCAAGGACTTGAACATCTGTAGATTTTGGTGTCTGCTACTGAGGCATAAAGAGTAAATTTTAAGTATTCTCATCACAAAAAAATGTTAAGAATTTGAGGTAATGTATATGTTCGTTATCTTGATTTAGCCATTACACAATGTCTGTGTGTTTTGGGAGACACTGTGATCTGAATGTCTCCTAGAATTGAACTTAATCTTCATTTTGGTGGTAGTAAGCAGTAGGGCCTTTTGGGAAGTCATTAAGTCATGAGGGCCTTGCCCTCAGGAATGGCGTAGTGCAGGAGGGAACTAGTTTAGGCGCTTTTGCATTCTTCTGGGTGAGAACACAATGTTAGCACCTTCTGCATATGAAGACTTGGCAAGAAAGCCCTCACCAGACACCAAATGCCCAAACTTTGATCTCGGATTTTCAGCCTCCAGAACTGTGAGAAATTTCTATCGTTTATAAATTACCCAGCCTGTGGTATTTTGTTGTAGCAGCAAAAATGGACTAAGACGATAGACATATTTCAAAATATGCATGATAAATATATACAATTTTTATTTGTCAATTAAAACAATAAATTAATTAAAAATGATAACCACTGTTTATAATAAATGAGTAGTCCCAAAATTTGAGTTTTTACTAAAGCAGAGGAAAAATCTCTTTTCCTCACTCATCCTAGGTTCATGGCTGAGGCGCCGATCACAAAACAAGATAAACAAGAGAAAAGTATACAAATCTTTTTCATATAAATTTTACAAAACACAAGAAATTTTATAAGGGAATGAGGACCCCAAGAGATGGTTAAATTTATGCATTTTTATGCTAGGTTTGATGAAGTGTGGATAGTTGTGAAGAAATATGATTGGAAAAAGTGCATGATCTAATGGTAATAAACTGTAGGAAACTTAGCCAGGCCTGTTCATTCATATTCTTCTCTGTGACCTGTATCTTCAGAGATAAGTATTCTCCTTTCCTCTGGATAGAGGGAAGGCACCCCTCACTTGAGGGTCTTATGACCTGTTTCCAGGGAAGGTCATAAAATCCCTTCTAGGTTTTATGACCTATTTTGAAGGAGAAGAACGTGGGGAAGGTGAGAGTGACCGCCCTGCTTCTGCTGTTTTCTCAGATTCCAAGTGCCATGTATCGGGCCACTATGTCCTGAACCCCATCATTACCATAGGAAATTCAGTTTCAGAAGCTCTTTTTTCCTAAACTCCAGTTATTTCTAGAACATTATTATTTACTTGACACTAATGCTTAAATCTAGGATTTCTTATGTGATGCCAAATAAAGAAGAAAATTTAGAAGATTATATGTGTGTGTGTGTAACAAAATATATATATATTTTTCTTCAGAGAGTCAAACTTCTGAATCAACTTGAAGTAGTCTTTTCAAATTATTATCAAGCCTTGTTGCTATTTCAGTTAGCAGAGGGCAGGGGTGGGAAGCATTGGACTTAAATGACCTTCTCCAAGTGACTCTTAAGGAACTAGGAAGAGTATCTTTCACTCTGCTGTTTAAAAGTATTTTTGTTTATCTTTTTATGAGCATACTATTTCAAAGTGTCTCACTAGATTATTACATAACCTGATTTTTTTCGATGTCTGTTGTTTATATGCTTTTAACTATTAAGTTTCTAAATCCTTTCTCTTCATTGTTTTTTCCCCAAACTGTTGGACTGTGGGTGAGTAAGCTTTTGCCAGTGGCATTTTAAAATATATTTATATCCTTCAGGTAGACTAGATTTATAAATATGTGGGTGTTCTGGGTAGTAGAGTGGATTTTTTTCCCCTTGTACTTGGAAATGCATTCCTGATGACTTTTTTCATCAAGTCATAGAATGTATTTCAAAGAGACGGTTAAAATCTTTGGCAGAATAATCCTGTCCCTTCCCCCTCACTCCTTATTACCTGGTTAAACACCATAAACCACTGTAGGAAGTAGAAGGTGGTAGAAGTCAGTGAAAAAAGCACAGCATGAGAAACTCTAACACTTAGCTTCCTGTTTCATTTCAGCAAGCATTTACTGAACGTCTACTATGTGCCAGGAGTCAAATAGGTACAGAAATTAATAAGCTATAATCCTTGCCCGGAAGGTGCTCCATATATATGAGATAATACAGGTAAAGTACTTAGGACAGAGCCTGGCACGTAGTAAGTGTTGGTTGTTGTTATCATTAGATGGAACCGAAAAGTTAAGACCGAGAGAGCTGTGAGGGGGACAGTGACTGCTCCACTTGGCCCGTGGTAAGGCAGCACTGGGGCAGGCTTTAGAGAGAGCATGTACGCTTTTCAGTTAATGTTGAAGGTGAGTAGGAGTTCGCTAGGAAGGCACAAGGGGAAGGGCATTCTGGGCCGAGGCGATCAAAAGTGCCAGTGTGTGGAGGCAGGGCTGTAAGTTGTGTGTGCCTGGTGCCCAGTGAGTTTAGGGTGGGGCGGTGGCAGCTGAGGCTGGAGGTTCAGGCACAGGACCGCTCAGTGGGGGCCCTGAGTACCATGTAAAGGCGCAACAGGTGATGAGCAAAACTGATGAATTTTGAGAAGGGGATTAACATGACAGACTTTCATTGAGAAAGATCATTCTGGTTGCCTATGGATGGGAAGCCGGCAGAAAAGGGACCAAGGAGCCCAGGTAGGAAGCTGTTGGAGTAATCTAGATGAAAAACTGTGAGGACGAGGCTCTGGTTTGAGAACAGAGAGAAGGGGAATGGGATTGAGAGAGATTTAGGAGGAAGAATTAGAACTTGGGTTCTCGATGGAGTGATACGGGCCCCAAGGGTGAAAATTGATTCCGGGATGGTTGGGAGAGGGCATATAAAAATATCTTATATATTGCAATGATTTGTAGTCTTCCAAAGAGCCACAGTATGTAAACAGAGACATAGATCAGTGGAGTTAAAATTTCACAGGAGGGGGTGCAGTTAGGGGGAAAATGTCTAAAAAAATCTTCTTAGAGAGGTAATAAAGAGAAAAAAGGTTGAGAAGCACTGGATTAGAAGGATTTATTGCCAGATTGAGTCAGGGCTGGGGGAAAAGGAGGATTCTAGGATGACATACAGAGTTCTGGTTTGTATAGCTCTGCAAATCCACTGGGATAGGGTACACGGGAGGAGGATGGGTTTGATGGGTTGGTGTACAGGTTATGCTTGGGAATTTAAAATAATAGTGACTCACATTTATTGAGCACTGATTGTGAGCTAGTCCTTTAAGTGCTGTACATTTATCAATAATATGAGGTATAGATACTATTATTGTTCCCATTTTTTAGATGAGGAAGCTGAAATCCAGCCCAGGGCCACATACACACAACATTTCTTTCTATTAAAACCTCTGTAAGCATTTGGAGATGTGGCTCTAAGCCTAGCATAAAGTCCTCCTACTTTTTATCTGCTGCGTGAGGTCAGGTGGGTTATTTTTGATTTTTTTCCCTAAATTTTAATTGCTTTGTGTGTGAAAGAGATGCCTCTTGCTTATCTCCAGTGGTAGTTGTTAAGATTAAATGACAGGATATGTCAAGGAATCTTTGAAAACATAAAGTGCTGTGTAAATTAACCTTATCTGGTACCCAGTAGGTAATCAATGAATGCTATTTATCTTTCTTGCTTTTCCCTTCTCTGTTCACAGAGCTCCCAGAGCATTTAAAGGATAAAATAAGAGGCTCTCATCCTGTCTTTTTTGTTGCAACTGCCTGAATGTCATCTGATTCTTCCCCTCTTTTTAATCCCTAAGGATGACTCAGGCAGATTTCATTTACTTGGGTTTTCATGAATGTTCTTCTCCCATCCAAACATGGTGATGCACTGCTTAAGCTGTATCATTTGGCTTCTGCCCCTTGCATCAGTGACCTTTGGTTAAGTCCATGGATGTTTCTCAGGTGGCTGCTTGCTGTCTTGGCAGGATTTGACATTGGGGGCAGCAGTCTCATTCATTCTTGCTGTTGCCTCCTCCTTGGTCCTGTTGTTCCTCCCACCTCTCCATCTTCTGCTTCTCAGCTTGTTACTCTGCATGTCTCCTAAATGCTTGTCCTCTCCTGAGCTCTGTGATATCCTTCTTATACTCTCGCTGGTACCATTCTCCTTGGGCAGAGCCCATCAGCACCCTTGGCTTGATGATCGCCTCAATGCTAATTGTTCCTAAAACTCTATGTCCAGCCCAGATAGATATTTCCACTTTGATACTCTGTACCTTAACTCAATATGGCCAAAGTAAAACTCCCCATATCTCACATCAAAATTCCTCCTCCTCAATTATACTTATTTTCTTTTTTGTTTTCTATTCTATTTATTCTCCAGTGAGTATATTATTACATAATCAGAAGACCTTTTTTTTTTTTTTAAAAGAACTTATCCCAGACATCATCTCTTTCTTGAAGCTTTGTATGATCCCTTCAACTCTCTTCTGTGTTTCCAAGGTACCAGGGGCATATTTCTGTTTTGGCACATACATGCCATGTTATAATTTTGTCCCCAAGTAGACTATGAGTTTGTTGAAGGCAAGAACTTAGTTTTTAATCTTTATAGCCTCAGAACCTAGAACATTGCCATGGACCTGGTGGGGCCAATAAATGTGGGCCGAATGAATGAAAATTTATTTTCTCACAGTTCTGGAGACTGGAAGTCCAAGATCAAGGTGTTGGCAGGTTTGGTTTCTTCTGAGCCTGTTCCCTTGGCTTGCAGATGGCCACTCTCTTGCTGCTGCTTCATGTGTCCTTTCCTCTGTGCATGTGCATCTCTGGTGTCTCTCCATATGGCCTAATCTCCTTTTATAAGGACACTGGTCAGATTGGATTAGAGCTGCCCTAATGGCCTTATTTGAGTTTAATTACTACTTTAAAGACTATCTCCAAATACTGTCAGATTCTGAGGTTCTAGGGGTTCAGGCTTCAACATATGAATTTTGGGGAGACAAAGTTCAGCCAATGACACTATTATTGCTGTTTTTAAAATTATTTTTCAGGTTTTCCTGGATAGCCAGCCGATGTAACTCTTTAGTATTTGACCCTTAATGAAAGTAATTCTTTGACATTTCTTAGTGGCTTCTATTAAGAGTTTGCTGAATGAATTAGCCATTCATTTTACCAGACTTAAGACAGAGTTTGTTCTGGTCTCCATCCAATGCAATTTCTGACTTGTCTGTCTAGTTATTAATCCATGTTACCGGCATTATTAGTAACTTTTGTAATAATGAAATTTCACATGGGAGGATGCCCTTTACCTCCTTATTGCTGAAAATTTCAGTCTTGCAGGTACAAGTTAGGTATAGGAGTGGGTACAGTGGTCAGAACCCTTGAAGCCCAGCTCTGCCCAGGTAGGTCTAAATCATTTTTTAAATGAAGAAAATTCCAAGATTGAAAATTTGAAGCTTTCAGGATTGGCCCCTTTGAACAGATTATTCCCAGGAATACAGCACAAAAACAAAATGAAAATTACCCCCTCCAACACACACGTATTCTAACAGACTTCTAACACTAGAACTGCCCTTGCCTGCTAACAGACTAATTTTGTGCATATAGTAGTCTTGGTTCTTAAATTATGGGCTCCTCCATTAATGCACATTTTTATGATGGTCAGCTTTCTTACAGTTTTATCTACCACCCATGCCCTGAACCAGTTGTTGGTTCCATGCTGACTTGGCTTTCACCCCTTAATTCCCCACGGATGCCCTAGAGACTTAGCCTCCTGCTGCTTTTTTGATGTCGAAGCTTTCCCCTTTTTTGGCTTGGGTTTCTTGTCCCACACACTGTAGTTTTCTAATTTCTTAATAGCTGTCCCTTCTTCCTCTTTTAGCACATTTTGCATTCACCTTCTCCCTGTTTTCTCTCTTCTCCCCAAACAGCCTGCTCCTTTTAGGAAAAAACTCAATGGTTTCTGAGCTAATTTTGATTTTTGCTCTCTACCTTGCCTTTGGTGTAGCACAGGGGTTGGCAAACTATGGCCCACAGGCCACATCTGGTCCACTAACTGTTTTTGTATGGCCAATGAGCTAAGATAGTTTTTACATTTTTAAATGGTTGAGAAAGGAAAGAAGAAGGCTTCATGATGTCTGAACATCACATGAAATTCAAGTCTCAATGTCTGTAATAAAGTTTTATTGGAACACAGCCTTGTTTATTTGTTACCACGTCTCTGGCTGCTTTCTCACTATACCAGCAGAGCTAAGCGGTTGCAATAGAGACCCGATGGCCCACAAGACCTAAAATATTTACTGTCTGGCCCTTTACAGAAAAAGCCACCCACCTCTGGTACATAGAGTGAGAAAGCCCAGAAAAAAACTTGGGCTTTTTCCAAAACAGCTTTGCCTTTTTCTTATGACCAGAACCAGCTTTGTTTACCTTTTTTTCCTTGGTGCCCAACAGAGTGCTGGATTAAAGCTAATGCTCAGTTCTACAATCATTTCTAGAGTCAAAACTGGGGAAGCTTTTCTTCAGGGTAAACTTTTCCTGTGTAAGTATGTCATTATCTTTGTTTTTTCTTTTGAATTAAATTTTGCCAGAAGAGATTCGTCATACCAGGGCCATTGAACCTTTCCTTTTATTTCTAAAATTGTACATAAGAGAAAATGAATTAGGTAAACCAAACAGATAAAACTCCTTTGTACTCTGCACACTCACACGAGGATTTAATTTCAGCTTATCCTGTGTACTTACTCATGGTTTAGTCTCAAGAGTTTTAAGTATTGGGGCGATGAGATAATGTTAGCATTTGAGTACTAACCACAGAAAGACTTAAGCAAGGTTTGCAGCATAAAGCATTTGCCTTTTGTTCCCATCCATTAGGTATTTTATGTATTTTTGACAATCCCCCATCTTGTCTGTGTTTTCACCTCCTTTGAAGGAAATCATTTGTCATTTAGACTCACACCTGCGACAAGGAATGCCAAGCAAGGATAGGAATTTCTTCTCATTTCTGGAGATAGCCATTGTACTATTTCTGTCTATTATTCTGAAGCATAGCTGTATTAGGTTTCTCAATCTGCTGAGGAATTTGTTAACATTTTAAGTGCTCATAGAGTGCCGTGGGCATTAAAAGGTATGAAAAAGATTATATCAGAAATAGAAGTTAGAGCCTTTGTCCTTCAGGGAATTTGTAGTCTGTATGGTGAGAGAGGGGTCATGCATGCATGTGAATTTCTAAACATTTAACAACAGCCTACAAAGAAATCCCAGTGAATGGAGTTCCACCAAAGCATGCAGCACGAAGGAGTGGGGAGGGGGATAATGCAGGGAGTGCCTCTGGAGTGAATCTGGGTTTTATGGAAGGTGGAGTCGTTGATTGCCAGGGAAGAAGCCAGTCCAGACAGAGGAGATGCCGAGTACTTCCTTCCAGACCTCTTCTCAGGATGCCTTGTTGGATCATTAATCCAGCATGTTGCAAACAGAATGAATTTTTCTCCCTAAATCCAATTCTCCCTCCTGCCTTTCCATCAAGATCATTTCCATCAAGTTCATTATCGTTTTCTGAGTTATGCACCTGCCTCTTACCTTAGGCTTTCATTACTTCTCCACACTACTTTGTAACTGGTCTGCCTGTACAGAGAACCTGCTGGACTTGTCTTCCAGAGAACAGACTTTTGATCAAATGAAAGTTCTTTGGCCTTCTGGGAAGAATAGAGTCTGTAGGAGACCACAACTTTTTATCTCTTTGAAGATTCCAACTTCCTGAGATTATGGTTCAGTTAGTGAGTGTAGCATTCCCTGTTTTTGGGAAAGGAGGAAGTTACCTAGATCTGGACCTATCTTTGGAATAAGAGGGAGGAGCCATCAGCTTCCTCCTCCTGATGTAACTATGCTTCAGTGTCTCTTCAGTGTGCATTTGCCTGAGCTTTCTTTGGCTATATTCCTTTTTCCACTCATCTTCTTCCAATCTCTGCTTTACAAAATCTTATCCATTCTTGGGGTCTAAATTCCTGCCTTCTCCCACAAGGCCTGTCCACATTCTCCTTAACTGGGAATTTTTTTTTCCTGTTCTTTGATCCTCCATAGATTTTTGTGATGATCTTTTTCCATCTTTTATCATAGTTACTTGTAAACAAACGTATCTAACTCTTCCCTAACTCCCTGTCACCATTGGTTGCCAACCCCTTGAGTTAAGTCAGGGACCATGTCTGGTTCACATCTGCCACAGCTATCACAGAACCGTTAACAAAGAAGGTTCTTGAATGAGTGGGTTCTGTGAGGGAAGGAAAGCAAATAGACTGTTTGGCTCAAATGAAGAAGTGATGCATTTTAAAAAAGAGAGACAGGTAAGAGAGAAAGGATGAGTGGCTGGATGAACTAGGCATTGGATTTGAGATTGATAGGGTAGGGGAGTGAGCCTTGAGTATAAGGGAATAACTGCTTAGGGAGGGAGAAAACTATCATTCCAACCCCCATCTTCCAGGGTCTTAACTGCCCCACATCCACCAGATTTCCCCATATCTTAGTTGACATAGACTTTCATTCTGTTTCTCACCTGAGTTGGCTTCAGGTTGGTGCTGCTGCCAGGCCTGATGGTGATGGGCTATGGGAGGGATTGAGGATCCCATATCCCAGGTGGCATCTGCATGTGGTCCTGCATGACATAATGCTCAACTCTGCAGTTTCCCTTGTGGAAGAGAAACAACTCAGCCTGTTCTTTGATTCCTTTTCTAGGTCTTCTTGGCTCCAAGCTTAGAGCACTGTTCACATTGTCCCTCAGTCTATACCTCCATTCCTTCCACTCCCCCAAGCCCTCGCCAAAACAACTCTTTTCAGAGAAGTGCACAGTATGAGTGCTGTGGTCGTGCTGCAAATGGGGTCGCAGCTGCCTTTTAGAAATGTTAGCAATATTGATAGTTCTCTGCAGGCTCTTGAGAGAAGTGGCCTTGGTTAAATGGGACAAAAACCACCTTTTTGGGAAGTTCCCTTCCAATTCATTTCACACATGGCTTAAATCATTTATGTTGTTTTGTTCAATCCACGCAAGAAGTGAAAGCATAGCCATTTTAATTGTTTTAGAACAGCATTTCACACCTAATATAGTCTCCCAGAGCCAGCCAAATGCAGATTTTGGCTCCCAGATCGCTGACTACATGCTGACTATGTTCTTTTTTTTTCAGCATATTATGGGGGTAAAAATGTTAAGGTTACATATATTGTTCTTGCTTCCCTTCCCCCCTCGAGTCAGAGCTTCAAGCGTGTCCATCCCCCAGGTGGTGCGCATCG
>VBSM01003169.1:14011946-14022047 GCA_008086735.1 Cheirogaleus medius
GTAATATTCCACTGTAAACATATACCAAATTTTAATAATCCACTCATGAATTGAAGGGCACTTGGGTTGTTTCCACGTCCTTGCAATAGTGAATTGTGCTGACTGTGTTCTCGTGTGGGAGAAAGCAGATCTAGCCAAAGACTCTGATTACCTTCCAAAAGGACACAAAGGCAATTTCTCTTTAGCCACCAAAGAAAACAGGTGCCAATTAGGTGTTGCTTTTTTTAAAGGTCCTTTTAATTTAAATACATTTGAATAAAAATTACAGTATAGTCCAAATAGCTACAGATTAGTTGATCTAGGCTCAAATTGGCAGTCTCCCTGGGTTTTGTGTCCTTGGGCAAGTTTTATTTTTTTTATATAACTTTTTACTTTGAAACAATTTAAGAAAAGAAGTTGCAAAAATAGTACAGAGAGTTCCCGGGTGCCCTTCACTCAGCTTCCCGGGTGATAATATCTTACATGACCATGGTACATTGTCAAAACCAGGAAATTGACATTGCTACAATACTATTAAATCAAGAACAGGCCTTATTGGGATAGTTTTTATAATACATGCTCTGTGTGTGTGTGTGTGTGTGTGTGTGTGTGAAATTTTATTACATATGTAGATTCATGCATACTTTTGATTTTTAATGTTCACTTATCTTCAAATTATTTAGAGCCTTTGTGTGAAGAATTATTAATAGCAAAACTGGAAATTGTTTAATCTGGAAATCTCAGTTTAATACTCTTAACTAATGACTTCTGGATTAGGAAGTAGAAAGTCGGGTTCTAATTCCAGCTCTTTGACTAGCCAGGTAAGCTTCTTTCAGTAAGTCATTTACATGCTTGATACATCACGTCCTCATCTCTGAACTGAGTGAGTTGAATGAAACAAATCTTGATTTCCCTTTTCCCTTCCCTAAACCTCCTTATGTCTACTGTATTTTAAGTGGCATCACCGTTTACCCAGTTGTTCTAGCCAAAACCTAGGAATCATCCTTGCTTTCTTCTTTGCTGTACCAACCCTCCTTCCCACTGTCTATTCCATTAGCAAGCCCTTAAACGTTCCCCAAATCTGTCTGCTTATCTCGTCCCTTGCTTGGATTACTGCAATTACCTCTGCATGTACTCTCCTGTGATCCATTTTCCACACAGAGCCATCTTTTAAAAATACAAATTAGGTAATGTTATTCCTCTACTGAAATCTCTCCTGTGAGGGCTTCACACTGCGCTGAGAATAAAATGAGAGATCCTCACCAGGGCCAAGAGGAACCATTGTGACCTGGAAGTTCCTACCACGTCCCTCCTTCTCACTGTGCTCCAGCCACGCAGGCCTCCTCTCTCTCCCTCTCCAGCTGGCCCAGTGAGCAGCCACCCGGTGGCCTTTGCTCTGGCTGTTCCCTCTGTCGGGTGTGTCCTGCTCCTGGTTTTGCTCTAGTGAGTGACTCCTTCTGGTAATTTAGGTGTCAGGCCTCTTTGGTGAGGCCTGCCTGATCAGTCCAAATTAACCACTTCCCAAGTCACTTTCTAGCACATCATCCTGTTTTATTTCCTGCTCAGCATTTAGCACTATCTGGAATTATCCCTTGTACTTGACTGGACATGTTCCCTAGACTGTAAGCGCTGTGAGAAGTAGGGCTGCCTTAACTGCCTGGGTCATCCTGCATCCCCAGAGTCCAGGACAGTCCCTGTCCCATCAATAATTATTTGCTGAGCAGATGCATTAATAGACCAGGTAATCACAGAGGTTCTTGAAATTGAAAAAAATCACATAATTAAATGAAATAATTTCATGTTTAAAATTATTATTTTTTCCATATTCAGGACTCCGAAGAGAAGTTTATGATTAAATTTCTGTATATTACAGGTTTCCTTTTGCATAGCCATGTTTTAATAAAAGGTCTTTTTCTGAGGCAGGACCATTTCAGATGGGAAAAGTAAGTCCTCCATGCTCTGGTGTCAGTCTCCTGTCTGCCTGAACACATTAGACAGACCACCTTAGTGACTTTGAGGAAGTAAATGTGAAATACATCCATTTCCCCTATCAGTGATGCTTCTGCATTAGAGAAGACCATTGACCAGGGTTTGACTTCCTTGGTCATACAGAAGGTTCAAGAAGCTTAGTATCATGTGGTTTGACATTTAGCCAAACTTGCTTTCATTATTAACCTAAACACCTTCCTTTTCTTTTGAATTTAATATGTCAGTAATAATAGCTCCCAGAGCTGGAAGAGATGGAGCCGCTAATATTCCCACTTAAACAAAAAGAACATGATTTATGTCCTTGGCTTCATTTCTTTAATTCCTGTTGAACTTTCATTTTATTGTCAGAGCCACGTAACCAAAATGTCACTATATTTACTTTTGATAGCATTACCAGCAACTTGTGCTTTTTAAGCAGTTTTGGAAATGTGATGCAGTATAGGAATATAAATACATATGTTACATATGTTTTAAAACATGGATTACCCTGAGTCAATGATTTACTGCTGCTGAAGGAATGATTTCTATGTGAAGGAAATGGTTAGTTTTTCATTAAATATTCTCATCAGAGATTAGTATACTTTTTTCTTCTCTAAATTCTGGAGTTCTCTTTTAAAAAATACATGTATTCAGATAGCCTCCAGTGATATAAGTGTTGACATTTTTTTGTTATGGTTTTATTGTTATCACTAATGAATTATTTTTCAAGCAAATATGTACTTATAAGTTGGAAGATGATATTCTCCCTTAAAAGCATTTTACCATTTTCACAGTGTTACGGTAGTGTTAGGGTATTTTCTTGAGTCATTATTTTCTTTTGTTGATTTTTTAAAATGTTGTAACAATGGCAAGTGTAAATTCATGTTATGAAAAATGTGGGTGATGGAATATGATTAGACATACTTCGAGAGGGCAGTTTATATGAAAAATTGCTGCTCTAAAGTATTTACTACCAAAATTTGTTCCTTTTGTGTTACCCTTACTCCTCTCCTCGGGTCCACTTAAGGGTTCTGTATTTTTTTGGAGAGTTGAATGTGACTTGAAGAAGGTCATGGGGGAGAGGGAGGAGGACACATGTGAAATGAGCCTGCTGCTTTCCCAGAAGCCTCTCATTGGCAGGGCCTGAAATGACTGCTGTTGGGAGAAGTGATATTCACACTGCTGGGGATAGAATTGCCTGCCCATTTTGGGGCACTTTTGTTTTCATAATATAACTTCTTTGTACAAACAAAGGATGTGCTAAAGGAGAGGACTATTTGCAATTGAGTGTTTTCCATTCTGGTACCATTTGACTAAGAATAATTTCAGAAATCCCTAGCATTGCATGCAATCATTGTTTAGTAGATTGATCTTTTTATCTCAATGATAGAATTGTACATTTCATTTCTGTTTTAAGTCCCACTCGTGTTTTTTAAGTAGTATAATTAATTATTTTCTTGCCTGCAGGGTAACTGAGTGAAAAAAATTTGTATGTTTTGGTCACTAGCCTAATTCTGTGACCTGCACAATCCAAATGGATGCTATGGCTTTTACTTTGGATGAATTTCAGGTGACTTTTGTTGGCCTGAAATTCTATTAGTATGATTTATTCAGGGTAGTCATTCAAAGTCACCTAATCTGTCTGCTGCATGTTCCATGAATCAAATCCCTGGGTAGAGCAGTCATTGGACATTGGACAAACCTTGGGCTGTGCATACCTATCATTTTTATAAGTGATTGGAAAGAAGGCCCTCTTGTGAGTGCTGGACCAGTAGTGATGTTGCATGATGATTCTTTTTTTTTTTCTTTTCTTTTTTTTTTCAAATCTGCTGCATAAAAAAAACTACTCCAAAACTTGGTATATTAAAACAACCATTTTATTTTGCTCAGGATTTTGTGGGTTAGGAATTCAAAAAAGAATTAGCTGGGTAGTTTGTCTCTGATCCACATGGTGTCAGCTGAGGCATGTGGAGCTGGAGGATCCACTTCTGAGATGGTTTCTTCACTTAGATATCTGGCACCTGAACCAGGGTGGCTGACAGTTGATGCTGGCTCTGGGCTGGGGGCTGGCAGGGGGCTGGCTGGGAGCTAGCTGGGTCTGTTGACCTTAGCACTGACACATGGTCTGTCTGTGTGGCTTAGGTTTCTCAAGGCATGGGAGCTGGGTTTCCTGAAAGGTATGGTTGCAAGCTTCAAGGCTCAAGGCCTTTTATGTTATAGCCTTATAAGTCCTAGAACACCAGTTCTCCCAAATATTATTGGTTAAGTAAGTCATGAAGACCAAGACTCAAGGAGGGGTGGAATTATCCTCCACCTTTCACTGGGGGAAAAAGCAAAGAGTTTGAGGCCATCATTAATGACTGGTGATGGGATCACATCAGAATAGCATTTATTTAATAGCAGTGTATACATCTCCTGAGGTTCTGGTGGCTTAAAGTGCAATTATTAATAAGTGGTTCCATGTAAAAGGATCCCATTCCAAGTGGTACAGCCTTTGTTTAAATAAAAACTCTTATGTAATTCATCCTAGTCTTTTGATGGATGGAAACTCTAGAAGTGGCATGACTATAATCTCAAAATATCTAGAAAGATGTCAGTCTTCTGAGTCATTCTGCAAACTGGTTTGTCAAGAGAGTTCAAAGGAATCATAGATCTCCCAGCTAGAAAGGACTCTAAGAGATTACATTATCATTATCACCTTACAAAAAGATTTATTGAATATCTCTTAGGTGCCAGGCCCTGGGAATACACAGGAGCATATAACTGATTCTTGCCCTTGAGACATAGTTGAAGGAAATAGAACTGATGCTTAGGAGATGAATAGAAACCCATGGAACACAGACTGACTGGCAAATAAAAGCACAGGGAATAAAAGCACAACAAGGAGAAGTGATCAGTAGAGGCTGTTGGGGCTTGGTTAGGGGCTGGGAAAGGCTTTAAGGAGATAGACTTTTCATTACACTGAAAACATAAAATCCAAAGTGCTGGCCATTGGCTACAAGTCCCTCTGGGATCTGGATCCCTGCTTCCTCTCTGATTCCCTTCTCTACCTCTTCTTTCCTCACTCACTGGCTTTCTTCCTTGAATACACAGGCATTTCAGGATCTTTGCATTTTCTTGTTCCTCTGCCCGGAATGCTCTTTCCCCAGATGTTCCCATGGTTTGGTTTCTCATGTCCATCGGATCTCTGGTCAGTTGTGCTCTCCTCCAGCCTTCTCTGACCTCCTGTCCCTCAACACTTTTTATGTCCATGAAGGTTGGGGGCATTATCTGCCTTGTTCATTATTGTATTCTTAGCACCCAGAACAGTGCCTGGTATGTAGCTGGTGCCCATTAAAATATGGTCAAATGTGTGAATGAATAAATGGATGCAGAACCTTGAAACAGAGTGTCCATTCAGTTGCTATAACAAAATATCATAAACTGGTTATCTTATAAATAATAGAAATTTATTTTCCACAGTTCTAGAGGCCGGGAAGTTTAAGAGCAGGGCACCAGGAGATTAGGTGTCTGGTGAGGGCCTATTTCCTGGTTCATAAATTGCACCTTCTTGCTGTGTCTTTACATGGTGGAAAGGTCAAGGCAGCCCTGTGGGGCTTCTTTTATAAGGACACTAATCCATGAGGGTTCTGTCTTCATGACCTACTCACCTCCCAAAGTCCCTGCCACCTAATATCGTCACATTGGTGATTAGGTTTCAACATATGAAATTTAGGGGTATATAAACATTCAGACCATAGCACAGGGGTAGGATTTAGCAAAGTGGAAAACAGATGATATTGCTGGATGCCTGCAAAATAGAGTGAAAGAGAAGCAAAAAGGTATGTGATATATTCATGGATCATCTACTTCAACTCCCTGGCATCAGGAGTCATCATTTTATAACTTTGAGTTCTTCAAACCACACTGTATGTGAAAAGCACTGTAGTGGGGCTTACATAGAAATTGATTCATTTTAACTAGAATAGCTGGGTTATGACTGGTGGCAATTATTGGAGAACTTGCCATTCTTGAAAAATCTTCTGTATTATATCATTTCTTTGTCTTTGCCCCATTCATATTTCTATTTGGAATATCCTGCTTTTTGTCTTAATCTGTTGAAATTCCACTGAATGTTCCAAAACTTAGTGACTTAAAACAACAATTTATTATTTCTCACAATTTTGTGTGTTGGCTGGGCTCAGCTGAGTGGTTCTTCTGTTCCATGTGGTTTCAGCTAGCGTTACTAATAGAGCAGATGTTTTTAGTTTCAGAGCTTGGCTGGGACTGGAACATCCAAGAAAGCTTCACTTTCAATTCTTCTGTTGGTTGTAGTGCCTTTGTTCTCTTCCATAATGCCTCATTTCCTCTAGTATCTAGACCAGCCTCCCTATAGCATGGTGGCTGGGTTCCAAGTGTGAGAAAATGGAAGCTGCCACTTCTCTTGAAGCCTAGACCTGGAACTGGCACAGTGTCACTTTCACCACATTTTATTGGTCAGTGAGTTACAGGACAGCCCAAATTCAAAGGGAGGGGAAGAAAACACCACTTCTTGATGGGGTAGGTGGCATGCACATACAGGGATGAGAGGAATGATTAGTGGTGATATTTGTAGACAATCTACCTCAGCATGCTTAGATATTCATTAGTATTATCTTTTCAATGATAAGTAGATATTATTAGTAAAGTCCCAAGCCTTTGAGTATTATTTGAACCCTTTGGTTTTAAATTATTAATTGTTTATAGAGAAAACTGCTGTGAACATTTTGGGCTTAATTGAGCAACAGCTAAAGATGATTGTACAGCCCTTGTTTTGACTGTACTAACCTTGTATTCTGCTTTGCCATTTATGTTGTGTTGTATACATTACTCTGGGTTTAGTACAGGTTGAAATCAGAAGCCAAAGGAATCTGAAGGGGGTGGTCTTTGACTCTTCTCTGTTCTCACCATAACCTAGAGCAAGTGGCTCCATCAGCAGGACAAGCAAACACAGGAAAAGAAGCAAAAAGGAAAGGCCAAGAAGCAAAAAGGAAACACGCCCTTTGCTCTGGGTTGTTATTAGAATGTTAACAGATGGCAGAAGGAAGCTTGAATTCTCAACTGCTGTTTGGCTTCCCTCCTCTCTGTCCTAACTGGTTTCTCTGATTCCATTCTTGCCTCTGACAATTCATTTCCCACATAGCAAGCAGAGGGATCTTTTAAAAATGTAAATCAGATCATGCCACTCCCCATCTAAAAATACCCCAGGGAGTTTTCATTGTACTTGTAATAAAATCCAGACTCCTTATCATAAATTAGCTTCCACTCCTGCCCCTTAAACTCTCCCCTCCCTCTTTATGTTTCAGCCACATTTTCTTTCTTTCTGTCTCTAGAGCCCTCTAGGTTCATCCTGCCAAGTTCATCCCATCTTAGGGGCTTTGTACTTGCTGTTTCCTATTTCTGGAACACTCTGCCCCTAGATCTCTGTGTCTGGCTCTTCATTCAAGCCCCAGCCCAGATGACCTCAGAGAGACCTTTTGTGACACCCCAGACTCTAGTAGTACACTAGGTACTCTTTCTCTCTCAGAGTTTCTCTGTTCTATTCTTTCTAGCACTGAACTGTTCTTTCTCAGTTGTCACATGTATAAAGTGGGACTGATAATAACAGCACATACTTCATAGAGTTGTTATGAGGATTAAATTAGTTAATATTTAGAAGAGTATCTGGTGCATGCTATGCTCTCAAATGTCAGCTTTATTATTATATCACTCTCTACTACCTGTAATTGTCCTACTTAATTATATACTATTAATAGTTTATTGTCTTCACCCGTTGCTAGAGTATCAGCTCTTTGCCAGCAAGGATGGCCTTTGTTTTTCTTGTTCACATCTCACCAGTATTACCTGTGTGTTGTCATATACAGTAGGTCCTCAACAAATACTTGTAAAATGAATGCATGAAAGGCAGGAGTGGTCATACCGAACAGGCTATAAAAATAATTGGTAATATGAAATTAAAGCTTAAGAAAGTTGAATGGATTATAAAAGATTGTTTAGTTCAAAATGTATTTAGGATTTTGATCCAGAAGAATTCTGTTACAGGACACTGAAAGAGCTTGGGGATAATTTGTTGTTAATTTTTATTTTTATGGGATTTTGAAGAGTGGGAAAATGTTGGAATTATGAAGACAGGTAAATGCAATTCTGATTTTCAAAAGTGAGGAATGTGGGTTTAAAAACTGTAGACTAGGAGCTTTGTGCTGCTTGTGGGCAGAATTCTAGAATGGATTTTCAAAAGGCTGGCTTGTGAATGCTTAGAAAGGTATTATTTAGTGGGAAAATGGGGCACCCTTAGAGAAAAAAGGCCTGGAGAAACTAATTGATTTTTTTTCCAGGTCACCACTGAGTTTTGAAGCAGAACCAAGATGAGAATAAAGACTTCCCAATTCCAGACCAGTATTCTTTCTGTTCCAATAGTGTTTTCAATCTGGGATCTTACAGCTCCTCAAAGTCAATGTAAAATAGAACCTTTTTTGTGTGTGTTTCTATTTCAGAGATAAGTAAAAAAAAAAAAAAAAAGTCACTTTTGAAAAGTTTCTCAGTTGGAGTACATTGACCCTTGAGAGTTCAAGGACATATTCTCTGCGGGTCATGAGATTTAATTCTCCCTCCCATCACTTTAAAAGAGGTCTATGCAGTACTCTAAGTTCAGAAACTTGGCATCATGATATTTTGCCAATTTATCTGATTAATGCTGCCTTTTGTCTATCTGCAGAAAACAGCATATGTTCTTCCATTAGACCCGTGCTGTCCAGTACAGTAGCCCCTAGCCACATGTGGCCATTGAGCAGTGAAAATGTGACTCCTTTAAATTGATATGTGCTAAAGTGTAATACAGTATAATATATTTTATGTAGCTTAATATATCAAAAATATAGATACTCAAATTGTGAGCTATCTATATTCTTTTTTCATATTAAGCCTTTGAAATCCAATGTATATGTATATAGTCAGCCCTCCATATCTACAGATTCTGTACAGCAGGTTCTATATCTATGGATTCAGCCAACCTCAGATTGAAAATATTTTTATGAATAAATAATAACACAATAAAAAAAATTTAAAACAATATAGTATAACAACTATTACACAGCATTTACATCATGTTAGGTATTATAAGTTATCCAAAGGTGATTAAAGTATATGGGAGGATATGTGTAGGTTATATGAAAATACCATGCCATTTTATATGAAGGACTTAAGCAGCTATGGATTTGGGTACCCGCAGGTGGTTCTGGAACCAATCTCCATGGACACTGAGGGACAACTGGACACATAAGCATACATAATCAATACGTTATTGCTATTATTATTTTGAACAAACTTTTATGTTTTAGATCAGTTAAGAATAAGAAAAATAAACATTTTTATTTTAGTTCACTTATTCTTTCTTGAAGCTCTTTCTTTACATAGATCTTAGTTCTGACCTAGTATTATTTTCCTTCCCTCTAAAGAACTTCTTTTAACATTTCTTGCAAGGCAGGTCTACTGCCAACAAATTCTCTCAATTTTTGTTTGTCTGAGAAAGCCTGTATTTCTCCTTGAATTTTGAAGGATAATTTCACAGGGTACAGAATTCTAGGTCAGTGGGTTTTGGTTTTCTTTTCAACACTAAATATTTCTCTCCACTTTCTTCTTGATTGCATGATTTCTGAGAAGTTGGATATAATTTCTATCTGTGCTTCTTTGTAGCTAATTTGTTTTTGGTTTCTTTTAGGCATTTTTCTTTACATTTGATTTTTCATGATAATGATATGCTTTGGTGTAGTTTTTTGGCATTTATTCTGCTTAATGTTCTCTAAGCTTCCTGGATTTGTGGCTTGGTGTCTGAAGTTAATTTGGGGGAATTCTTAGTATTGTTTCAAATATTTCTTCTGTTCCTTTCTCTCTTTTTCTCCATCTAGCATTCCCATTATACACATGTTATACCTTTTGTAGTTGTCCCACAGTTCTTGGATATTTTGTGTTTTTCAAACTTTGTTCTCTTTGCTTATTAACCTTGAAGGTTTCTATTGATATATCCTCAAGCCAAGATCTTCTTTCCCCAGCTGTGTCCAGTCTACTAGTAAGCCCACCAAAGGCATTCTTCATTTTGTTACAGTGTTTTTGAGACTTAGCATTTTCTTTTTTTTTTTT
>VBSM01003169.1:14030910-14117683 GCA_008086735.1 Cheirogaleus medius
AATCCTCCCATCTCAGCCTCCCAGAGTGCTAGGATTACAGGCGTGAGCCACCGCTCCTGGCCTAACTTTGTAGTTTTTTAAGCTTTGGCAAGTTACTCAAGTCTCTCTAAGCTTCAGTTTCTTCATCTCAAAAGTATGTACCTACAGGGTTGTTAAAAGGATTAAATGAGATAATTTTTGTAAAGAGCTTAACAGTGCCTGGTACATATTGAATGTTCAATATGTGGTTGCTCTTATTATCATATATGGTCCAATCTCTTTTCGGAGATTTTTATAATATGTAGTGTAATGGAAAGAATGGGCACTGTCTTGTCTAATAGACCCAGATTTGAACCCTAGTTATGTCCCTAACATCCCCATAATCTTGGGCATGTCACTTTTGCTCTGGGCCTTAATTTTTTTCTCCATAAAATAGGGTCAGCAATGCTTTCTTGTTGGAGGTTGTGAGGATTTAGAAATGATATAGGCCAACTGTCAAACTCTGCCTGGAGCAAAGTAGGTATTGAATGAATGGTTACTATCATTATTGTTATAAAGCTAATAAATAGCAATGAATATCTTAAGGTTTTTAATATTTTTCCTCTTTGTTTTTTACCTTTAGTTATAATTCTTTGAGAAATTGGGTACACATAGCTAAGACTATGCAATATAAGAAAAGTTTACGTTATATAAAAATGTATTATAATACTACATTCGGTAAACAAAGAATAAGAATCTGAAGTGATGGATTATATTTAGAGAAGGATAGGCCTAGCTTTGTGGTGCTTGTCAGAGATCCTCTCTGAGAAAGAGGAAGGGGGAAAGTTAGTGTTTCATTTCTCACACTAACTAATTGCTCCTCTCACTAATCACACAAAGAGGTAGATGTCACAGGCTTTTGACCCTGTGCTGGCCAGCTGATCAGCCAGCCCTCTAGAATGGTTGCTAGAGGTGCCCGGTGTGCTAACACTGAGAAAAAGCCCGGCTAGTTGGCAAGCGTTTGTGATGCTGTGGTATCGGGTTCCCCTGGGGAGGCTGCCCTCCCCGGTGGACTTCTGACACTCACTGTACATCTTGCTTCGTATTTGCACAGTGAGGTGCTTGCTATATTTCATTCATCTGTCTGTTCTTCTGTCCATCCTCTTTTCCTTCCTTCTCTTCCTCCCTCCCTGCCTCCCTCCTTCCCTCCCTTCCTTCCTTCCTTTCTATTCATCCATCCATTCATCCATTTATCCATCCATTCATCCATCCATCGCTCCTCTAGGTGCTAGGTATTGCAGGGAACAAAACAGATGAAGTCTTTCCTCTCAAGGAGCTTAAGTCTTAGAGATTCAAAGCATTTTCAAATGTGTTATCTCATTTGCTTTTTAAAACAAGAATATGAATTTTGAATTTTTTAGTGCTTTCATTTGCTAGATGAGGAGACAGAGATATTCTGAGATTAAATGACCTACCCAGGATAATAGTGCTATGCTATGAATAGAACCCACTGCTTTTCATTCTTATTTTAGCACCTTTTCATCTATAACACTCTGCTTTCTACAAATATATTTTCCATCAATTGAACAGTTTTTTGCACTGAGTTTTCTTAATACTTCTATCACAGGTAACTGAGGGAATTTGAAAAAACAATAAATGAGTTCAACTGACCTGCTTTAACCTTCCAGTATACTTCCATTGCTCTTAGGATGAGATATGAAATCCACAGTGTCACCTGGAATGCCCTGTATCATTGGGCCAGTGCCACCTTCCCAGCCCCATCTTAGGCCCCTCCCCCTTATATTACGTGTCCTCCAGAAACACTGACCTTCTGTCCTTATCTCTGAGGCCCTGTGTTCTTTCCAGCTTCAGCCCTTTGCATGCTTGGAATGCTCCTCTCTGGTCCCTTTGCTGTCTCTCCTCCCCCCACTCTCACCAAGGTAATCCCATTCAACTCATAGATCTCAGCTTTAATGCCACTTCTGAGGGAAGCCTTCCTCGACCCCTGCCAAGGTCAGGTCCCATGCCTGTGTGCTTTCTCATAGCACCCTGTGGTTTTCTTTCATAGCACACCTGTCACGATCCACAGATCTGCTCACAGCCTGCCTCCCATCTTGGAATGGTTAGAGGGTAAGCTCAGTGTAGGTAGGACTCTAGTTGTGTCATTCCCACCCCTGTTCTCCTGGCTAGCACTGGGCCTCCTGTAGGCACTCCAAAATGTGTTGTTAAATGAATAAACGAACACCGTAGCAGCACAGACCTGAGAGTGGCACAAGCAAGTTTAAATGCTTATGGTTTTTTCCATCTCACTTCCCTCTAGGATGTAATTTTAACGATGAAGGCAGCTTATGAAATGGTGCAGGTTTCTCATGTTTTACCAACATTTAAATAAAGAACAAAAAAGCACCTACTAAGATTTGGAAAGTTTGGAAAGTGGCAGCAAAAAGTGACAAGGGTCGGGGTGGTCCCAAATACAGATTACTTGGGCAAAGAGAATAAATCAAATTATTTGTTTTTGTGTTTCTTCCCCATTAGATTGTGAGGAACTTCAAGTCATGTACCAGATCTTATGTTTATATTCTCAAATAGAGTATCACACCTGGCTCATAGTTGCTGTTGAATAAATGAATGAATGAATAACACATCTCTTATCTTTGAAGATGATGTCTTGTGTTCTTAATGCTGATATTAGAAATAGTAACAATATCATTTATGGAAAGAATACTGGATTACAACCAGAGACACCTATGTTTAAAACTGTATTTAAGATGAGAATAATTATACCTACCAAGTAGACTTACTGGGTGGGTGGTGTACATATAGGTGGTGTATATAAAGTGCTTAGCAAGTACTAGGCACATGTAACACGTCCTTAAGACATGTTAGCTTCCTTTTTCTGCCTCTGTTCCTTTGGTCTAATACCAGAAAGACTTTTGGGAATTTTGGTATATAAATCATTAAAACAAAAAAGCCACTAAGCATGGTCATGGCAGTTGAGCTATGACTCATTTATCAAAGCTAGCATGATGCTAGGATGCTTAAATAACAGTACAGTATACTGTGTAGGAAGTGGGAAATAATGTCCCTATTATTCTTGTCCACGGTCAGCCTATTACTAGAAAAGAGTGACCACATTGATTTCTAAAGTCCTTCTGTTCAAAACTTTCTGTTTTGACCTCCATCATTTATGTTTTTCTCATCTTTACTTGCAAGTATCACCTAACCCCAACTCTTCCTCCAGTTATTTCTTTTACTAGTTTTATTCTGTTCTCCAAAATAAATTCTCTCCTCTATTTCCATCAGTGTCAGTTCAAATAGTTATGATGGGTAGATGTAGGGTGTGTTAAATGTTGATAGATCTACTGTGTTCCTTGAGTTTCACACCGATTTCCTTTAGAATGTGACTGGGGAATGCCAAATATTCTCCAAGTCTCCCAGCCCCCACTCTGTTCTAATTATGTATAGAGTAAAGAGAAGTGGAACCAGTTTATAGAGCAAGAGCAAATGGTTTTGGATTTACAGCATGAGAGACTTAGGGTCAACCATCAGGATCTATATAGGTCTTGTACCACCAGGCTCATTATGGTTAAAATGGTTAGAAGTCATTTTATAACCACATCAGTTTAGTTCTCTTTTACAGCACTTATGATGTGGTACAAAATATACAAGGTGCTGGAGATAGGAAAACAATTCCTCTAGGAACTTTGAATTGAGTAGGGGATATAGACACATGAACAGGCATGGTACTATCTGATAGGGGCAACATAGATACATGGACAAGGGACAGATGAGGTAGTGATGACTACTTGGCTCTGGGACAGTGGAGGGAGGGTGACATAGGCCACTTATTAAAGAATAAATTAGAGTTTGCTATGTGAACAAGGTTGGAGAGGGAATAGTACATGGAAAGACAGCATGTTGTGTGCAGGGATCTCCGAGTACTTAGATGTTGCTGTATTGCAAGTGTGAAGGCTCTTGTGAAGTCTGCAATGCCAGCATAGGTTATAGACTTTCTTTTGGAGTATAAAAAATAAAGCATTCACATATGCTTAAGATGGTTTGGGTGGTATTTTTGCTAGAGGCAGAGGAATATACTATGTGTATTAGATACAAGTCAATGACCACTATATAAACGTTGAGATTGTATTAATTTAAAAGAAAGAATTCAAACTTTGTACTTTCTTAATCTGCATCTAGGGAACTAATTTGGTACATGCAATGTTCAAGTCACCTAAGACAGTCCGTGGCATAGAACTCTGCTCCTTCTTAGTGAAACAAATGGCATCATAAAAAGCAGTACAAATTTAGTGTCACTCTTTTTCCATTGGAAGGGTGGTTTCTTTTGGAGCAGAGATAGTTCCCAGGGTATCAGTATAATAGCCAGAAGTAAAAGAAAGGGTGGCCTCACGTTGTCCGTTGTCCACTTTGCTCTGCTTGGGAGTGAAATAGACCTCGGCTATTGTACACCTTTAAATTGTCCATGTTGCCTGTCTCATCGCCTTCGCAGGCCAGGGAATTGGATAGTCAGTTTATAGTTCTGAGAATCGGAGCAGGACTGCTGTGCTTGCACTTGCATGCTTTTTATGGAACAGGGAATGTTGTTTAGGGAATTTAGGCAGCTGGAACCTGCCGCATTAGCAACTTGGACTGAGGAAGAATTTCAGGGTGATAAAATAAAGCTCATTACATAAATTCATTTGGGTATTTAGGAGGCTGGGAGGGGAGGGAATGAGAGTATTCTGAAGGCAAGCAGGAGAGTTTCATAAATAGCTCCCTCTATTCATTTTTACTGTAGAAGCTGGATTTAACTAGGACGATCACATGGCCTATTTTGCAAAGGGCAGTCATGTTCTTCTGCTGTTTCTTAGCTGTTTTGTTAGTTGGAACAAAATAACAGTGCTGCTTATTTTTTGCAGGGTTAGAGGAAAAGGAAGGGCTGGCTGAAGAACGGGGTGGGGAGCTGGAAGAGAGAAGAGGGGCCAAAAGTGTCAGACTGTGGGGATGAGGACCTGAAGGAGGCCCATGTGGCCTCAGGCCTGGAACCCTGCCTTTTTGAAGCCTGTTGACAATCTCATCCTAATTTAACCTTTTGTGGAATGCTTCCATGAGATGCAGTTGCCAACCTCAGGCTTCCTAGAGAATGGAGCCTGCTGACTCTGTTATACGGTCTACCCAGAAGAGCTGGCAGACTAGGCCCCCTCAGAGAACAGGGACAACACTACCTGGAAGCAAAGGCCACTCTCCTAGAAGAAACACACTCACAACCTGTCTCCTCCCACCTCCACCCTCTGCAAAATTCACCAGCCCTCAGCCAAACTAAAACTAATGTCACTAGAACCTTTGGTTAATCCTTTTTGTGCACGAAGTGTCAACCTCCTGTTTTATTTTCATAACAATGGAAATCTTCCTTCTTTCCACAAAATCACAAAAAAGAACAGGGACCAGATTCAAACTGAATAAAAATCATTCGTAAGTCAGGGAGTCTAGCAAGAAGGAAAGAAAAGCAGGGGAGAGGAAGGGAGGGAAGAAAGGAGAGAAAAATAAAAAGGGAGAAAGAAAGAATGTAAGTGAAAAGACAGAAGAATGTGTCCTCTTATTGGCCTTAAAATGTATTTTACAGCGAAATCATCATTTAGGTTACTGGTGCTTGCTTTCTTCTTCATTCTAATTTCCACAAGTAAAGTGTGCCTTTGAAAGGATACAGGGAGTTTGGGAATAGTTTTATATTTTGGGGTTTTTTCTCTTCTTCTAAAAGCGTAATACACAGGTATCTGACTATGTAGAGACACTTGAGCTGACCTATTTTGACTTACCTTGGCTGTGGTCAGGGCCCAGTAGGAAGTGCAGTGCCACAGGACAGGCAGCTGTCCCGATGAAGAACTATACTTTCTTTCCTTCTCTGTCACACACCAAAATGTTGGGGAAGACTTTAAGCAGTGGTTACTGTAGCCTCTTCTCCTTTTTTAAAAAATGTATACCCTGCTTATTTCCAATACAGATTTGAGATTGGTACCCACTAATCTTAATAGGAGATGCATATATTGAAAGTATAACATATTGTTTAAAGACTAATACAATGCATTATTTAGGTTTTACTAACTTTTCATGTTTTTAGAATATGCTGCTGAGCTAAATTTGCCTGAACTATTGAGATTTAGATTCTTTCACTTTTATTGGCATTGGAGGATTTCTTTAAAAAAAAAAAGCTATTAAGATTAAATGTCATATCTTTCTAGGAAAATATAATTGAAAGCATCAAGGCTGTCTCCTACAGTTAGTGGTTTCTATTATCTTGGTTCTCAGAGCTATGACAATGTCACTGGATTTCAAGAAGTCAAAAAGACAAATGAAAATAAAACTAACAGTTTTGAAACGGGAAAAGGGAAAGGTCCTGAAAGTAGTCTTCTGTTTTTAAATAGTCATTCTCATCTTAAAAATAGAAAAAGAAAAAAAAAGAATTATTTTTCACTTATAAAGGGAAAAAACCCAGTCTGTACTTCAATTCAATTAATGCAAAAACCAGTATTTTATAGGGTGAACATTAATAATCATTGTGGAATCTACTGATAATTGCAACTCTGCTTTTGATTTATCATAAAAATGCATTTTATTTTCTTCCTCTTTACCAATCACCTTCTTTAATTATAAGAGGGCTTTCATTAAAATATTTGAATCATTTATTTTGGAGCCCCTAACTTTAGAAGATGTTTATTGATTTTTATAGCATAAAATATAAACATTTTTATTTTGGGAAACAAATCATAAACTAATCTTTACTGGGGAAGTTTGGCCAAAGATACATAAATATATATCTTTATATTTTTATATATATTAAGGAAACATACTTAACTAATACTGAGCACATTTTTTACAACAGGGTATATGGCATTTGTCTTTGGAGTTTTAACTAGTAGTAATCTCATCTATTTAGTAATGATTTTTAGAATAGAAAAAAAAAATCTGCCAAAGCATACCAGGTACTTACTAGATATCTAATTTTGGTGAACTAAAATTAGATAGTGAAGCAGTATAATAAGAATAACTTTTTCTCAACATCTAAATATTTATTTTTCTTTAACATTTAAGTGTAAAGAAATCCCAGAAATGAGATTAGCTACATAAAAGGAATTCTGAGGGTTATCAGCTATCCACATTTTTCTATGACTTTGACTTTTTTCAAAAAACAATTTTGGAGGAGGATTGTTAAATTTGTTAACTTCCATAATGCTGTGGTTTACCAAAGGTTTTGTTTTTAATTAAAAATTTTTTTAAAAACTGGTTTGTTTTTTCATCATTTTTATTGCTACCATGATTAATACATGGAAATAAGATAGAGTGGAATATATTTCTCTGAAAGCCATATTCTTAACATCAATACCTAACTAGAAAATATAGGAATCACACTTGATCATTCATAATCATTTTGAAATTTGATGTTTTTTAAAGCCAGTGTTGACTAATGTTCTGTGGCTATTTTATTCTTGTTACAGCAGGCTGTATTTTTTTTGTAACTATAGGATTTTTCCTAGTAGAAGTAAAATAAGTCTGTTTGTGATAGTTAAAAAAGAGTATGTACATTTGATAATTTTGTTGTAGAAAACACTTAATACCTGTTGAAAGCTGTTTGACTTTCGGTTTTAACACAGCTGTGTATTTTGGTGAGTCCTGCAAAGATTCCGGCTTTCTCTGTGGCCTGCCAAATAATTTTTGTAGCATTTTCCATTGCTTTCTTATAAACACTTAAAAATCATACTTGCTTTTCCTTAAGGCCCACCATTAAGTTAGGAAGCCCTAAAGTTGCTATGAAATTTGCTCTTTATTTTTTCGTACATCAGGGAGGAATGACAGATTTTGTATATCCCCTGTGAGTTGTTAAAACAGAAATACTTACGGCTGCTAGTCTCATGGAGCTGTATACTTGCCTTATTAGAGATAAAATGATTTTGTTTGTGTTGCTTTAAAATGAGTTTTGTTGCTTTCATGCTTAGGCAAGGATATTTAATTTTACTTTTGTTTAGAGCATCTTGTAACATACTTCTCTCTGGTCTTGTGCTCCAAAGTTTGGGATAAGCATAGAATCCTTTTAGAACTACAGGTTATTGTCTAATTTACTAGAAAGTATGACACATGTAAATTAGTGGCTAAGGATTATGGAGTCCCTCCATAAAGGTTAACATGGGAAAAAAAGTTAAAATGTCAAGGAAGGTGCTACTACAGTAAAAACTTTATTTCCTCTGTAAAATCCTGATATTCCATAGGAAGCTTTGGATCTCGTTCTCAGCTACCAAAATAATTTAAATATGTAAGTTAAGATGACTGGAAAGTGGATATGCTCTGTGCTGAAGGCCCATTGTTCTCAAGGTGTGTGGTTATTAGTGTTGATTTGAATTTACAAATTATAGCCTGATTAATTTAAAGATAGAGTCGATGGAAGTTAGCTCGTGGGGTTTAGAACAGAGTTTGATAAAATACTACTCATAAGCCTTTCTGCTTCTATTAATATTTGTGACTCCCTATAACTGCTATTAGATAGTTTTATTCATTTGTGTGTTCTCACAGCTATGGCCAAAGTAAGTAGGCTTAGAAATAAGACTTTTTCTCCTCTGTAAAATGAAGGGCTGGACCGTACTCTTTCTAGGCTCTTTCCAAAGACGCGAATCTCCGCTTCTGAACTCTTAGTGCTCATTCTACACTCAACCTTAGTCTGCTCTGCACTCCACGATCTTAGTTATCTGATTTGCAATTTAGTGCCATGCAAAATTCTTCTATTGTAATGCAAAAAGCCTCAGCCTCTAGTCCCAGTTAACAGCTACAACCCAAAGGCGTTCTTCAAACCTTCTGGAAAAGAAAAGCCTTTTTAAAAGACGGCAAACTTTGCTTTCATGTTAACCCCAGATGAAGTTCTCGGGCAGCATCTGACCAGGCAGGGTAACCCAATCTATTTTAATTCACAGATTTTCCAAGAAGGCAGGAAGCCGTCAAGGGGAAGGCTTTCAGGCATCTGCTGTTTCGTTTCCAGAGCCCTTGTGTTAATTTAATGTTTCTAGGGAACCTGGCTCTTAATTTTTTCTCGGAATCCCTTCTCTAGGAACTGGCGGGCGCGGGGGCGCTGTGCGCGCCGCAGATAAGCCGGAGCCGGCCGGGGCAGGGGCCGGCGGCGTCGCCCACCGCGGGGGGCGCCTGCGAGGGCTGTTGACGTGCGTCGGTCCAGTGTGGCCCGGGCGAGGGCAACTACGAGGCGATTGGCTCGTCCTCGCTCCGCCAGCCCGGGGGAAACTCAGCCCAGTCTCAAGGAAACAGACCAGACCAACCCGAACCGGAGTGAAACGTGACTCTTGCGTCAACACAAACACTTGCGCTTGCGTCTGGGAAAGAGAATACCGGGAAAACCGGCGTTCCCGGCGACAGCCCGCCGCCCGCCTTCGGTAAACGGGCAGGCACAGGTTGCCGGGAAGTGCCGCGCGGCCGCGTCACGAGCCGGTCCGCAGACCGTGTTTTGAAGGGGGCAGGCTGTGCGAGCGGGGTCAGGTGTCTGCGCGATTCGGGATCCTTAACAGGTTGTGTGCCGGGACCCTGCTCGTCGGGACCGGGAGCCCGGCCGCTCTCCCACCCTCCTGTGCCTCCGACCGGAAGGCTGCGCCACACTTCGCTTTTGGAAAGGAGTCCTGCAGAGTTAAAAATGAACGTCTGCCCTTTAAAATAGTTTCGTTTTAGTATTTTGTGTATCTCTTTGGAAACTTGTAATGCTCATGATGTGTGTTGCAAGTGACAGTTGTCCTGCTACCTAATAAATTTAATGAGTTCATGTAACCTACAGAATAATAGTAACTTAGCTAGTACTCTGAGAATGGCACTATTCTGTTAGGAAGTTGATGGAATCACAGAATTTTGAAGTTTGAGTTATAGAAATCATTTAGGCCAGTTTTTCTATGAGGCTCTAGGAATCTGTAACACTTCTGAATCGTTTTGTAGGCAGCCCGTTCCATTGCTGGAGAGCTCTGATTATTAGAATGTTATTCCTTATGTTAAATTGAATTCTTCGTGTAACTGTTCTTACTCTCCCTTAAATAATAAAGGCTTAAAATTATTTTTAAGTATATATTTTAGTGAAGGTGGTACATGCTTGAAGACTATAATCAGAAGAGAGTGTTCCGTTCTTATATTCAAATAATGATAACCATATTTCGGGCTCCAAATCATTGCTTTATGAATCTTTGAATTGCTTAGAAACAATGGCAAAACTTCCAGTTTCAAGGTAGTGCTTGAAATTATGCCATAAAGTGTTATATTTGCAACATTTTTTATTTAAAAAAATCCTTTGATGATTTTACACTGTTATGGTAATTACTTTGTTCTCTGTAATTTTTTGTGCTTTAGTTGAAATTATTAAATGAAGATAAATGAGTTTAACAGACGCTTAATTGCTTATTTTTGGTTCTTTTTGGCATTACCTCTTATATTAATTTTCTATTGCTGCCATAACAAATTACCACAAACTTGGTGGTGTACAACAATATCCATTTACTTTCACACCATATCTGTGGGTAAAAAGTGTGTTGGCACAGTGTGGCTTTTCTGGGTTCTCTGCTCATGGCCTTCACAAGGCCAAGATCAAGGTATCAGCAGGCCTGGACGCTTCCCTGGACGTCGCAGGGGAGCATCCACTTCCAGTCTCATTGGTAGAATTTATTTGCATGTGGTGGTTGTGTCTGGGATCCAGTTTTCTCTCTTGGAGGGTCTTCTAGAGGTTGCCCATCTACATCTTCAAAGCAAGTAATAGTGTATGGAATTTGCCTCAAACCTCCCTGCCTTCACCACCTGTTTTCTCTTCTGTTTTTAAAGGACTCGTGATTATATTGGGCCCAACTGGATAACTCAGGTTAATCTCTCCAGTCAGCTGATTAGTAACCTATATTACACCTGTAGAGTTCCTTCATAGCAGTACCTAGTTCAGTGCTTGACTGAATAACCAGGGGATGGGCCTTCTGGGGAGAGATCTTTGGCATTCTGCTTACCACTCCCTGCTGGGTACGGCTTTCTTGTGATGGTAACAGCTATAATTTGCCATTTTAAGGAGATTTTAAACATCTGAATTTTCAATATTTAGCAAGGTAAAATTAGAACTAAAAACTCAGGTAACATCAAATGTTACTTATAAATAATTTTTAGAGGTTTAATAGAACAATAAACATTCACCATTAATTGTTGTTTAAGCTCAAATTTCTGTTTTGTAAAACCTTCCCAAATCTACTTGTTTTGTTTTTGGTATCATAATAGGACTGCAGCAGACAGAAGTCAGTTTATAGTGGTACAGCTATATATTACTATAATAATTGCAATTGAAAAAGAATGGTTTTCCTCTGTACTCTGATTTCGGCCTGGGAGAGTTTTTGATATATTCAATTATAATTCTACTAGATTCCAATTTTGGATAAGAAACTCTGGTTTCTTAAGTAAGTAGCTACCACTTATACCTATATAATGATTTTTGTACCTAAAATCTCAAGAATTTTAACTGAAGAGCTATTCAGAAGTATTAATTATACGCAGGAAAATTCTAGTGCTTTGGAATTACTGAAAAGAAAATAAATAGATGATCAACAGATGCAAGGGTAGAACAGAAAGTATTTGACTCTTAGGGAAGTTTTATGAATACTTTTTAGGATCTTTCCATCTTCTTTCAGTAACTCCAATGTTTTTCAGTAAATCTAGCAAGTAGGAGACCAGGACAAGAAGTGAGGGTCTCATAATCTCATGCGAGGAAGAGGTGCTATGGAGAAATGACTGATGGTCTGGAGATGTGGGGTGGAGGCATAAGTAGCAGGTATCCTGAGACTTGAAACTGGTGCCCCCTCAGCCCTCGGGGGATGTGATAATCAAATCTTAGCCATGTATCTCCGGTGACTGTGTATCTGAAACATGCAACATAGGTGAGGTGCTTCTTTTGCTTCCCCTAATTTATAGTATTTTCATGTAATGAATGATGGTCATGAGCATTTTGGTATAGAAGGTTTTAATTATGGCTCAGTATCTGTGAAATTAATCAAATGGGATGATTTAGAGTTCTGGTATTACTGAAGTCATTACACCTAGCAGTAAATAGATCCATGCCAGTACATTATGAAGTATACAGTTACTTATTTGTCTATTTATTCATACTCCACCTTATCACAAAAAGATATTTTGAGGCAGTTTATACACATACACACACTACCACCACCACCTAAAATAAACAGATGAAGAAATTAGAGCAAAAGGAAAATACTGCCAGGAGAAAAACAACCAGGCTGGGATAGATAAGGTTAGGGCAAAGAACTAGTGTAAAAATGCTATACAGGTGCTGGAGCTATAAATTTGGCCCTAGATTTTCTAGCATCCAAAAGAAAATGGGAGGAAAACAATGAGCTATGGAATTCATCATATTCATAAAATTATTATAAGAAGATTGAGCATCTTGTTTGAAAGGGGGACATTTGATGCTCTCCTTCTGCTAGAAAGGTTAACTTTGAATTGCAATAAAAGTCATGAAAACATAACTTTGGCAGAAATATAAATGAACAGTATGACAGAATGGAAGCAGTTCACAGGATTTCTGATATTACCTCTCTTTCCCTTAGTCCACGTTCTAATATTCCAGCATCTTCCCCACGTTCTAATATTCCAACATGCTCCTCAGCGCACAGAGAGGTCCAAGAAGATTGGCAATTCTTTTTGGAAGCTGGACTTCCTTGAAGATTCTGTGGGAATGGGAAGCAGAACCTGATAATTTTTTTGTGGAATGAAAACCTTTTATCATGAAGAATTTTTCTTTATTGTATACTTTTATAGAGTTAGTTCCCAACCCAGGAATTAGTGGTGTTCCAAAAGTTCATTTTTAAGTTGCTTGTTTGAAATTAAGAATATATTTTCCCTAGGAAATGATGTTGTCTATGATCTAATTTCAGACTTGCAACGAACCCAAGGTTCAGAAAGGTTAAATCTGAATAAATACAGGTCTACAATTCCGTATTCAAAACCTTTGAGACCAGATTTTGCTGAATTCAGATTTTTTTTTTAAGAAGGATAATATTGTGCATATACCAGTTATTACTTAGCACTGCAGTGTGGTCTGGAGCAGGATCCCATAATCAAACACATTAATATTTCTGCAGTGAAACTGATGAATATTCACACTCAGTGGGATAAATAAAAACTATAAATAGCCTCATGTCAATTCAGGTCAGGTTTTCTCGCCAAATGAATCCAGGCCAAATGAGTTCAGGTCAGGTCAAGTTTTGCTGCCAAATGAGTTATGAAAAAACTTCTGCTTTTCCCTGCTTTTGGGGTTTCAGATTAGTGGATCTCTATTACACTTGTGTGTTTTTTTTTCTTTTTAAAATAAAAAAGCCACTGGTATTATAAACCCTAACCACAACGTAATGTTATTTTATGGAAAAATGTATTGAATTCCGATTAGGAAGCCAGTGAGCCATGGCTCTATTGCGGCCCTGCAGCAAGAGTGAAGGGTTTCCATGAGGCTGGAGTCGGAGCAAAAATGCCTTCCCCTTACCCGGGAGAGAGAGGGCTCTTGTCAGGTGGGTGCTGGTGAAGGTGTCAGGAGGCCAAGGACTGGGAACTAGTGAGGAGCATGAGACTTGGAGGTGGGAGAGCAGGGGTGAGGGTCTTTCTTTCCCTTCTTCTTTTATTCATTTCCCTACTCTTTCTTTTTTTCTTTCTTTCTCTTAATTTTTCCTTTCCTTCTAATGCTAGGGCAGAGAGGATGGCAGTGGTGTCAGGTGGCATTCCCCTCCCCTCTTCTCCCACTTCTCCCCCCAAACTTCCTGTATGAAGACACTGGAGGGTACTGAAATAATACAGAATTTTTTTTTTTGAGACAGAGTCTCACCCTGTTGCCCAGGCTAGAGTGCCGTGGCGTCAGCCTAGCTCACAGCAACCTCAAACTCCTGGGCTCAAGCAATCCTTCTGCCTCAGCCTCCCGAGTAGCTGGGACTACAGGCATGTGCCACCATGCCCGGCTAATTTTTTCTATATATTTTTAGTTGGCAATAATACAGCTTTTAAACGTAGTTAAACCCAGGTCTAGATCTTGGCTCTGCTACCCTGTAGCTGTGAGACCTCAGGTGGTTTGCTCAACTTATAAAATGGAAAAAATATGTATTTATTATATAATATGTAATAGTATATTATATAATATACATTTATATAAATTGGATATATATTATATAATATATATTTATATATATTATATAATAAATATATTTATATAAATTGAATATATATTATGTATATATCTCCGATGTGCTTCTTAGGATGGTTGAGAAGATTCAGTGCATTGTTAGGTGACAGTCCCTTACATGGTGGTATCCATCATTGTTTGTTGTCCCCTTTCACACCTTCCAGTAATCCTTTCCTCCTCCCCTTAAACTCTGGCTGAGAAGCAGGGATCCCGGCCTGGTGGAAATGTGGTGTAGCCGTGAAAGGGAGGGAAGAAGTGTCTCAGGTGATGAGTATGGCAGCCGTGATGGGGAAGTAGTCTGCAAAGGCATGAAGGCCCCGAAGTCTGGGCATTTGTATCTGGCCTGACCAAGGGATCCAATCCCCCTTGGGGCTTGCTTTTGGATTTGGCAAATCCTAGGACTTGGAAGCTTCTAGAAGAAAGACTAACCTGCAGTCTCTTCTGAGAGTTGGTTGGAAACAGATTTCTTTGGGGTTTACCTGAAGCTGTTCACAGCTGTGAGGGCTGATGTCTTGCCCTACCCCATGGACCAAGGCCTAGCAGGAATGGCAGTTAGCCCTCCAAGAAGCCACTATAAGTTGCACAGCTATTCTGGGGCTTTGACAGAACCCTGTTTGGTGGTACTCTAGCTCTTCATATTAACTGCATGTGTTCTTTCAATACTATTAAGTGCTTAATGTATGCCAGGCATTGTGCTGGGGCCATAATGGTGAATGACTAGACAAGATCCCTGCTGTCATGGGAACAAATGAAGGTTCTGCATTTGAAAATAGCAGAATGGGGGTGGGTTGGTGGGTGAAAGCTGTCTGAGGAGGTAACATTGATGCTGGCACCTGAAGGATGAGCAGGAGTTAGCCGTGCCAGGAGCATCCTAGCTAGAGGAGCCAGCAAGTCCTAAGGGCCTAACATGGGGAGGATCTTGGCATGTCCTAGGACCTGTCAGGAAGTCATGTTGTTGGAACTTCATGAGCAAAGGGAAGAGGGTCAGGGCTTGAGACAGACCTTGCTGAGCCTTGGAAGCCCTGGATAGGAGCGTGGATTCTATTCAAAGAACAACAAGCCCCTGAAGTTTTTAGGTAGGGAAGGGACATGGTTTGCATAAAAGAGTCCACTTTGCCTATTGAGTGGACATCATGCAATAATAAACACTGGCAGGGTGCTAGGCTCTTTTGGTAATATTCCAGCATTTACCTTGGTTTTAACTCAAATATAAATAATTTGAAGTCAATTGTTCCTCTTTATTTTTTAGATTTTCTCTTTAATCCAATTAGCTGTCATCATTAATATAGCTTTTTGGAGAAAGAATATATATACATTGCTGTAATATTGGACAATTCTTCTACTACCTGTTTTTTGCTTTTTACTACAGGTTTATGTTCAATTATCTCCCAACACACGTATCCTTTGCTGCCAGCATTTACTTTCTGTTTTAAGCCTTTCTCTTTTTTGCTCTCAGTTTCAGAATCACGATAGACTTTTTTGTGTTTGTCCGTTTATTTCATGTCCTTCAGGAGCATTCTCTTGGCTAGTTTGTTAGTTTGCTTTATAGAACTCGGTTCAATACAACAAACCTAACAAAGGTCCTTGTACATAGTAGGTACTCAGGACATTTTTGCTAGGTGAATGAATAAACCTTTAGGAGCAAGATCTGCTGGACTTTTGTGATGAATATGAAAATAAGTTGGTGTTTCTGCCCTTAAACAGACTACAGTCTGAGGAGGGCCACTTCAGAACCTAAAGTCAATGTTTGGCATAAAACCCTAATAAAGGGAGATAAGTACAATGTGGAAAAGAACTTTGGGAATATAAATCTCACACCTGAATCTCAGATCCAGCCTTTCTTCTGGCTTTTTAATTAGGTGGGTTCTTTGGAGAGAGAGAAATATCGTTATCGTTATGAACAACTGAATCAGGGTTTTATGTGAGTTAAGAAAAATGATCTGGGCCGGGCGCGGTGGCTCACGCCTGTAATCCTAGCACTCTGGGAGGCCGAGGCGGGTGGATAGCTCAAGGTCAGGAGTTCGAAACCAGCCTGACCAAGAGCGAGACCCTATCTCTAAAAAAAAAAAAAAAAAAAAAAAAAGAAAAATGATCTGAACTTTGGTAATGAGATAACAAGATGACTTTGTTAGACAATAGTTGGACATAGTTAGACAGTGCTTTACTGTGATCTTTCAAAGTCAGAGTACTATCTAACAAGACATGGGTGTCTTCTGATTTTTCTAGAGAATGCAACTTTGTTTTATTTACTGTTTGCTATTAATTAGTACCCAAACTCTGTTAAAGTTAGACATTAACTTATAGAAAGTTGATATGATACAAATAATTTCAGGCAGGTATAAGAGATAACCCAAAAGGTTATGTTTTATTGCCCTATAGAATATTAGCTAGTTTTATATGCAATTTAGAATCTTGTTCCAGGATTTTTTTTTTAAACTGTGTGTATCAGTTCCTTTGCCATTTTGCTGCTTTCATTAATGAGTTATATGTCTTTCACATGTGCTTACTACATATTTGTATGTCAATTATATTTTTAACTTTTTGAAAATTATATTTTGACATTCATATTCAGTAAGGTTTTAGACATGAATGTACATATCATTATCCAAATTACCTAATTATATGCTACCATGTAATTCCTGCCTGGAAACATCATAGATATCACAATAAGGGAATTATAGTATGATAGATAAACATTTTACTTATATGAAACCTAAACTTCAAGAAGTTCTCTGAGGGTGTCTGTCCCTGTGAAAATCCAATATTAATAATCTTAATGAATTTTAAGCCAGTCTCAGGGAAAGCTGTCATTGAACTGACCTAGCAATGTGCTTGTATCTATCATACTCTTTTTTGTATTGTGGGAAAAATAAATAAGTAAACTTGAGAGACTTTTCACAAAGACAAGTCTTGCTGCTTTTGTTTTTTAAAAAAAAGCATGAACACATTTATAGGAAAAATTAGATTCTGGTTGTTTACCAGACCAATAGCATAGGAAGTCACAAAGTACAGAACACAACAGTCTCACTGATCACATCTGGAAGTTCAGTCCCAGATGTTGTTTATTTCCTTAAAGATACTTCACCTACTATGAAGGTAGGCTGTCACCAGCTGATACCTTGTTGATAGACTTTTTTTAAATTTTTTTTTTTTTTTACCTTGGCTCTGGCAATAGAAGATAGCCTCTTGATCTAAACTGAAAATAAAAGTCACTATTAACTGTAAACCTACATTAAGTATGTGTTCTACCCCATTAAAAACTGTTAAGAAAACAAAGATTAATACATACCATATTTTGAACAGATGACTCATTAGGAGAAAAACTAAATGAAATAAAACATTCATTTAGTACCTTTTGGTAAATTAAATTCTCAATCACTACTTAAATGAATGCTGGTACTGACCTCAATCAAGGTTTTAGCATAATACTTTAAATACTTGAATCTAAATACTTTGACTTTGCTCTTCTCAGGATAGCTCTGGAATTTGAATCTGCTTTCCAGAGCTGTATTCTTAACTGTCAACAGTGTTTTTCATACTGTAGTCACTTAAGGGTGTTTACATACCTGATTTGCTAAGGACAGTCCTGTTTTTATGCCTGTGTTCTCAGCACCATTCTTACTAGGGCTCCTTTTCAATCTCAGAAATATCCCAGTTTGTATGATAAATTATATGGTCACTCTACTTTACCCTGGTTAAAGAAGTGGTTAAACTTTATTAATCCAAATCATATCTGCCATTTTTGGCCTCTCTGTCCCTCTTTTTTTCTTCCCTACATGTGACAGAAGCTGAAACAAGAATCAACAGCCAAACAAGTATATTTTGCCAATCTATTCTATTGTCATTTTTCCCTTTTATAAAGAATGGCCTCATTTATTTATTCAAACATCATAATAGCTAACATTTATTGAACACTTACCATGTTCCTGACACTGTTCTTTACTAGGATTAACTCAGTTCTTGCAACAACCTCATGAGATAGGTACTATTATTATCCCCACTTCACAATAACTGGACAGAAAAACAACTTGTCTTGGGTCACACGATGTGGGGCATAGATTTAAACCCAGTCCATCTGACTTTAGATCCCATTCCATTGACCACCAGTCCATATGTGTTGCGTATTCAAATGCATGTAGAGCTAGACTTAGTATGAATTGATAGTTAACATCTAAATGGTTCATTTATCGGCTAGTAACTTAACAATATAAAGGTTTATATTAGTTGTCTATTGCTTCATAACAAATTACCCCAAAATTTAGTAGCTTAAAACAATAAACATTTATAATCTCACATAGTTTTTCTTGGTCAAGGATTTGGGAGTTCCTTAGCTGAATAGCTCTGGCTTGGGGTCTCTCATGACATCTTAAGATGTCAACTGGAGCTAGAGTGATCTCAGGTTAGACTGGAGCTGGAGTATCTGCTTCCGAGATGGCTTATTCACATGGTACTAGTTGTTGGCAAATCTCACTTCTTTCCCATTTCGCTTTTTCCATGACCTGCCTGAGGGTCCTCATGGCATGGAGGCTAGCTTTTCCTAGAGAGAACAATCAGTCATAGATAGTAAGGTGAAGGTGACAGTGCCTTTTATTTAATATGATTTAGTCTTGAAAGTCACACTCGTCTATCATTTCACTTATATCCTATTGGTTACACAGGTCATCCTTGATAAGGTGGGGTGGGAGGGCTACAAAGGAGTGTGAATACCAGGAGGCAGAAATCACTGGGTCATTTTGCAGGCTTGCTAAGTTGACTAATATGTTTAAAAATAAACAAAATTTTTAGACTTAACATTTTAAAACTTAGATTCTTTTACCCTCAAATTAAAGTTTTTAAAAATGTATACCCATATCTAGGTTTTTTTGCTTAGCTTCCACTGACAGTGGAATATTTTGATATTTGCATAAAAACTACAGTTATTATAATCTTCTGGTACAGACTGAACTCAGAATTTGTATCCAAAAATATGTGGCAACAAAGAAGCAGCTTCTGAATACTTGACAACAATAAACAGAGTGGAGATGGGCACCTAACCCTAAAGAAGGTCTCTTGTAGTGAAGAAAATGGGGTAGTTCTGCCTTCTGAGTGTTGAGGTAGGCAGGCATGCAAGTATGCTTGAGAACCCTTGAAAGTGTCTTTACTTGCCAAGGGTGGGCCATGACTGTTCCCATTCCTGGGACCTCTTTTCTACTGAAATTCAGTAAAGGGTAAAACAGGGCTTTGGCTGAAGGTTTCCAGGTAGCATTCCAAAGTACATTAGCATAAATGACTGGGGATGGTGATGATCTAGCTAACTCATGATTCAGAAGCCCTTTGGGTCCACTTATTAGGCCATTCTATTTATGTCTGCTAAGAATGTCTGCCATATTAATATCAAAGGCAGGAATTTTATGTTATATTAGTGATCAATGAGGAATTTTAATATGTTGGTTTGTTAACTGAGACCATTGCCCCCTTTAGTCTTCAGGGGAAATAGACCAGTCAAATAAACACTGTGTTTTTAGGCTATGAGAGCCCAAGATCCCTGTGGATAGCAGACATGTAGCACTTGGATACATATTTGTACTAAGGTTTGTAGCTTTTAGTTATCTTATCTTGGGTAAAAGATATACTTTAACAAGTTAGGACAAAAGATATATCTGATGGCAAAATGGACACAGTTCCTGAATATTACATTATCCGTCACAAGGGAGTGTTGAGCTTATAAGGCCACATGTCAGAGGAGTCCTGCATCTCTTCTGCTCAGGCTTTAACCCCCTTCTGATTTGGAAAATTCTTTCATCTGTGTCCTAGCTTTGTCATGTAACCTTACATGGCCATGGAACTACTCTGTGATTATCACCTCAACTAGACTTAGTCTCCAGGTTCCAGGTGTTGGTTTTCTAATAACACCACAAAACCTGGAGCTTCCAACTTATTAACATACAGACTTATAAATAAGACAGGAGTTTTAGAGCAGAAACCTGGTGTTGGCCTGCCCCACAGTTATACCTCCTTTAGCTCCAACTCATTAGAACACTTGTGAGCTGGTTTAGGATCCTGAGTGCATTAGGCTTATGGCCAGTGTGCCTTGTAACTCACATTCTGATGGTAATCTTTTGATGCATAGTGAATAATTTTGTTTCAAAAAAATACAAACCAGTATTTGATTATTTTAAGGGTTAAGGTACCCATTTGATGTTATTGGAAATTTTTCTGCTTGTTATTATTTGTCTGTTTAGAAGATCTTAGAATTAGGCAGATGAACTGTTAGGTGGGTCTGGACCATGTTCTAAGCCTTGCTAAATCCATCATTACAGCAATGGTATAGAAAGCAGAGAAGATAAAGATATCAACTGATAGACTTGTATGTTGAGCATAGTTTAAAATTGTAATCAGCCTACTTAACCACTGTCACCCTTGATTACGCTCCCTTTGTTGTACTTTTTTTTTACAGTACTAATCACCATCTAAAACACTGAATGATTTATTTATGTTTATTACTTATTGAATGTTTTTCCCTCCATCCCCCAAGTAAGTGGTATAGGTCAGGTATCTTTCTTTCTTTTGTTCACTAATATATCTCAAGAGTATATTATAATGCACATAATAAGTGCTTAATAAACCCTTGTTAATGACTGTTGGGAATGACTCTGTAGGTTCCATGGTGTTAAGATTAGTTTAGCTGTGATCCAGTTAGTATTCCCATTTCTAGGCACACATCCACACTAAAAGGAATATAACCATTACTCTGGCCCTGGTGAACTGGAACAGACTGTGTGTAAGCTACACATAGACCTCATACACAGATAGTGAGAGGAGACAAGAAAAATCCTGGATCCCTAAGGCCTAGAACACAGCTGGTGTAAGCTGCTTATTCCAGGGCCTACCTTGTTCACTGCTGCATCCTTGGTATCTGGAACAGGGCCTGGCATGTAGTTGATGCTCAATAAATATTTTTTGAACGAAGAAAGGCAAAGCATTCCCAAGCAATAGGCAGCCTTTGTGTACAGGAGTAGAAGGAGGAACAATCCAAGAAGAAATGGGTACAAAAGAAAAATGCTGACAGGCGCATGCTATGTAGCCATAAAACCTTAGTTTCTTGGTTTGTCCAGTGTCCAGGGAATTTCTGAGCAGTGAGGACACACAGCCTCCTAGCCTTCATCCATATGGGAAGGCCTTCTTCCTCCTCCCCGCACTCTTGCAGATGGGAAGCCTTGAGCTCTCTCTTGAGGCAGAACATGCCAGTGACAGAAATGATTCAGCTTAAACAGAAAATCAGTTATTAATAATTTCTTTGCCAGTCAATATATTTGCTCACTTTGTTACCATCATCATGGCTTAAGGATAAATGAATTGTAACCTTTTAAGCACCATCACTTAAGCTATTCCAACCTTTTTTGTTGTAAAATTTACTAAAACATATATTTCCCCATCTTTTTAGTAAAGTATTTGGAACATCATCTAATATTTTCCTCTTATTTCAAGATCATTTTGGAAATACCATGCTATAATACAGTGACACATATAGGGTCTACTCCAGGTGGAGTTTTCCATTATGCTAAAGACCATATATTGTTGTGTGTTTTGAATTCTCATGCCTGTTTTTCATAGTTTTCCCGTGTCTTTTCTCTGGTAGGCTATTTGTGTTCATTTTCTAATGCTGTCTACATGGCTGCTCCAAGAGTTCCAGTCCTCAAAAATATATTCTCTCTGGTTATATGTAGAAAAATAAGTGACCAAGTTTATCAGGTTTGCTTAAAATATGAGGGAGCTTTAATGTACAGACTTTGTGATATCCGTGAGTCTCCTCTTTCATCTCTCCCATCTCTAGTTCTCACCAGTATTTGGGAAGGTTGGCCTCATTAGACATGTGGCTTCTGGATAAATGAAGTATTAATGACTTGTCATTTTTCTGTTCCAGATTTTGAAAGTAGTAGGATCACTGCTTAAAATGTGCCTATTTTTGAGATCACTTTTCTTAGTCTGGTTCTCATTAGAGCTTGAGAAGGAGGAAACAGCAATAGGATGTTGTTTGCCCAGCCTTTCCATTTCTGCAGGAAAAGAATTATAAGAAGGAGGAAGGGAAGGGAAATGTGTGGGGTACATAGTTTTGAAAGATTCTTCTGGCTTTGGAGTAGGAAAATGGATTGTAGAGGATCAAGGAGGAAGTAGGGAGGCCATTGAAGAGCCATGGCAGCTGTCCATGTGAGGATGACGGTGGCTTGGTTGAGGGCAGAAGTTGTGCAGACACCAGTTAATTCTCATTGCTACTGTTATTACCATGGTTGGATTTGCCTCAAAAGATACCTTACCGTATGTAGAATTAAAACCAGTCGCCACCCTATGGGCAAGCAATCCAAATGTTTTGAGATTAGAATCTAGAATCTAGATCCAAAGATTTATCAGAACATCTGTTTAACAAAGAGCATGAGATTTTTCCCCATTGCTATTCTTGTTATTTCATTTGTCAAACACAGATAATTTGGGAGCTCATTTAGAAGCTCTGCACATTTCTAACACAAATCTTGAAATCAATATCTAAATATTTCTCATAGAATACTAAGAAATATAACTTATAATAATTTCACTCACTTCTTTAGTTTACATATTAATATTTGTGATTCTTCATAGTTTATGGCAAGTTCATGCCATAGTTCATGGCAGCTTTGAATAAAATAAGATTGTTTTCATGTTTCAGACTTTTAAATTCAGTAGAAGGTTTTACATTTGGTATTACTTGATTGTTAAGGCAAATTGTTGATTTGTTATTACCTTGATTTACATGAAAATTTGTTATTAATTTTAGATTTGGTCAATTTTAATTTGATACCACTTTGTATTGATATATGTCTGAAGGCTTCGTTAAAATCCTGGGAATACATAGTTTAACCTCACACGTAGTTTTATATAATTTTATTAGAAGAAACAGAAGTATGGAAACTTGAGGCTGGGACTATTCACAGCTAAATCTTGTGAAATCAAATAAGTTCTCATAATAATTTTGAAGCCACTATTTGTTGTGTTTTTATGGTGCCTGTTTTTTTCTGAACTATCCTCACAGGTTTCCAGGAATTCAAGGACTAAGAAACATTCTACTAAGAACTTGAAATACCAAGGCATTTAATTTTTGGAAGTGTATAATGTTTTATTACTTTTTAAGTTTTGAGTACTAGCAAAATATAGAAGTGTATTGTGTTACACAACATGCTATGTTATTAATATGTTTTCTTTTATTACACATGATGTAACTGGAATGGAAAAAAACACAGAAATAATAATTATTGATATAATCTTGCCTTAGTGGTAGGAGGGGGAGTGGGGAGAACAGCACAAGAGTAGAAAAAATCTGTTACCAATTACAGTAAAATTATTACAGTTAAAAAGTTGCATATATGAATAATAATAAAACTTTCATCTAGCTTTGCTGAAAGTTTACAAATTTCTCTGTCTTTCTTTGCTTTGGAGCTTGAGAAAGGAAAAAATTCCTCTTGGGTTCTTTGGATGAAAAACTAATTCCTTTATTTTTGTCTCTGAATCTCTTCATCTTTAGTTTTGGTCCCCGGAGAATACTGTTTGACTATTTTGAAATCATTTCTCTTCTGACTTCGTTGCACTTTGCCCACTGAGAGCCCTTCCCTGTCTTGTTCTTTCTTCCTTCCTCCTGCTGCTCCCTATATCCCCACCTCTCTTCCTATAGCCAAGGAAGGAGCTAGTTGACCGGGACTTTCCTTTTCAGGAGCCAACTCAAAATCCCTTTGGTATGTACTTGTATAGGCACCCTACTTCAGTCTGATCCCAGAAAAACAAACAACAGGAAATACAGGAAAACATGCAGCTAAATTCTGCAAATAGATAGCACTTGCCAAAGGAAAATGACGAACAACAAAGACTGTTCATTAGATTTCCAGGAATGGAAATTATTGGTAGTCTACTCTTTTCAAAATAAACTTTGATCTGGAGCTGACCACTTTGTTAGTTACTCCCGTCTGATGCTGAGGGATGGCAAACAAGGGTGTTGTTAGGTTTTCAAGATCAGTCTGCTAATTGTAAATATAATGGACTAACTCAGCCCCCAGAGAAGTAGATAATACTAGTCACTTGTCAATCTGGGCCCCAAGGTAGAACAAAGGTATGGAGAGGGTGTTCAGTGAAAATAGAAAGAAGAAGGAAAAGAAGATAAAGAGTGCAGAAATGTTGGCCAAAGGAGTTAGAGTTAGGAGGAAGCCATTACCTTACCAATCTCTGTGTTATTAATCAATTATAAATGGATTTTTTCTTGGAAAAGGGCCAACCTACTGAGTATGACTGGAGGGGACAGTGTCTGTAAGGAGAGGAAAGTGTACTTTTCTGCCCAATTAGGGAAGACCTTGAATGCCAGGCTACATTTTTAGGTGTTTAACTATTACATCCAGAAGTTTCGTTATTTCTTTCATCTTGGCATGTTTTATTTGTTATGAGAGATCTTCCTAGTTCTTGTTTTTGTTTTGTAGAAAAATTACTATTGATAGATTGGCAGTGCTTGTTGTCTGTTTTTGGAAAATAAGATGTCTGAGATGTTAGAATCTTCGTATAATTGTCCTACCCCATAATCACTGGCATGTCATATCTGCTACTCACAATGTGACAGATCAGAGGATGGATACATAATGAGGGGCTCCTCAGGAGGAACTTACATTTAAGGGCTCATGTCTTCATTGGTTGGTTTGTCATTCATTCATTCATTCACTCAACAAGCATCCACTGAAAACCAGCACTGTTGGGAGAGGCTCTCTGCTCTCCACGTACCTCCACAGTTCCCTGCCAGATTTTTAGTGATGATTTAGTGATGCTATGCACAGTAGTAGCTGGCTCTACCCAAGGTTGGGAAGGACTGCCCAAGGAAGTGACGTTTGAACTGAATCCTATGTGATGATCAAGGGGAAGATTGGTTCATGCAGATGGGCCTGCAATGCCAGGGCTGGAAAGTGGGCACGTGAGACAGGAAGAGGAAGCCGCTGTGGACGAGTGGAGTCCAGTGGACAAGATGAGAAGGGGTGGGAGCTGAGACTGGGCAGGTCGGCAGTGTCCCCTGCCCTGGCTCCATGCTGCATTCACCCAGCTGGCTCGGGCCGCACTCCAGAACAATTAAATCAGAATCTCTGTGGCAGGACCCAGGCATCAGCATTTTTAAAAAGTTTGAGGTGACTCCAATGTGAGTTTGGATTTATTCTGCTTCTATTGGAAAGCTTTGGAAGGGGAGTGATAGAATCAGCTTTTCATTCCTTTAAAGATCATTTTGAGGCTGTGTGTAGTGTGCAGGATGAATGCCGGAGAGGGGAAGGAGTGTCTTCAGGGAGACCTGTTAGGAGGCTCTAGGGGTGGTCTGAGTGAGAGATGATAGTGGCTTAAACAAGGCTGAGTGTGGGGGCAACTGTGCGAAGTGGTCACATTCCAGAAGTGCGGAGTAAGGCTAAGAGGGAAATCAAGGATGAGTCCTAGTTTGGGGACCTGAACAGGTGGGTGGCTGGAATGGCCATTTATTGAGTCAGGACAACTCAAAGGAAGGGCAGTTTTGGTGGCGCAGGGGGACAGCCTGGACTGTCATCCCCTTCCCATTGTCCCTGGCAAACTCAAACTGCTCCTGTAACATACAGCTCATATGACAGGCCCTGAATCCCTACAACTCTTAAAGTTCATACCCCTATTGTAACACTGTTAGGTTGCATCGCCTATTATGGATTCTGCCTCATTTTTGGCCAAATTCACTGTGCGACCAAATTGGTATTATGAGCACTAGTTTCATTTTGTGACATATAGGAATGGAGGGAAAATTCTCAGTAATTTTCCCAATTTTAATTCTGTGTTGCTCAATATGCTTTGAGCCCTGATGGATTTCTTGCTGATTTTCAGAAATATTCTGCCCATGCTTTAATATAAAGGAGGGATGGATGAATACTGTAAATTCAGAAAATTGCTATGTCTTTCTAGAGGATGAGCTTTGCTTTTCTGACATCTGGGCTTTGTTTCTTCCCAACCTTAAAGGAAATACTACCCTACTGCAATCAAAACCTAAGACAAAGATGCAACTCAGCTGAATGTAAAGGCCCAATAAGCTTAAAATAAATTTGAAAAGATTAATAACTTGAAACCGTTTTTAAGCTACAAAAAGGATTCATTGTCTTTAAAGTGACAGTCTGCCTCATCTGGGTTGCATCATGATAGCTTCTGAATAAAGATAACCCCCAGATGTTGTGAGTAATTTCATCTCTGTGCTATACAAGGCAAGTGATTAATCAATAAGTATTTATTGCCTCCATTTTTAGGGTAGGGCTGAGGGCAATAAAAGCTTGTCCCTTGCCTTTAAAGGATTTGTAGTCTATTGGAGAGATATGCCTGACTTTCTCGAACCAGTTCCTAAACAATTACTTTGTGCTACATTATGGAGATGAGAGCAGTGGACATTCAAAGAAAGGGAGGTCAGGCAGGAAGAACCATAAGGTCAGTAAAGAGAGCTCAGCTCTCGAATATCTGGTTGAGGCGAATTGAGCTGGACCTTCAATGACATATAGACCTTTATTTAATGTTATGTGCTAAAAGTTAAAATCTACTTATTTTGAACTGCTAATGTACACAGAAGTTAAAAATGCCGGAGGTTTACTTTCTATTCCTGTCCCCAGTTCATCGGTTCCCCTTTCCAGAGGCAGTGCTATGACTCTTTCTTATACATCCTTCCAGATATAACATCATAATTCTTCACATACATAGCTTTCATGTTTTAATTGGTGAAATATTTTCACTTTTAAACATGTATCCCTTTCCAAGGCTAACAGTGAAGAACAGGTAAGCGAAACAAAACAAAAACAAATCAGCTTCCCTGTTGGGAGGCCGTAGCTTGGCTGGTCTGATTGGTTGGTGAGCAGCACAGGAGTGAGATTTGCCTTCCTTAGGTATTTGCTTTCACACTGATTGGAGAATTGGTAGTTAAAAAGTAAGCAACTCTGAACCCTCAAGTGTTGGGTAGTAAACTGTGCTAGAGCTTCACATCTGTTTTCTCTAATCTCTCCAACTACTCCACAAGGTGGACTTTTCCCTCCTTTTACAGATAAGGAAGCTGGAACTCAGGCTAAATAACTTTGTCATAAGCCACACAGCACATAGGTGGAGCTGACCTCCAAACCTGACCCTTTCTGCCATATCACGCTGTCTCTCTGGGTCTGAAGCTCTAGATTCTATATTTTTTATATCACTGCTGCCATATTCTTCTCCTGTGACTTTAAGTTCTGAAACCTTGGTGTGAACTTGTGGTGACACAAGAGAACAAGTGAATGGAAGCTTTCTTCCTTTCTATTTAAGAAAAAAGTCTGCTGACAGGAAAAGGGCAAATTCACAGCTCAGATTAGGGGGCTGAGAGTCAAGGTAATGTATTTTTTTTTTAGATGTTGATAAACTTCCTCTCTTATTTTAAGTTTCTTAACCTGAAATGATGAGAGTCTAATGAATAACAAATACATACTTCTTTTTCTTTTTTTAATTCTCATTAGCATTTTGGATTCAAGTTTAGAAAGTCTTCAGTTTTTCTTTTTTTGCCCAACATTTTCTTTTCTCGTTTCAATAAATATTATTGTCCACTTTTTGTTTTCTTTTTTCTGTTTTTATAGGCAGGGTCTCTCACTCTGAGCTGGAGTGCAGTGACATAATCATAGCTCACTGCAGCCTTGAACTTCTGGGCTCAAGGGCTCCTCCTGCCTCAGCCTCCCGAGTAGCTAGGACTACAGACATATGTCACCATGCCTGGCTAATTTTTTATTTTTTGTAGAGATGGGGTCTCACTATGTTGTCCAGCTGGTTTCAAACTCTTGGCCTCAAGTAATTCTCCCAAGTGATCCTTGGCCTTCCAAATTGCTGAACCTGCAGGCATGCACCATGGTACCTGGCCTTTTGCCCACTTTTAAAGGCAAAAATAAATTGGGAAGACATTGTTTTCTTGGTTTTCACATAGGCAACATTTTTATTGGTGTGCATATGTGTAAGTGTGGTCCCAGGCTGTGCTCACAATGCTCAAACCTCATGGCAGAAAGGGACTCCAGGGTTCCCCCATCTCAGTGATGACACATGGGTCAGTATCCGTATCAGGAGGTGAAGATTCACTCACTCTGAAACCATAGAGATGTTCATCGGTGTCTGCTGCTGCTTACCTGTGGCCTTCTTGTTAAATGAGAGAAATGAATTCGATTCTGTAGGTTGCTCTGTCATTACTATAGCCCCAGAAACAGAAAGAGGGTATGTATGACTGGTTCAAAGAATTTTAAAGAGTTTAGTATGATGAGCAGGCAGAGTGTGAGGGGCCAGCCAGGGTCAAGAGACAATGCTGGGGCCATTAGCACAGCTTAAATTTTGAAGGGTCTTGTAAATCACATTACGAATTTGGGATTTTTTTTTCCCTGGGAAGTTATTTTAATCAGGGGATCAGACATGATCAGGCTTTTGGCTTAAGAATGATCCCTCTGGCTGCTCCATGAGCGATGAATTGGAAGTGACAAGACAAGGGGTGGGGAGACCTGTTTGGAGGCTGTCGCCCTAAGGCCAGTGAGAGGTGATCATGGCAAAGGAGCTGGAGGGAAGTGGGAGACGTCTAGACATGTTTAGGGGTAGAAGAGAACAGGGCTTGCTATGGACGGTGAGGGGAAGGGAGGACTCGAGGGTAACTTCAGGGTTTCTGGTTTGTGTACCTCTTTGGATGGTGATGTTCTTGGCTGACAGAGGCCTTAAAGAGAAGTGGTTTCTTAGTCTTTCTTTAATGGACAGATTTTAATAAAATAAAGTCATTTCAAGTTTCAGACATCATGACATTTCTTCTCTTTTTAGGTTTTTCTTCTTTCCTTTTTTAAAAATTTCTTTTAAATTTTTAATGGGGGAGAGTGTTTAAGAGTCTCAACTGCTCAGGAAATTGACCTTCTGCTGGGAAAAGGATTGTGGTATCCTTCTAACAATTTTCTTCCTAATTGTGGAACTCATTGTGATATTTAGTAATTATGATTTTACTTTTTTGTCTGCAAGGAGTGGAATGGCTATCATTATAAACATAAAAAATTATTTTATTTCTCCTAATAATTTTTTGTGATGAATTTTTTTATAGGAGGAAATTATCTTTATGGAATTTAACCTTCTGTAAGTGTGGTAAAGAGGATAAATACCTCCTAGAAATGAAAGGCATCTGTCCAATTTTGAATTATTTGGGAAGGAAGTCCTCATAGAGGAATGAACTTAAGGGATAATTAAAGTTCTCCAATTCAGAAATTCTGAATTGTCTTTTTTTTCTTACCAGGAAAGTAGTTGAGATATGGCTAAATAAACATTTTAAATCTTGCGTATGGTTATAGGATGGAAATGTAACATGGAGTCTAGGTTTGTTCCAGAGAGCAAAAAAGATTCAATATTTTTGAAATTATCAGTGAAGAGATTGATGTGCTTGTTATGCCTGAAGACAAACATTATTTTAGCATAAATTGCCTGCAGCTCAGAGAGTAAAGGGCTTTTGGAACAGTTATCCAGAGAGAGAGGTCAAGTGGGAATTCCTGATTATCATTTCTGTTTTTAACACATTGACTGCCACACTAGAAACAATTTTTTTTGTTTCTTGGGGCCATGGTATGTTATTAGGAAAATAGAATAAAATTTTGAAAACAAAATGATCCTTTCTAATTTAATGAAAAATTTGTTATTTTGTATTGTTTTCTGTGCATGAGTTATATGCAACTTGAAAAATCATTCTCATGGCTCCCAAAGTGAAGAGACATGTGAGTTCCATATGCTTCAAGAGGCCCTGAGTTCAAAACTAGCGTGAGTTAAATACAGCTCACATGGCAGTTAATGTGTTAAAGGCGGTTTTAATAAATAATAGTAGTAATAACGATGGCTTACATTTGTATAGCGCTTTGCAGTTTACAATGCTCTTTATAGAGTGTGGTCCATTTAGCCCTCTGTGAAGTAAGGAGGCAGGGCAGATATTATCCTCATTTTATAGAAGAGGAAACTGAGATCCAAAAAGTTTACATAAGGTCATGTGATTGCTGGAGTAGTACTTTTCCCCAGTGAACACCAGTATTCCCTGTGCCTAATGATGGTATCCATAGCGCAGCTGTGTAGGGAGAAGGAAAGCCTTTTAAGCGAGGCTGAGAGGGAGTGAACCGGCTATGGAGTGTGCTGTCCTAGGATTATGTTAGAGGTTTGCAACATAAAAAGCACAACTCCATCACACTCATGAATGGAAACGAAAAAGATGGTGGACTAAACATGATCGGTTATTTCTCTTTTTTTTTTCCAGTAAAGTTTATTTGTTCTTCGTTCCCATGTCTTCTGTTTACATTCTTTGGAAAAGCGTTAGTGCCAAAGGTTTAAGAAAAAAAAGTTATGGGAAAAATGCTAAAGTTGAGAATGTTTTATTTATCAACATTTTTTTCTGAGAATTAGCATAAGACTGTGTCATGTATGATTTTAGCAGAATACCTTGGTCCAGATTGAGGAACCATACAACCAGTCGTAGTTTGAGAACCACTAACAGAAGCATTTTGAAAGTGATTGAAATTGACATTCTTAAAATGGTAGTTTAGTGCCTTCTGAGGAACATTTGTTTAGATTTTTAAATTGTTCATATTTGAAGGAAAAACATTATACAAGAAACCTTATTTTTGAGATATAGCTGGTAAATATGTAAAGCTCAAAGTGCCTGCTTGTTCTACTTGTCATCATTCATCCTCTGACAGCTGACACCAGTCAAGTTATGAAGTCTCTGGTTATTTTTGAGATTCTTTACCCCCAAGCGTTCCCTTAGTGATTCTTAAGATTCTGGGGCCCAGCTTAGCAGATGGGCCATGCCATCATGCTGTGTCTTCTAAATACCTCACCCCATTACAACATCTTTTGCTACATGTGATTTAGCCAAAAATGTGCAATCTTCTAATGATAGGGATGTAATAATGGAATACTCAGTGTAATTAAAGATATTGCCTTTTCTGATTGAAACAAAAGCTAAAACTCCCAAATGTCACCTGTAACAATAGAGTTGCCCATTGTTAAATCAAATCATCTGATTTGAACTGTTCAAACTGCCTCTTGCCACTCTGGGACTTTTCTCTGGCTAGTGTCCTATAGTCCTGTTATTGAATTGACAATGCTCCTAATGCTTTTTTTCTAGTTCTCATTCTACCTGTGGTCAAGGTTGAAGTTAACTTCAAGGTGAAATTGGTCCTGGTAAAGTTAGTTGTTCATGTTTCACTGTTTCCTAAGCATTGCCCCCTTCTGGGAAGACAGATGTTTAAGTGTTAATGGCATCAACTATCCTTTGCTGGGAGGTAGGAAGTTAAACCTTTTATCTGGAATGTAAGTTCCATGAGGGCAGTGATCTTGTTTTATTCATTCCCTCTATTCTTAGTGTCCAGAACAATGCCTGGGACATTGTAAAGAAAGATTTGTTGATTAAAGGCATGAAACTCCTGTAAGGCCTCCCTGGAGATAGCTGACTCAACTTAGAATAGAGATCTGTGCGTCAAGGACTCGTGGTTGTAAGTAACAGATACCAGAATGGGCTTGGACTCCCTCTGCCTGACCAAACCTGAGGGCCTTGTCCTTCCTGTCTTGTCCTAGGGAGAAAGCCCATTGCCTGTGCTGTCCAGAATATTAAATCTCACATTCACAAAGGATCTGGTTTCCTCATGTTTATCTGTATGCTCCAAGCTCCAGCCATATGCAAATGATCCTAACAAATGTATTTATGATTTTTTTAATATCCTTTTCCTTTCAGAGATTGTATGAAATGTTAAACTGTGGGTTTCTATTCTTCGCCTCCTTTCATGTTAATTTGAGCCACTTCTTGTATCCGAACTTTCTCTGATTAACCTCATTTCCCTCATGCTTCACTTTGTGTTTCCCCAGTATATTGCCAGTAGGTTGTGCTGTGATGCCTTGCATTTATTTTATTGTTATATCATGTATATATTTGTTCTGTCTTCCCTATGAGATACTCTCTTCATTTCTTAAGCTAACATTTATTAAAGTTTACCACATGTCAGGTACTGTGCTTATGGCTTTAGATCCTACATTATCACATTAATTCTCATAGTAACTGTTTGCAGTGGGTGGTATTATCCCCATTTTACAGATGAGAAACCTGGTTTATAGGGAGGAGACATACCCAAGGATGTACAGCTAGTGAATGGCAGAGCTGGGGTTTGAATCTTGATCTGTTTAATTTAAAAGCCTTAATCGTTCACATTTCAGACTCTTCGAGGCAGGAAGGGCTCATGCCATGTGCTTCCTCAAAACATCACCATTCTTCAGGAATATGCCATACAGTGCTCTCATAACAAGCTCCTTATGACTTGAAAAGATGTATTTTAAAAATATAATCATACAAGTCCTCTGAAGAAATACATGTAAGCAAGTCAAATTAAACATCATCAGAAACCCCTTCAATTAAGATAAACCATTATGACAGAGTATATCTTTCCATATTTTTTATGCAAAGAATTAAGTAAATACATTAGAAGCACTCTTAAAATGCATTCTGCTAATAAATTTATCTTTCACAGAAGCAATGTTTTGTGGTTACTAAGAGCCCTGTTTTTTATCTTACTCCTGTTTATGCCAATTGAACTTATTGTAATTATGTAATCTAATTAAATATTACATAAACCAATGAAATATGAGTGTAAAAACGAGTTATCTCCACTAAAACTAGGTTTAATGCGTTAGCAAAATGTGATAAAGGTCTCAAACAATTGCTGTGGAATTCAGAGTGGGTGAAACAACTGCGAAAGATTTGAAAAGAAATGTTAAAAGTCACGAAGGAAATCAACATTCGTACTGTTTCACAAGTATATTTAAATTTTTGTTCCATGTTAAAGAAACTAAAACTGAAAATAGAGAAGAAGATAGATTATAGATATGATTTATGCGGGAAAGATGATATGGAATTCGAGCCAGGAAATACTCAAGTCCTTAGTGTTAAGTCGAAATAAAATGCTTTTAGGCAGCAGGTGTTATTTTCTTATAAATCCTCACTTCTACTAGCTTTTGAAATTAAGCAATTAACTTCTGGTCCTAAATGCATTAGATAAGCATTATATACCCTATATATATCTCCTATATATCTCAAAAGAGAATTATGTGCTTTGCTAAGCATCTGTTTACATGTAATACATCACAGACATATTTCCAAGCCAATTAATATAGATTAAAATATTTTATGACAATATGACATAATGCAAAAAAGTATACATCTCAGTGAATGATTACAAAGTAAACACATTCATGTAATAGCCCCCTTGGTCAATAACTTTTCCAGTACCCTTAGAAGCCTCTCATGGCCTCTTCCTCCCCACCAGAGATAATGGCTGTTTTGAATCTGACATTATAGTGTTTATTTTTGAACTTTATATAAATGAAATGTGTGTAGTTTCTTGTTTTTGACTTATTTTAGTCAACATTTGTTTGTGAGATTCATCCATGTTTTTAACGTGTATTATTTGTTCATTGTCATTGCTGTATATTATTCCATCAAAAGAACATGCCACAGTGTTTACCCATTCTGTCGTTGATGGCCATTGGGTCATTTCCAGTTTGGGGTTATTATGAAAAATGTTGCTGTGAACAGTCTTGTACATGTCATTTGGCATACATGTACAGGTTTTAAAGTCGTTTGTTAGTTTATATGCCTAGGAATGGAATTGGTGGGTCATAGGATATGTGTGTATTCAACTTTAGGAAATACTGCTGAAGTAGGTGCACTAATCTACAACCCACCATCAATATACGTGAATTCCTGTTGCCCCACAGTTTTGGCAGCACTTAGTATCGTTAGTTTTGTTGATTTTATTCAGTCTGGTGGTATCTTGTGATTTTAACTTGCATTTCCTGATGGCTAATGAGGTTGAACACTTTAATATGTTTATTGACCATTTGGGTATCTTTCTTGGGGTGGTGTTGAAATACTTGTTTAAGTCTCTTGCCTACTTTTCTATAGAATTGTCAGACATTTTCTTATTTATTTGTACTTTATATTCTAGATGTAAGTTCCTTCGTAGGTTATATATGTTACAAATACTTTTTCCCCACTCTGTGGCTTGCCTTTATTACTCTCTTAATAGGGTTAATGGAGCTTCCCAGTTTTAATGTTGCCCAATTTACCAATCTTTTTCTTTGTCGTATAGTACTTCTTCAGTATTTTTTTTTTTTAAACAGAGTCTCGCTCTATCACCCTGGCTAGGGTGCAGTGGTGTCATTATAGCTCACTGCAACCTCAAACTCCTGAGCTCAATCGATCCTCCCACCTCAGCCTCCCTGAGTGCTAGGATTATAGGTGTGAGCTACCATGCCCAGCTACTTCTTGAGTCTTGTTTAAGAAATCTTTGCTTATCCCCAAGGTCATGAAAATATCCTCCTATGTTATTTTCTATCAGCTTTATTGTTTTACCTTTCACATCTAGATCTAAAATTCACATGGGATTAATTTTTGTGTATGGTGAGAAGTTAGGGTTAAATTTCATTTTATTCCACATTGTTATTCACTTGATCAGGCAGCATTTATCAAAAAGACCATCCATTCCCCATTGCTCTTCAGTGCCACCTTTTTCATAAATCAAGTATCCTATATGCATAGGTACAATTCTGAACTCTCTATTCTCCTTTATTGATATATTTCTCTTGTGCTAATAATAAATATATGCTTTGATTCCTATAGCTTAATAAACTGAATAAAAGGTCTTCTTTTTACCAATTCCTGGAGATTCTTGTTTGTTCTTGACCCTTCACATTTCCAAATAAAGCTTAGAACCAGCTTATCAATTTCCACAAATACACACAGAGACACAATAAGACTTGTAGGGATTTTGACTGAGATTGTTTTGAACCTGTTGATCAATTGCTTTTACAATCAAATCTGTAAGAGATTTCTGATATCTTTGTAATGTTGAGCCTCTCAATTCATGTGCATGGACTATCTTTCTGTGTATTTGGATTTTCTCTAATTGTCTCAATGTTTTATATTTTAGTTATTTTAACATAATTCATTTCATTGGCTAAGGAATATTTTGTGGTTAATATATAAAAATTTATTTAACCTTCTTATGTTGTAAACTTTGTTTCTATTTTGTTTCATTGTTATAAACAATGTGATCATGAACATTCATATACATATACTTTTTTTAGTACCTTTATCTCCTTAGAATTAACCACTGAAACTGGAATTTCTGGATCATACAGCATGCACCTTCATCTTCCCCGTGAATTGTATCATTTTAAACTCTCACCCAGAGTTAAAAGGTTCTACTCTTTTGAACCTGAAGAATAACTCATTGTACTTTCAATTTGAATTTTTTGTTACCAGAGAGAGTGAACAAGTTTTCATCTGGCCATTTGTAGTTCTTTTGTGAATAGCCTTTTCATGGCTTTTGCTCAATGCTTTTATCTTTTTCTTATTAATTGGTAAGTGCTCTTTTTATAGCATAGATAACCCTTTGTCACATTTATAAACATATACAAAACATAATTCTGTACAATAAAGGAATCAACCAGTATACTTTTGTTACTGAAGTGGGCCTTTGCAGAAAAACAAAAAAAGAAAACCACGTTTAGCCTAATCACATTGTGATTGTTCCTCCAAATGTTTGTGTTCTCCACGTACGTAGCAACATCATAGTATTAATGGGCTTAGCAACAGGGATGATCAGCAACTAGATGAAGTAGAAGAAAGATAATATAATAAAGTAGGAAGATCATTGAAATTAGAACCAGAAGATTGCGTTCTAGACATGACCCCACTGGCTCTTTACCTCTGTGATCTTGATGAAACCACATATTCCCTCTGAGCCTTAATTTCCTCATCTGTATAATGGGCACGTTTGTACTCATTTATCTCCCAGGGCTAAAATGAGATCATATATGAAAAAAAGTACTGCAAACAGTAAAAGTTACACAATACAAATTATAATGCTAACAAGTATGTTGTAATTGTAGCAATTTAAATGTATACTTTGTTAAAATTATCATCTTTTGAGGTAACCTAATTTATAAAATATTCAGCTTATCAAACATCTTTCTGGGTCTGTGGTTTGTGAGTTTTTACTAATTTGCATGACTCCTTTAAAAAGACATGATTTGTTATTTAAAAAATCTGGTTGATGTTCTTCATGACCATTCAGAGTGTGTTTGTGGTTTATTGGCTGCTAGGGCATTAGGCTTCTGTCGCTCATGTTGACAATCTTATAAGCCTGTTAGCCACCATTCTGGTAAAAGCCATTTTGATCTATGATGAGGGCACTATATTAAAAGAGTATTGAAGTTGGAAATATGTATTTTGGTCCTTTTATTAAAATGTGCCCTTTACAAAAGAGGCAATATGAATTTGCATTGCAAAGGATAGCTTATTTCTTTTTAGAACTCTTGAAGCCAGGTAATTTAATTATGTCTCTGCCATATCCTTTTATCTTCCTCTGCAAAGGAACTCTCTCTCCTTCTGACACCTCATACTGGAAACTAGTCTTCATCTCCCCAGAATTAATTAACATGCAAATACTTGTCTAGAGACATGGGAACGCTGCTTTTTCAATTAGCATTTAAATGTCACTCTTAATGGTGTTAGATTGACTCTTTTAAGGGAAAATTAAAATGGTCTAGTCATCTCCTGATTATTTCCTAGAGCATATTATTGATATTTCTGAAGATCTGGCCTTAGTGGGAGCTTTAATCTTCCACTGTTCACAGGCTAAGTGAGTCAGAACCAGGATGGGACTTGTTTGCAGCAAAGCCGGGCTCTGGCCTTCCCTGGCCTCTGGTTTCCTAGCTCTGCCTGCTTGTCCTGTTCTGCACGGCTTCTCAGTAACAAGTTTATCTGTGAAGGAGCAGCACCTGCAAGAATTGTTAGCAACAAGTAAAGGTGCTCAGGAGCAAGGATGGAGACATAGAGGGGATTTGGTAGCAATAGTGTCCCAGTGAACAAAGAAGATGAACTTTGGAGTTAGAGATGCATAGGTTCAAATATTGCCTGTGCCACTTTGAAGCTGTGTGACTTTGAGCAAGTTACTTCCCTTCACTGAGACTTAATTCCCTCATCCATACAATATAAATAGTAATATCTACTAGTCAGGTTGTTAGGAAGATTAAACATGATAATATATGTAAAGTGTGTACCGTCTAAGTCAGAGTAGGCTATCTGCCTTAACAAAGAACTCCCAAATCTCAGTGGTTTAGCTTAGGTTACTTCCTCCTGAAGGGAAAGAGGGCTTTGCTCCATGTAGACATTCAGAGACCCAGACTTCTTCTGTCTAGTGGCCCTGACATTCCCTAAGGCCTTGGAACTCTTATTGGATCATCTGACTGTGGTTGGCAGGAGAGGAAAGAGAATGAACATAGTGGATGGCACAGGAGGCTTTGTGGGCCAGGCTGGAGGTGGGCACATCCCTTCCACTCAGATCCCATGGGCCAGAGCTCAACTCCATAGCTGCACCTACTTCTAAGTGAGCCTGGGAAATGTGTGTCTCAGGAAGAAAACATAACAGGTTTGTTTGGGAACACATAGTCCTCCACTATAAGTGGAGTAATACATCCAGTAATAACTTTTTTCTTTTGATAGATTCCTAGAGTGTTAGAGCTGATGGGGGGCCCCTAGCAGTGACCAAGTTGTATCCTCCCTTTTTATAGATGAGGTGCCTTAGGGCAGGACCAGAGCTTGAACCCACTTTTCCCAAATGCTGTTATTCCATGTTTAATTACTTGAAGCATTGTTTGTTGTTTTCTGCCCATAGGGTTGCCTTTGCCTTTTGGATGTGAAGATTGGGGGCGGGGGGGTTAAATATGTTATTCTGATCATTATACTTAGACTTGAGTTTTTTTGGGGAAAGGAGGGATTTGGTATTTTAGGGTAGTGGGATAGGTACTCTAGGGGCTGGAGACCCCATGGCCTCACAATAATTTGTACTGAGAGTGAGAATTAATCTTTACTCACCCACTCATGTGTTTAAGCAACTTTTCTTTAGTCCCCTCTTACGTATTTAATCAAACAAATTGTGCAAGGTGGTGTAGATGCAATGGTGATTAAGACAGGATCATTCATAGCCTAAGGAAGAAATCAAATATTTACGTAATAATTACTACATAAGATCATGAGGGAAACAATAAGGTAGAAGTGACCAGCTCTGCCGGGGTAGGGAGGGAGAGGACATAGGAAAGCTTCGTGGAGGAAGGGTATATTTGAACTGGATCTTAAAGAATGGATTACAGTTTGTTGAGAATTTGGTCTTTTTTGAAATACACACACACACACACATACACACACACACTTGTATTTGTGTAATTGGTGTAAATAACCTTGGTTAGTTATGGATGTGCCTTAGGAAAAATGAAAAAAAGCAAAAAAAAAAAAAAATACCTGACAAAAATCCAAAACCATGATCAGGTCTCCTGTGCTAAATTAGCATTTAGCACTCATATTAACCATATATTTGTAATTTTGTCAAGTTTTTACCAGTAAATAATTGCATAAAATAACCTTTTGGATACAGATCAATCATCATCAACCAATATTTTATTGTGAGCCAGCAAGTTTTTGATATCATCCATCCTTCTAGGTCTAGTGGGCCCAGTAATTTTTGGTTAGGTACAGACATTTAAAAGAATTTATAGAGATGGGGATAAGATGCATGAAATACCAGTAAACTGAGAATTAGTATGAAGAGAAGGTCATGTATGGATTGCAAAGGATGTACAAACATGTATATAGGTTTGGATTAGGAGGCTTGGTTTTTAGAAAGATTTCCGTGGGAGGTACTATTTAGAGCTTAGTGTGATTGGGTTGATGGAAATTCTTGGGAGATGGCATCTCAGGTATGGCTGTTAAGTAGAGGTGAAACAGCATGGGTTATTCTATAGTCTGGCAAAGAGTGTTTTTAGGGAGGAGGGGTTGAATGAAAGTTTCATAGCTAATAAGTGGTAGAGCCTGGCTTAGAACTCAGCCTTGTCTGATGTCTGTCTTTCTCCCATAGCACCATACTGCCTCTCTGAGAATGTGGGTAGGAGTTAGGATTTCATGTTGCTTTCCATTTTGGAGGTGAATCAGGGTTGTCAGGGATCAATTTTGAAACAGGAGATGTTTATGTTCATCACCCCAGATCTTCTTTAGGCTGTCTCTTCTCTCCTTGGCAATGACTTTCTCACACCTACCCACAACTTATTCACAGAAGGGTGTCAGAGGACTCCTGGAAGGAGTATTTGTGTTATTTTAAAATACACATTTTAAATTCTAAAAGTATTCTTATAGTAATAATTCAAGTTGTACAAAAAGGATATAAAATGCAAAAGAATTGTCTCTTTCCTCCAAACCTTTAATCCTCATTTTTTAAAAAAATTATTGTTCTAGACATTTTATGTGGACATTCAAGCACACACAGGTTTTTTTTAATCTAAGTGGACTCATTTAATATATGCATTTTTCTGTAACTTGCTTTCTTTTTATACCACTACATAGTTCTACCTTATTTTTTCTAATCAATGGAATAGAAGTCCACTCTGCTGCTTCTCCCTGATTCTTATTGAACAGTCTTTGTGTTTATTTTCTTAATCTTTGCAATTTATTACACTGCTTCAGGGAACATCCTTATAGCCATCTGCAAGCTTATAAAGGGATTATTTGTAGAGGATTTGCAATGGAATTCCTAGGTTACAGAGTATGTGTATTTAAATTTTTGAAAGATATTGGGGAATTATCCCCCAGAAAGGTTGAACCTATTTTCATTCTATCCAAAGTATATGTGGATGCCTGTTTCCCAAGCATTTTTTAAAAAAGGACTTAAGGCCAGAGAAGAAGAGACAGAGGAGAGAAGCTGCTAAAAATAAGTAGTAGCCAAGAGAACATGTGAAACAGGGAAACATATGTTCACACAAGGTCTTGTACATAGCAGAATTATTTATAGCAGCCAAATAGTGGAAACAACCCAAATGTTCATCAACTATTGAATGGATAAACAACATGTGGTATATACATACAATGGAATATTATTCAGCAATAAAAACTACAATGTGAATGAACCTTGAAACCATTATGCTAAGTGAACAAAGCCAATCATAAAACACTACACATGTTTATTAATATATAAAATGTACTGAATAGGCAAATCCATGGAGACAGAAAGTATAATAGATTAGTGGTTGCTTCGGGTAGAGAGGCACGGGGATTTGGGAAGTGACGGCTAGCTACAGGGTTTCTTTGTGGGGTGATGGAAATGTTCTAAAATTACATTGTGGTGATGGTTGCACAACTCTGTGAATATATTAAAAACCATTGAATTGTACACTTTAAATGGGTGAATTTTATGTTAATAAAGCTATTTAAAAAAATAAGTGGTGGCAGAGTGCATGAGATGGGATAGGATGGAAAGGATGAGGACATGGCCATTGTCATGGGTCTGTGGGCCAGGCAGGAAGGCGATGTCACAGCCAGGGAGTTTAGATGAGGGAAGGCATTCATTCCGGCTGTGCCAAGCTGAGCATTCAGGTGGCTGGTAACTGCTAGCTACAGGGGTGGATGGTGGAGTTTTTCTCCCCCTAGCCAAATCTAGACAAGAGGCAGTTAATGCCAGGCCCCAGTCAGGGTCAGAATTGAGGTTAATACACTGAATTACTGACTTGTTGTTCTTGTTCAGTCCTTCGAATACACAGAAGATACTGTTCTCCTGGAAGGCGGTAATAGTTTCCTTTGCTGACCTAGAAATGCCTGCTGTGCTCCAGCATTTAGAAAAGAAAGGTCAGAGAGAGGAAGCTGAGCTCAGCTGCTGAGTCAAGGAAAAAAAAAAAGAGGAAGACCTAGGGTCACCAATGAAGATGAGGCCCTTGTTTGTGGATAAGCATAAATAGACATTTTTAAATTCAGCAATTAAGCTTTTTCTACATAGTGGAAGTGACTGTTCTTTTGGAATGTGTTTGCTTGTAAATATCATGATAAGAATGTTTAAAAGGAAGTCATGATTTTAAATGGTCCCTGAATTATGCTGATGGATAAAACTGAGCTCAAGGGGACGAGGGTTAATCTTACAGTATAAACTGAAAGTTAAAGGAAAATCAACACACCTTTCTGCCGAAGCCCATTTTTCCTAGTGATTGTGGCTTTTTGAACATACTCTTTACTTCTCATTCCCCATCATGTGGCTCTGTAGCATAGACTAGGTCAAACCTTAATATCCAACTTCTTAATTACTTTTAGGTCTGAGGTTTTTAACTTCAGAAAGAACTGAGGTCTCCATAATTCCATTTTGAAGGTTTTTAGGTGACTGCTGCTTGTTTATCAACAGTTTACTTTAGAAGGCCAAACAGTACATGTGTGCTTCAGTATTGACCTAATAGCAAAATAATCTCTGGACCAGACAGAAGTCCTTTTCTATTCACTGTATTTGATTTATTACCCTGGATATGCTTTATTCTCCAAAAACTTCATTTAAGAATATACCATGGATATTAAACAATTCGCCTTTGTGCTTGATTAGGATGTAAACAGTAATCTCACCTACTTTTAAAGACTTTTCCAAGAAATAATGTTTCCTCTGATTTTATTTTGAATTGCTAAAGAACCTTTAGCAGCGGGAGAAAATTTAGTCGATGATTCAGAGCGTGAGGGAGAGGAAAGGAGCGATTCTGGCACATGTGCATGAATTGAATGACAACTGGTGGATATTTTTATATTTATTGCTATTCTTAGTCTAAGGCCTGTAGCTGAGTAGGGAGAGTAACTAAGCTTAGTTATACTTATCAGACTTAGAGATTTTACTTTGAATATGTCAGTGTCTAGGCCTTTGGGAAAACTTCGGTATGCTTAGCCGATTGTTGAAATAGTCCCTCTCTCGTGGAATTTCTTCTAATTCAATAAATGACAGATTGAACCCCCAGGAAAATTAAAATTGCTCTTTATTTCTGGCTATTAGCCAAATCTTAACCATTTTTTATAGCTGTACAGAGTTTTGGCTTGCTTTTGGTTTGTTTCCCTTAAATACATTTTAAAGATAGTCAGTTATGGCCTCTATTAGAATTCTTTTTTTTGTGCTCTTGTGTTAGGATTCTGGAAGTAGCAATGAATTCACAAGAGGACTCAACAAGGCAAGAGCAAGGTGTTTGTACCACATATGGAGTTGAGGGTATGAGCTTTCATCCTTTGCCAACCCCCTTCAAAATTGTGTCTGTGAACAATCATGACTTAACTTCAAAGCATGGTCTGTTCTCTTGTCAGTAGAGCCAAAACATTTTAATTATGCTTGAACGACTATTATAGGTTAGCGTGGACAAGTGAATGAGATTTTTAGTTTGCTGGTTTATGATACTGCACATATTTAACTTTAGCTAAATGTCAAAGTTGCCACAAGCCAAGGTATAGTCTTGATGAGGATTTTAATTTTCTCCAATGATTGATAGATGTTTCAAGCCATAGAAAGCAAAAGCCTTTCTGTCATTTTCCTTTTTTTAAACCACAGATTGAGGAAGCAATGAGATAAAAATACTCCTCTGAACTTAGTTTTAACCAACTAGAAATTGGTTAGTTCTAACTAGAATTGACTAGAACCTTGGGAGGGAGTAACCATGATAGTATTGTTTGGTAACTGCAAAAGAAAGGAAAGTTGGGCAGACCAAATAGTAATGGCCATTTTAGGAAAATATATCTTAGAGGAAAAAAAAGTATTTTTCAACAGCCAGAGAACAAAGAAGGAGGAGGAAGAAGAAAAAGAAAGAGAAATGTAAAAATAAAGAAAAAAAAGGAAAATTCTGACAGTAAAATCACAATTTTTTTGGATGAGGAAGAAAAAAGCATTTTTTGATGGGCTTGGATATTAAGAAGACATGTACAGAAGATTGAAAGACAAACAGATGATCAAGGACAATTCAGAAAGTGGCATAAACCAGTAAGAAAATAACCACAAAACTCAAGTTCAGACTGAGCTGAGGCTGGAGAGAATGCTAAAGACAACAGGAGAGGGCTCTTTGAGGCTATGTTCAAAACAAGAAGGACAAGTAAAGGCTAAACTCATTGCTTAGGGCAGATGGAATAATGTGAACATATGAGGAAAAGCAGACCTGCTCAGCTATTTGGCTTCTCTCTCTATCAAAGAGAGTGATCTTCAAACTGAAATGTGAAACATAAACATGGTTAAGAATAAATTGAAGCATGAGTGATAGTTGCTGATAATCAGAGTTGCAACTACAATTTGCTGAGTTTCTGTTCAGGACTGAGTACTATAAAAGAGAATTCAGTTACTGTTTTTTAGTACTTATGGCCGTTGTGCCCGGTAGGTATTATTGTTATCCATCCCATTTAATGGATGAGAAAAATGAGGCTCAGGAAGATTTAATAACAAGCCTGAATTTACACAGTAAGCGATAGGCTGGGATTTAGATCCAGGTCTGACTAACTTCAAAGTCTGGCTCTTTTTACTAGAGCCTGTGACTCCCATTCCCATCAGTACCTAGCTTTTTAAACAGGATTGTATTTTCCAGTTTACAGTACATCTTAAGGCACATAAACACAAACCCAGTAGATGTTATTAAAGAGCCACAGTGTATAATTGCTGTGGAAACAAGGAAAATGGAATATCAAAATGATAAACAGCACACAAAGACTGTCTTGATTTCTTTTTTAAAGGTTCACCTTGGCCTATCTAAAGTAAAGCTATCAAAGAAACTACTGGGATCATGCCAAAATGATTTAGAACCCAACCTGCAGGGGCCCCAAGGAGGCAAAGATGGGACAGTTTGAGTGCCAAAATGATTGAAATGTATAAAAATCTGTGAGTTTTTGACAATATTCTAAAAACACAACACAGTAAAGCAAAAAACCAAACTCATTTGTCATTTCTGAATTGTTAGGGCACCAAATTATTGTTCTGAAAATGGATTAATAAAAGGAAATCTAGCATCCCCCCCCGCTTTCCCGTACAGTCTGTACTTTAGGGTAAGTTCTTTATAGAGAATTACAGCTAATTAATGCAGAAGGATGCTAGAAATAGAAAACCATGATTTTGCAGCATCTAATGAAATAATGGAGCAAGGCAACAACCATTAATGGATGCTAAAATTATTAGGTAAAATTGGAGCTTTATAATGGAGAAACAGGCTGACAACACTTGAACCCACTGATCAATCTCGACATCACTAAAAGTGGGACAGCTGAACATTGTGCTCCTTCAATATGATGTGATAGAAAAGAAATAGCACCACCTGTGAAGTGTTTTTACCCACACCCCTTTCCCCAACAAAGTTGAACCACAATCTCATCAAACATCCATATTTAACTACCAGTTTACAAAAACTACAGGAGACAGAGGAACATGTTAAATACCATGCAAAAGTACCAATCAGCCATCCCCTGAATGTAGAAAAGTTTTACAAAACAAATGACCCAATTTTGTTAGCAAATAAATGCTATGAGAAAAAAGTCGGGGAGGAGAACTGTTGTAAGGTAAAAGACTTAAGAGACCTATAAACCAAATACAGGTATGAGCCTTGTTTGGAACTTGATTTGAACAAACTATAACTGGAAAAAAACAAATTCTATAAAATAATTTAAAGAGGTTTATTCTGAGCCGATATAAGTGACTGCAGCCCAGAGAAACATAGTCTCAAGAGGTCCTGAGAAAATGCGTCCAAGGCAGTTGGGTTACAGTTTGGTTTTATATATTTCAGGGAGACAGGAATTGCAGATAAAATCATAAATCAGTACATGGGAGGTACACATTGGTTTGGCCCCAAAAGGTAGGACATCTCAAAGAAGAGGCTTTCAGATTATAGTTGGATTCAGAAATTCTTTAATTGGTAATTGATTATAGGAATAAAGCTTTGTCTAAAGGCTTGGAGTCAGTAGAAAGGGATGTCTAAATTAAGATAAAGAAGTCTGCTAATCATAGAGCAAGCCACAGTATATCAACTCAAAGTGATCTGTTAAGCAAATTGATGGTCTCTAAGCTTGACTTAACCTTTGCTTTGCATGGCCTTAGGTCCTGTTTATAATTTAGTATCTTATTGCCACAAAGAGTCTATTTTGTCAGTCTTATGATCTCTATTTTAACATTAATGCTGGTCAATTGTGTCTAAACTCCAAAAGGGAGAGGGTATACGGAGGTGTGTCCATCCTTCCTTCTCTTCGTGGCCAGAAACTCAGTTTTAAAGTTTTTCTGGGCCAAGAGAGAGTCTGGTTGGTGGGGGGTGGCAGCTTAGCATTTTATTTTTAGTTTACAAAACTACTAAAAAAGTGCCTTTCTTTTTAAATAATAGGAGAAAATGAAACATTCTGTTTATTGTATGTTATTAAGGAATTATTAATAATTTTATTGACTTAATGGTATTGTGATTTTTTTTAAAAGTCCTTCTGTATTAGAAGCACTTACTAATGAATTGATAATGTTGGGGCTCAGACACCAGTACCCCAAAATATGGTGCATTGACATACTGATCTGAAGAAGCCTCAAGGTCTCTCTGACCTTCCCTGTCCCCCACCATCTCTCCCAACACACAGAATGAAGTTGAAGTTCCTTTATCTGCCTGAGATCCAGACCCGCCAAGGAGAACAGTTGTTTTTTCTTCTCTTCCCTGTAAGACCACACCTGACCAGACCCTTTCACAAGATAATGTACAAATTAATCTGTTTCCTGATCCATTCGTTCTCCTAGCAATCTCCTCAACAGAATTCTTCTTCTCCACCCCTCCCGTAACCTGTTTTGCCAGGATGGTATATAATCTTCTGAACCCCACTGGGGTGTGGATAATCACTCTGTGATTCTTTCCATGTATACATGCTAAATGCATTTGTATGCCTTTTCTCCAATTAATCTGCCTTTTGTGAGTTGATTTTTCAGCCCACTTTGAGGAGGCCAAGGGCCTTGGCTCCCCTGCAATATGACTGATATTTTCTTTAAAAAATACTCAATCAAAAGAAAAAAAGTATGTACAGAGAAATGGATGTAATCAGATTTGTAGAATATAATAATTGTTGAAGCTTGGTGATGTATTCATGGGAGTGCTCTCTACTTTGCTGCAGATGAAACATTTGCATAATAAAAACAGCCATGTTGTATGTTTAAGAGGTAGAATCCTGGCAGAAGGCCTGGGGTACTGCCCCTATTTGTATAACATGGGGACAGTCACTGTTACTCTCTCCACTTTCTTTTCCCTCCCTTCTTTTTTACATTCCCTCTATTTCTTCAAAAATCGTTTACTGAGCCACATTTTGCACCAGGCACTGTTCTGGTACTACCAGCCTCCAATAACAGTATAGATACTGTTATTATTTTCATTTTATAGATGAAAAGCCAAAGCTTAGAGGGATGAAGTTTCTTGCCCACAAATCCAGGTCTGCCTGGCCCCAAAATCTGAGCTCTTAATGCATTATTTTATACTGGTTTCCGGGAGCAGTCTTTTGATTTTATAGTTTCTAAACTTTTATTTATTTTTATTTTTTATTTTTTTAATTTTTATTTTTTTGAGATAGAGTCTCACTGTGTCACTCTAGCTAAAGTGCCGTGGCATCAGCCTAGCTCACAGCAACCTCAAACTCCTAGGCTCGAGCAATCCTCCTGTCTCAGCCTCCCTAGTAGCTGGGACTACAAACATGCATGCCCGGCTAATTTTTTCTATATATTTTTAGTTGTCCAGATAATTTCTTTCTATTTTTAGTAGAGACAGGGTCTCACTCTTGCTCAGGCTGGTCTCGAACTCCTGACCTCAAGCAATCCTCCTGCCTCAGCCTCCTAGAGTGCTAGGATTACAGGCGTGAGCCACCACACCCGGCCTAAATTTTTATTTTTAATTTCATTTATGGATAAATTTTAAACAATAAGGAGAAATCAATTGGAGTTGCATCTGTATTTTTTGTATGTGAGAAAGATGCAAAGTATGGCTCTCATTGTAACAACTACAAAGACCTAATCAAAGACAAGCAGTGATAAAAGTGAAATGTGTAGCAACACTCTTCATATTCATAAAAGAGTAAGACTCTATCAATTAGAACTTTAAGCCATAAAATAGCATTTATTTATGCTTGTTCTTCAACAGCATATATTTGATAATCTTTTTATTAGAAATAGAGGCCTGATATTAAGCCTAATCATCCTGATGACCAGCAAAATAAAAAAATAAAATAATAAAAAAATAAAGCAATAAAAAAAAAAAGAAATAGAGGCCTGAGAAAAATGGCTGTTGTTATTTTTATTGTGTTTGGAAAATACTTTCAGGACTATCACAAGAAAGAAATTCCCTAAAAATGTGAAAAAACCCAAACAAACAAAAAAGATGAAATCCTGAGCTTCCCCAGTGCTACTATTTGCTTTACTTTCTCTCAAAGTTATGTTGGCTTTTGTAAAGCCTGGGGGCGCCAGTAGGCATGAGCAGACGTGTCACTCTTGTCATGTGTCACGCTCTGGGTGTCAGAACCAGCAGTCATCAGTCAGGGAAGAGTAGCGAGGAGGGAGCCACCCACCAAACTCTTCCTGCAGGGAGTGCAGTGCAAGGTTCACGTCCTCTGCTTCACAAGATTCAGTGTGACTTCCCAAAACATCTGCAGTGCGGCACTTCATGGCTGGTCTCACATAACGATTTATGCCCTAGAGATGTCTGACTGCATGTTAGGAAATTATACTAATGGGTCTGGCGTTGTTTTCTTCGAGAATCAAGGCACTCAATATAGTCAAACTGAATGACAGAATTTTACTCACACCCAGGGCATGCCAGAGAGGGCATCAAATGTGGAAGAATAATAAATTTGCTGGTACTTACTGAGTTTTGCTGTATGCCAGGGGCTGTGCTAAGTCCTTTAAATACCTAATTGCATTCAACCCTTTCAACAATCCCATTATATAGCTGAGGCGGCTGAAGCACAGAGAGGTTAAGTGAGTTGCCCAAGGTTGCAGTTAGTAAGTGGCTGAGCTGGGCTCTAAACCCTGGCTGTCTGACCCCATAGTCTTTTTCTTCCAACCACTGTGCAATCTCTGAGAACAAAGTGAACACCAGTAATCCACAACTACCACGGTTTGGCCCGCTGTGGGCTTTCAGCACACCTTGAAACCTTTGTGCCAGAACTGTTTTCCAGTTTTACAGATGTCTGGGGCTCAGCAGAAAGAGATGAAGAGGTTGATAAAGCACACGTGGCAAATCTCTGGCCGAGCTGATACTAGAACACATTGTCCCAGAGTGATTTACTGTGGAAGGGAAAGCCAGTTGGCCTGGCCACCTTGCAAGACACTTAAAGGACGTAAGAATGGATATTCATTCAAGACCGTCAGAAGGAAAGTAGGTCTGAAATGAAATGAAAACAAATGGCACAGAAATACCATTTTGGTATAAATAAAAAATCTGTCCTGCTTAATAAAGAGATGTCTTTTCCTTATTAATTTATTAGAAAAGCACAGAGCCTGTTTACTTTTAAATCCTAAACCTGTTCAGGCACAACTCCTCTTATTAATATGGTGTACTTTCCTCAAAAAAATTATATTTTAACAAATGCAGTTTCTGGCTTCAGTCACATATAGAAATGAGTGTAGGATTATAGGAATGAGTACAACTTGGTGCTTCGCTTTTTGTTGTTGCTTAATAGGAACTATATTTGATAATGCATGTGCTCCAAACATCCCTAAAAATAATTTGCAATTGGCAAGCTATTTTTTGGTATCTTTTCCTGATCTGGGAGAGGAAGTTTTAAAATTTAAATTTGATAAACTTAGTACTTTTCGGAGTGAGGAGGAGAAAATTTTGCCATCTTATATGATTGAAACATGCCCCAGTATTTATGTAATAATTTAAGATGACTCAAACTGATTTTCTCCGATGAGCGTCAGAAATGAAAATAAAAGTGTGTCTGCTCCAGAGGGTGGTAGGCTTGAGTCAGCCACTGGTATGCGTGCCCCACGAGTCACTCCCTGGTCTGCAGCTCCCTCATCTTCCCGTGCCCTGCCTTGCGGGTTGGAAGTCAAAGGTGCTTCACTGGGGCTTCCTTTCGTAACTTCTTTTCCCCTTCAGTATTCGACCACAGCTGCTGCCAGCAGCTCCTGGCAGAACAGGAATGGGAGACCAAGAAGTGGATATGTAAAAAGCAGAGGGATTTATCCATACAAGACTTTCAGTGAATGAAAGAAAGTAGATGTGAAGTCTTGGCAGTACTAGCAGTGTGTATTAGAAATGTAAGCTCACGCTCGTAATTTCAAAAGCAATTTTGTAGAGATAGTGCTACCCTGCATCACAGGTCATAAGCTCATATATAGATTTGGTTACCAGTGAGAATCTGGGTAGCAGAGCAGACAAGGATAAAGACATTTGGGATCAAGTCCTACAGCTTGTGACCATGAACAAGTCACTTAACTCTTTGGCCTTAAATTCTTAAAGATTATTTGGAGTTCCAGCAAGTGGTAAGCTTTTCTATTATATTTGAACTATGGTTCATCTCATGCCTGTTGGAATGTGTGTATACTCTTGAGGAAACACATCTCCGCCACAGCACCTGATCACAGTGGTGTGGTCCCCGAGGCCCAGGGGTGGATTTCAGAGCACCTCCCCACCAGTGGGCCGCGGAGCCCTTGTTAGAATGATGGTCTTGATTTCAAAGGGAAGGTCTGTGATGGTTGTCAGGTTCCTCCTCCACCTGAATAGACTGTCTGCTGAGGTAGAAACAGCAGAGGCACTGGAGTCAGAAGATGGACTTCCCAACGCCAGCTCTCTCTCCTTAGCAGTCACTCAACCTGTCAAAACCTCAATTTTCCCACCTTTCAAGGGAAACCAATAACACTGTTTTATTCAAAGGCATTGTGGGGATTCGTAGGAGACAGGGTATGTGGGAGCATTTTGGGAGCTGTTGATGTCAGTCCTTGTCATCATCATCCTTATGATGATGAACCCTTGGCTGCTCCGAAATAGAACCGTGTCCCCATCCTTTGGACTCCTGTAGCACTTTGTTTCACAGCTCCTAGCTCTTCCTCCTCACGTGGGTTATTTGTTCCCCTTATCTTCGGTAGTCAGCCATTCCAAGGTCCGAGGCTGTGTTAATGGTTCCTCCTCCTTTTTTAACACACCGCCCCCAAATCTTTCACCTTCCCCGTTCCTGTATTGAGTGACAGAATAGTTTTATTTCCCAGAGTTGCCAAGGTTTTTCCTCGAGAGGCTAGGCCCATGTTTCTCCCCAGGCAGAGGCTAAGAAGTGCCAGATAGCTAGTTGTTCTCCAGAGGATGGCTTGGAGAGCCGGAGACGTGCTTCCAGGGAACGGGCATCCAGCCTCTCCTCCCGAGCAGGATGTGTGTGTAGCCTTGACGTGGCAGGCTCTGTGGGAGCATGAAAGAGCCAGAAACATGGTATGCAACGTTAAATAGTTGATCATTTTAGAGACAGAATGATGATTAGTTTACAAGATACGGAATGACTAAAGAACACATGTAAAATAGTAATGTTAAGTACATATTTTAGTTTCTGATTTTTAAATGTTTAAAAACTCATATCTGTGAAATGTGAAAGCAGCTCAGTGGTTGCTCGGGATGAGGGCTGGAGCACGGTGAGAGGGCTGGAGCATGGTAGAGACTTTGTGGTATGAGGATATGTCTATTAACTTGACTATGGTGACTTTCACAGTTGTATACATATATCAAAGCATATCAAATTGGATACTTTAAATATGTGCACTTTATTGTATGTGAAGTATACCTCAACAAAGTTGTTAAGAATTGTATGCCTACATTATTCTGGAAGGAGAGAAATACTGGAAAAGAGATATTTGCTGTAGAAAATAGCATTCTAGAAAGAAAAAACAAACACAGTCCAACTTATTCTGTGTGTGTGTGTGTGTGTGTGTGTGTGTATGTGTCTGTGTTTCTTTCCACAAATTCCCTTTTTGGGCTCTCTAATCGGAGATCTCAAAATATTTAAAAGTAGTCTGAACTCTTTAGAAATAAAGTTGTAACTCCTTTTAGGTAGTGGTTGTGCTTTTAGAAGACCGTGCTTATACTGCTTCTCAGAATTGAACATAAGCTTCTCCCACCCCTCCAGGGAGCTTGGCACTTAGTGGAATTTTTGGGGAGCTCCTAAGCAATTGGGGTTCTGGCCAGAGGTCTCAGAGTTGAGGATGTTGTCAACTCTGTTACCACAAAGTTACAGCCCATTTGAAAAATACCTTGTGGCACTCAGCTGCAGAAAGAGCTTTGCTTCTCTAGGTGGAAACAAATGCATTCTCATTTCTCTTGACTCATGGATGCCATTCCTTTCTTCTATTTGGCCCCAAGAAAGTCCAATGTAAACTTGAAATTCAACTGTAAAAACCATGGTCTGTGTATTTGTGTTTATATTTTCACATAAAATTAACACACATATTTGTGTTTATATTGAATTTCTATTTTTTTTTGTTTTCTGGGTTAGAGTCTATATTTTTTGAATATTGATATGATTTTATATGGTTCTTGATGGAAATCCCCTAAAATCTTTTTTTAAAAACTTCAATAGATTTAGGGAGTACAAGTGGTTTCTTGTTACATGGATGAATTATATAGTGATGAAGTCAGGGCTTTTAGTGTGCCTGTCACCCGGATAGTGTATGTTGAACCTGATAGGTAATTTTTGAGCCCTCCACCCACTCCAGCCCTCCCTGCTTCCGCATCTCCAAAGTCCATCTCTGTATGACCACGTTTATAACCATCCTTTTTTTAGTGAGTCAGAGAATGAAATCTATGGTTTAATCCACTTACTTTTCTTTAGGCAAGAGTCACCAGTGCTAGGAAAATCAAAGATTATGATAAATTTGAAAACCAGTATGGTTCTTCAGGTTTAAGCATGATCCTTCAGCTTCCACCTGGCCTTAGGAATTGACTCTCTAGGTCCCAAATTTTGAACACAACAAACATCATCATATCTTATCCCCCAAAAAAAGAAAGAAAAGAAAGAAATCAGTTAATTAACAGTGATTATTGAGTATCAGCATCTCCTCCAGGAAGTAAAATGTTAATACATACTACATACACACACACACTCTTCTTAGTCCTACAAATGGCTAATCACACCCTTCCTTCATTCATACATTGGAATCCCTGCTACCACAGGAGCTGTTGTAGAAAAAAAAGATTTTAAAAATACCATATTATGTAAATTAGTACAACCATTATGGAAAACAGTATGGAAGTTCCTCAAAAAACTAAAAATAGCACTACCATATGATCCAGCAATTCCACTAGTGCGTATGTATTCTAAGGAATTGAAATTGGCGTATTGAAGAGATATCTGCACTCCCATGTTCATTGCAGCGTTATTCACAATAGCCGAGATCTGGAATCTACCTAGGTGTCCATTAATGAATGAATGTATAGAGAAAATGTGGTATATATACACAACGGAATATTATTCAGCCTTAAAAAGGAAGGAAAACCTGTCATTTGTGACAACGTGGATGAACCTGATGGACATTATGTTAAGTTAAATGATCCAGGCACAGAAAGAAATACTGTGTGATCTCACTTATATGTAGCATCTAAAACGAATGAAACTTATAGAAGTAGTGAGTAGAATGGTGGTTACCAGGGCTGAGGGTGGGGTAGAGGGGAGGGTTGGGGAGATGTTTGTTAAATGGTACACAATTTTAGTAAGACAGGAGGAATAAGTTTTTGAAATTTATTGTACAGTGTGGTGAGTATAGTTAATAATGTAATGCTTATTTCAAAATTGCTGAGAGTAGATTTCAAATGTTCACACTGCAAAAAATGTTAATATAAGCATGCGAGGTGAATGATATGTTAATTAGCTTGATTTAATGTTTCCAAATGTGTATATATGTCAGAATGTCACATTTTACTCCCTACGTATGTACAATTATTTGTCAATAAAAATAATAATATAAAATAAATACTATATTATTTTAAAATAGAGGGAATAAAACCATGAAAATGGTGCAAATAGACTTTTCAATCTCAAGCCTGGCTTCCAGAAGAGGCTCTACGGTGGCCTGGACTGGTTGAATTTTTTTCACTTAGCTTTGTTACTTTGCCTTAATTTCCAATAATTAGAGGTTCTGATATGAAATTTATTTTAAGAATAGGAATACTTCTGAGAATCATAAGATGTTACTAGCCATATGCAAGTAACCATAAATTTTTTTAAAGCATTTTTCTCTTCACACATAGCTGGGGGTAGAAGGTCCTAGAAAAGAACAGAATACCTTAGTGGAAAATTGGCTTGCAAAATACTATAGGAAAGGACTCAGGACAAAATCAGGTTATCAGGTACCTGGGGGCTCAGAAAGTATGGAGTTAGAAGGTAGGAGAGGCTTACAGAAAAGTAACAAGAGGGTGCTTAAGACCCCCACTCCCACCTGTTTTATAATGTTCTCTTTGGCTGGCTCAGCATTCAGGAAAGGGTTCATATCTTCCTGCTTTCTTCACCAAATAATTGTAAGATCCAGAATTCAAGCTAGTACTCTTAGTGAATAGTTTGGTTATATTATGTGTTAAATAGTTTTTAGTATAAAGCTAGTCATAATTTATGCTATTAGATCTACCACTTAAGTAGATTTCAAGTTATGCATTAGTGATTTTCAGATCGTCCTTTCTTAGAACCCTGGTGTTACGAACTGTAATAGTCATAGGAACTGTTGTTGTATTAGGTATAGTAAATATATTTTCCATGGAAAAATATAGAACTTAATATGTGCTAGGCATTATTCCAGTTATGGACATTCACTCATTTAAATATATGAAGCAAGGACTATTATTATCCTCATTTACAGAGGAGGAAACTGAGAAATGGAGAAGTAACTGACCAAGGTCACATATCTGCTAAGTAGCAAAGCCTTAATTTGAACCTATACTCTCTCGATCTAGTTTGTGCTCTTAACTGCTGTACTGTCCCAACAGGACTGAAGTTTTCTAGAGCTTAAATAAAATTAAAGTTCTCTCTTAATCCACAGAAAAAGTTAACAATATATAGATTTTTCTAGATTTTAAGTCTTTTTGTCCCAACTCTTTGTACCCAAGATCTCAGATAACCAACGATTGAACAAGTTGCAAATTTGTATTAATGATGTAAATATGCATCACTACATTCTGAGGGCTTAGCAAAAAAAATCCATAGTAAATTGCTGATGAAGCTAAGTAATTTGTAGTGAAAAAGCAAGAATAGGAGAATTGCAAACCATAAGCAACTCAAGATATGCATAGGTGATTAGGCATCCTTCCACCAATTTACAGAAATTCCAACCATCTGTATATGTGTTCTGCAGCAGCGTCAGGCATTGTGTGGCAATCAGACTGCTACCATAATGTTGAATGAGAGTCATCTGCAAACTCTAGGAATGTATTAATACTAATTTTAGTAATCCTAAATAATTTACTTCATAAGCTATGTTTCTTATTTATGCACAAACACAAAACTAAAAACAGCAAACAGAAGATTGTGAACTTGGACTTCTTCCATCCATTAGAGCTGATGGAAGGCCTTGTGTTTTGCCATCAGTTTGCTGCTCACGTGAAAGCCCCTCATGGCCCATCAGTGGGCGTCCGGCCATCATTTGAGAATCCCTGCTTTGAAAGAGTAAAGTTTATACATTTTATTAAAGTCAGTCTGTTAAAGTGATGGAGCTGGAATTTTCTCCATGAAATCACTGTGTTACAGGGCTTTCTGTTTTCCTTTTTTATAACAAACAGTATTTCTCAATTAAAAACAATCATTCCTTGAAATGATGTCTGAGATTTGCTTCCAAATAATCCTGTGGGTAGAGAGTTGGGAATGTGTGAGGGAACAAGTGGAAGAAGGGGTGGGATAAGGAGTTGATAATTGTCAAAGCTGGGTGACATGGAGCTTCATGATATTGTTCTCTCTACTTTTTTGTGTCTTTGGAAACAAAAAGTTAACGACAACCACCTTCCTTGACTCTCATCCTAGCTACTTTATTTCTCTGCTGTCCTTTATAGCAGAGCTTCTAGAAAGAACTCTCTGTGTACTTCATTTCTACTTCCCCATCCTCCATTCTCTGTGCAGCCCATTCTCTTGGCTGTTATCCCTACCAGTCCACTGAAATTACCTTGTCAAGGTCACTGCTGACCTCATCTTGCCATGTGAAGTGGTTAATTTTCTCTTCTCACGTTACTTGACTTTCAGCAACATTTGATATAATAGGTCACTTTTTGTTTCTTGGAATATTTTTTTTTTCTTGGCTGATGTCAACACACACTTTCGTGTTTTTTCTACACCTTGCTGATTGTTCCTCCTCCTGACCTCTAGTTGTTGGAAAGCCTCCAATGCTTGATCCTTGAATTTCACTGTACTCTTTCTCTGGGTAATCTCACTGGGGCCTGTTGCTTTAAATACCTTTTGTTTGCTAACATAACACCACAACCCTGAGTTCCAGACTTGAATCTGAAAGGCAGCTAGGATTTAATGTATGCAAATCAGAATTCTTAATCCCAGCCCTACTTTCTCCATTAGACCTCCCCTCCCTGTCCTGTCCCCATCTCAGTAAACACTGTCTCACACCCCGCTGCTTGAGCCCCAATCCTCAGCATCACCCTTAATTATTCTTTTTCCCTCATATCCCAAATCCAGTCTGTCACTACGACCTATTATAGTGTCTCCAAATTGACCTATGTCCATCTACTTCTCTCATCTCTCCTGCCACCACTGTCCAAACTTCTGCCATCTCTCACTAGACTTCATAGCTCCTCCTCTCTGCTTCTGTGCCTTAGCCTCTTGCAGTCCATGGAGACCAGCAGCCAGACTGGTCTCTTTAAACATAAGTGTCACTCTCCTACTTGAAATCTTCCACTGGCTTCCCGTTGCGCTCAGAAGAAAGGCTACACTCGTTTATGATGTGCTTCCTGCCTATGTCTGCCCCTTATCTCCCAGGGCTCACTAACTGCAGTCACAACCACTCCCCTTTCGGTCTTCAAATATACCAAGTAGGAGTCTTACCTCAAAGCCTTTGCAGTTCTCTTCTCTCTCCCTAGTCTGTGGATCGCTGTAAGGCTGGCTTCCTCTTGTTACTTAGATCTCAGCTTAAGTCGCTTTCCCAGAGAGGTTTTCCCCGACCACCCTATCTAAAGTAACCAGTAACCCCAGGTCACACTCTATCCCATAGCCCATTTTATTTGAATTTATATAAAGCATGTGTGTTTTTGTGTATTTGTGTACTTGGTTTTTGCCCTAGCCTGTGAACTCCGGAAGAGCAGGTGCCCTGTCTGTCCTGTTCAGTGCTGTATCCCCAGTACCTAGAATAATATCTGGAACACATAGAAAGTTAATATTTATTGCATGAATGAACAAATGAATGACTTTTGTTTGTGATTTAGGATCAAGGAACTTTGCCCTGGGGACTAATCTTACCCCACACTTTTTCCCCATCTCCAATCGCCTGCTTGTTTGGACTTTGTGTTTATCTACTGTGTAAAAGCTTGTTCAACGTTCTTAAATAGGTGAAGGAAACACTGTACTTTGGGTTCCTTATTTTCAGTAGTCACTTTCTATCCCGGGCACCATCCAGAAGGGTCTCTGTAGTGTCCCATTTTCTCAGGAAGAACAATGTTTTGTGGCTGATTGTGTGTCCTCTTCTGTGGCAGCATTTGCACCTTGCACCACTCACCTGCGGCACCAGGGCCTACCCCACCTAAGCAAAGAGCAGCAGGGATCTGCGAGCTCCATTCGCTCTTTGCTCTAGCACACACTTGTTTCTCCCTGTCTTTCTCTGCCTGCTTCTAGTTGTCATTTGGCCTCTTCCCTTCTGTTTTTCTTTTCCAGGAGAAAACAACCTATACGTTTCTAGTTTAGTGAGATCAACTGCTAGAAAAGCCCTTTCCCAAGCTTATTTATGTGATTGAATCCTGAATTTACTGTGATAATTGAGCAGCCTTTTGTAAAATAGCTAGGGCAAGGGCAAGGATGTCAATTTGGCTCTTGGATTGAGACAGGGTAGGTGTATCCAGTGGATTTGAACAAATTCTAGTCTTAGAAAAGAGCATAAGGAAGTTCCTGACCAAGGTGAAATACTTTGTCATGTCCTAGACTAGACAGGACTTCAGATATTCTAGACTGGGGATAAGTTGGAATCACCAAATATTATCTACTTATCTAATGGGTGTAATAATCACTATCTGTGTTTACTCGATAGAGTGGTTGGGAGGATAAGTTTATTTGTTTTTCCAAGGACTTTAGGGCTTTTTCTCAAAGAATTAAGTAAGCTAGGCCATTGGATTGGGAATTTTTTTTCTGCCACAATTTTTTTTTTTTCTTTTTTAAGAGATGTAGTCTTGCACTGTCACCCAGGCTAGAGTGCAGTGGTGTGATCATAGCTCACTACAACTTCCAATTCCTGGGCTCAAGCAATTCTTCAGCGTTGGCCTCCCAAAGTGCTGGGACTATAGGCATAAGCCACCGCACCTGGCCTGTAATTGACAGTCTTTTGCATGGTAGAAATAGAAATCTGTTGTTTTGTTAGGATCATTCTTTATGAACTACCACATGAAAGTCATCTGGATAAAACTTATTCCTTATTAATATTAAATATTTACTTTTAGATCAATGAAAATATTTCTATGGGGCTATTCCTTGTCAAGATTATAATTTTTATGAGTTTCTAAGCTGAAGCCCTTCTTTCCTAACCCCTAGGGTTCATTGGTCTCTCTGACATTAATAATTTCCATTTTGCTGGTTCTTAGGCCCCTCTGCTCTATTGGAGCTCCAGGCCTTTGCAAATCTCTCTTCCGCCCTTGGCAGTGTCTCACGGACTCATGAGAGTCTCAGGTTTGAGATCATGTCCTGGTGTCACCTCTGTTACTGTCACTGACCGCTGCTGCATCTGCTTGGCACAGCTGCTGCTTCCACTGGGGTCGGCCCCGCTTCCTATCTATAAATGTTAGGAGGGCAGGAAAATGAAAGTGCTGTTGTCAGAACATCTGGTATCAGAATTGGCTTCATGAAGAAAACGACCTTGGGAAAACACCTTGATGAGTTTTCTGTGCGGTCGTCTGTGCTTGTGCATACTGGCATGGAGTGGATTTCATGGGGTGAACCTGGAGACGGGTACATCCACATCAGTCGATGCAGTACACTGTAAAGACAATGGTCGTGTGAACTGTTTATTTCCCAGGAGACTGGGAAGTAAAGGGGCCCTGAGAAACATACTCACCAAAATGTTGAGAAGGGGTTTGAGTTTACAGAAGTGGTGGAAGTTTGAGCCAATTTTTCCTCCATCTTAAAGGGCAGTACAAGTCCCAGCTAACATTTGAGCTATGTCCTTGGTGGTACCTGGCATAACTTTGTCAAAAGAATTTTAAGACCACTGCAGTAGATAACTGCTGATATTTATGTATGCTTGGTGTGTTTATATATCTTTAATTCTATTAAAAATTTCTTTATTGCACAAAGAACTTTAAAACAATGCATTACTGTGTGCCAACAGCAATATTAAAAACCAACACAAAGGAATACATTCAGCCTAATGTGTCTTGACTGTCTGGCAGGCAGGTATGTGAATAGAAAGACCAATAGGAGGCAGTTCCTACCTAAGGAGCTTCCAGGATTGAGTCCACAATCCCAGTACCCTATGAATCAGCTGTTTTTGGTTTTCCATTCCAGTAGCATCATTCAGACTTTGGGTAATTTATTGAGAGAACTAGTAGAATTTTGCTCAAGATTACAGAAAATCTCCATATCATTTAAGCCTCAGTTGAAGCATCACCAGAGACAACTCCTGGTAAAATTCAGTTGTTCCTCCCTGATCCTATAGCACTTTCTCAGTTTTAATACTTGACATATTATTGGTCATTGGTGGTATTGTATATTTCATTGTTTCCCACATGATAATACGTTTGTTGAAGGCAGGAAACTGCCTTTTGTCTGGGTTTCTTGGGTCCCCACAAGTATTTGTTGGATGAATGTTGTTTGGAACATGAGCAAAGGTACACTAGAAGCAGAAGTGTTTTTATGTTTTGGTCTTTTTCCTAGAATGAAGTGCAAGTGAAGAGGGATAGTGAGAAATAAGATTGATAGAGTAATCATTGCAGCTTTGTCAGTCACTGTTTTAAGCATTTTACATATATCAACTCATTCACTCCTTGTTACAGCCCTATGAGATAGCAGTTATTATTGCCACCTCCCCCCCACCTTTTTATAGGTAAAAGAACTGAGACAGAGAGAGGTCAAGCGACTTGCTCAGGGTCACACAGCTGGTATGTGGCACAGTCAGATCGAACTCAAACAGGCTCCCACGCTGGGCTTTGGACCATTACTCTTCCTCTCTAAGGTTGGAAAAGACAGAGACCTCAGCTCCTGAACACCTGAAATTTCCCAAGTCACAGCTGTTGTTATCACTATACTGTTATTAAAGAGCCAAAGTGAACCTAGTGGCTGACTCCTTTTGCAAGCACTTCCCAAGGCTACCCAGCCTTGGGAGTCCTGGGCCTCCTCACAGCCGTGTGGGAGCAAGAAGGACTCCCAGGACCAGAATTCTAAGGAGGAGAAGGGGAGGGAGATAGGGCATGCATTTCTATCTGTGTGCCTTTTGGTTTCCTTATATTAAAAATGAGGAACTTGAACTATGTTAGTCTTTCTCAAGTTGGGGTTTAAGGACCCAAGGGATCCAAAAATTCTATGAGAACTAGGTATTTTTATTTAAATGATTAACTAAAAAAATTAATATAACCTTACTTTGAGTCATCTACTAATGGAGTGCTGCCTCTTGATTTTAGTTTTGGAAGTTGTGTTTGTGACTGTGATGTGTGCAAGTGTCAGTCACCGATTGTGGCCACATTCAGACTCAAGTACATTTTACATTGACCCAGCACACACATACTTGTGAATATAAATATAACAGAAGTTTCCTGAAGTATTCCCTTCCCTGTTCCTAGGAGTTCCTCTCTTATGAAAACACCCTCACAAACACATCCAGAAATAATGTTTTGCCAGCTATCTGGGCATCTCTTAGCCCAGTCAAGTTGACACATCAAACTAACCATCACATACACTATTAATGTGGTTAAGTCATTTATCTTGTACAATTTCCCACATTCTAGACTTGGGTGATTTTATTCTTGTGGTGCTATTTAATTAATATGTTTTCTGTTCCCTGTATTTCCTGTAAGCTAGTAGGTGGGTCTATAGGCTTGATTAGATTCAGGTTAAATGTTTCAAGCATGGCCGGGCGCGGTGGCTCACGCCTGTAATCCTAGCACTCTGGGAGGCCGAGGCGGGTGGATAGCTCAAGGTCAGGAGTTCAAAACCAGCCTGACCAAGAGCGAGACCCCGTCTCTAAAAAAAAAAAAAAAAAAAAAAAAAAAAAAAAAATGTTTCAAGCATGAATTCTTTATAGGTGGTGCTGTATACTTTCAACTGCATCACTTAGGGGGTGCAGAAAGCTTGGTAGTCAGTCCCATTGTAATGCTTATAAGATTGGCCCCTCCATTGTAAGTTCCCTATCAGCCTTTCACACAGTGGTTTAATGTCCATTGATGGTCACTGCCAAGTTCCAATACTTCATGAAGGAGATGCAGAAACTCTATTACATTTCTAATTCCTCCATTCCTTTTGCATTTATTAGCTGGCATTCATCTCTGAAGAACTTTCTGTCCTCATGTATTTGGATACGCTGAGATGTATTAATAGTTCTTAAGCCCTATTTTAAATCAGGGCTCTCTGAGCTGGATCTCATTATCGGTAATTATCATATCAGTGTGAAAACAGAGTAGAGCCAGATGGCAATGGCGCAGCAGCCAGGAGGGCCACCGGGCCAGGCCACTAAACTGTGTGTCCAATGGCTGCCAGGCCCTGGCTGCTTCCTCTCCTCACCTGGAAAGTGCAAGCGTTTTAGCAAGCTGCAGGAGGTACGGGCTGGAGGGATATTTGACTGTTCTATGGGTAAATGTATCTTTGTGGGGCTTCTAAATGTGCATCCTTTTCCAAATCCCTTCAGCTCCCACCCTGCCTCCATTTGGCAAGAACAGCCACTTCATGAAAAGTGGCGGGGGTGGGGGTGGCGGGCGCATGCAGCATCTTCATCTTTGGCCCTTGCAGTGTTTCAGTCACTCAGGGACTTCTCCATGTGTGCTCTGAATGCCTCAGGAAGTCTTCCAACAGCCAGCCTTTTCTCCGTTTAAAAGATTTCTCTGGAGTATTGGAGATAGCCAGTGTGCAGTAGGCTGGAACTCTCCACGGTGTCAGCCCTTGAGAGTGAGGAAGGAAGAGGAGAGGGGACCTGGGCCTCTGAAATGGCACCTTTAGCCTCCAATGCTGGTTTTATTTCAGAGGTAAAATGCCATGCTTCAGAGCCATCCATGGTAATTGTTCAGGATTGACAACCTCTGGAAGTTGATGAGAATACTAAATTCTGGGAAGAGACTAGCACTAGCTTAGATCAAGAAGATTTCTTGGTATACTGCCAGCTGTTCACCAACATTTATTTCCTCTTCTTCCCAACATACAGCCAGACTACATTTCCTAGCCTTTCTTGCAATTAAGGGAAACTGAGGTCTAGGCAATGGAATATGAATACAGGGATGTATACCAGCTCTGGGCCTGGCCTGTGGAAACTTCCCACATGCTCTTTCCTTCTCTTCCTTTTCCTTTTGGGCTGGCTGGAGCAGAGGCAGCCCCAGGACAGCCTTGGAAGTTGGCAGAGCCTCCATCAGTCTGAGTCCCTGCAAGAAGGAAGCCCACCCCTCCACCCTGTTCACCTGCCCAGCACTGTTTGTGAGCAAGAGAAGAAATATCTACTGTAGTTGAGCCTATGTTGACCAATACAAATTTCCTCTTAAAGCCATTCCATGTCCACCATTTGGCGCTAAGCATCGAAAACCATCCAAAAAACTATAAGTGCCCTGCCTTGCCAATAAGCTGTTAGCAAGTCTTAACTCAGGAGATCTGTCTCTCCTGGGATTCTGAGAAGCAGAAGTCCCAAATTACTTCCAGCTGAAATGGAAAATAAACAAAACTAAACAGAAACTCATCTGTGATAGGCAAAATAATGTCCCCACCCCCTACTAAGATGTCTGTGTCTTAATCCCCGGAACCTGTAAATATGTTACCTTACATGGCAAAAGGGACTTTGCAGATGTGATTAAGGGTACCGATCTTGAGATGGGGACATTATCCTGGATTATCTAGATGGGCCCGATCTAATCACAAGAAAACATTGGAGCTGGGAGGCAGAAGTGGGTCAGAGAGACATGATGTGAGGATTTAACCCACTGTCACTGTCTTTGAAAATGGAGGAAGGTGCCATGAGCCAAGGAGCACAGGCAGTCTCTAGGAGCTGGAAAAGCCAAGGCCGCGGAGTTCTCTCAGACCCTCCAAAAAGGAACCCGGCTTTGCTGATGCCCTGATTTTAGCTCAGTGAGACCCATGTCAGGCTTATGACCTACAAAACTGTAAGATAATACATTTATACTGTTTTAAGTCATTTTGTTTGTGGTCATTTGTTATGGCAGCAATAGAAAACTAGTACACCATCCCACACAAAGCACTGAAGTTACAAAATAGGTATACCTCTACAGTAGGCACATTCATAGATCCTGAATGCCTAGCATCTACCTCTGGAAACTTGGGAACTTAACTAATGCATTTTGACAAGAGTGACGCCAATGAGGATGAAACATATCCAGGATATTGCAGTGATGCCAGACGTCAAGGGAAAGTATAAACATTCTGTCAGTCATGTGTGTGAGCCCAAATATCTAGATGTTGGAATCGTATAGCCAGGTATAACCAGCTCCATCTGCGTGGAACTTCTCAGTTTTCATCTAGATGCTCTCACAAGTTTTGACATACCCGGACTACGTGAGGTTTGGGTGAAACTGAAGAAGTCCCCACGTCTCAGGAGAACAGCGAAGTGAAGCCCTGGGTGTCTGTTGGAGTCATGGTGTGCTCATCACGCTGAGCCCTGCCACTGAACGCTGTGGTCAGGCCCTTAGGCAGTATGACAATTAAGATTTTGTTCCCTTCTAAATCACCACCCCTCCTCTACTGTTGAAATGTGGCTAGCGGCTGCTTCTCTCAATTAGAGTGTCATCCTTCCAATTTATACCAAGCAAAACAGTTGCAAAATAAAACCTCATGGCCAAGCAGGGTGAGGAGAAGGGGCAGGAAGGATATAAAGGAGGAGGAGGAGAGGAGGGAGGAGGAGAGGGGTAAGGGGAGAAAACATGAAATTAGGAACCAAAACTGAATGGAAGACTCAGATTCCAACCTCAATCTGATCCCAGTTTGCCCATGGACTCAGTGTTTGACTTCACATTAACCTTAACTTCCCAGAACTCTGCAAGATAGTTAATAATACCTCCTGTACAAAGGTGGTGAGAACTAATAAGTGGTAGTTAAGGATGATGAGTAAGCCAAGCATAACAGCTACTGCTTTTAAGATTTCCCAGAATACATTAGAGTTTCTTTTGTTTTAAGAACTGGGATGAGTTCAATAAGTCATTTCTGACGTGGGCACCACTTATCTTTGTGTACTGAATATTCTTAAAGCTACAGTAATTTTCTTGGTGTAGTTCTAGATGCAATCTGAATACCAAATCGTGCCATCTTTATACATAGCCATGGAGGTTTTCCTCTCTTACCATACATGGGAATCCTGTAATACAGATTTCAGCCTTACACCGAGGTCACCTGGGGCCTAACAAATATTTCTAAGTCATTTTTTCTTAACATATATGCGATGTAACTCTAAAGTCAGCATAAATGGAAAATCATTATAGAAATTACTTTAAAGGGGTGTGTATAATCTAATTTTTATTAAAATTTTTTAATGAATTATTTTAACAAATTCATTTATATTTATTTAAAAGATTTCACATTAATTTGTAGTCAGTTTTTCTTTTTCTGAACTAGTTCTCAGAACCTGTTTGCTGAACTGTCCTTTTCTCCTAACCAGTGCTTTGAGTTATTCAGTGAAAAGAAACACAGTATAGATTAAAAAAAAACAACAGCTGACTAATGCAGGACCCACCCAGCCCCCCACACACACACACTTAAGTTGCCTTGAAGAAATATATATTAACAAGACTGCTAGAAATCCACACTTGCTATTCGAAATGATGACATTAAAACCATATCCTGCTGCTTACTGCCGGCTCCGTGTACCCCGGCAGCAGCCTGCTTCTGGGCCATGCAACAGGGTGTAGCAAATGCCTTGCTGCTAATATGTACATCAGGAGGAAAGAAGGTGGGCATGGGTTATCACGATGCTGAATAGAACTCATTTTCTTCCGAAATTACCCAGGGATGCTTGGCTGGGCAAAGTACAGCAAGTCCTTGAAGGATGCTGTGATTTCTCAGGCCTGAAGGAAGAAAAAAGAACAATGTGTGGATGACTTGCTGTGTCCTTAGATGGTGGCAATGGCAGCACGCCTGATAAGGAGCAGATTAGATATTTCAATACATTTTCTTACCTCAGGAAATTTTCCAGGTTTGCCTGTTTTCTTTCAGTGGCTGAAAATGTCAATTACCATCAGAAAGCTGTAGCTGGCCTTTTTGAAAAACAAAAGAAGTAGACTGATACGTGGTCACTCTTTGTTCCTCTGGGGATTTGGACACTGACAAAGTACCTTCTACTCACTTCTGCTTCTCTTCTGCAGGTCAGTGGGCTTCAGACTCTTTTTACTAGATACCCCCAAAAGAATATTTTAGAAACTCTGTACTGTCTGACTTTTTAAACTTGACATCTAAATGTGTTTTTTTTTCATTTTTAAAATAGGGGGTAGGAAACATTACACATTTCATAAGTTGACGTAAAGTGAAGATTGATTATATGTGGAATAAACATTTCATCACATGATTTGATAAAATAGGTTTTAATGACCTTACTGAATAACATGTTAAATCTGAAAGAAATAAATTTAAAAAATAACTTATATTTAGACTTTATCCAGCACATATTGAAAAATCTGTTGGTTCCAGAATACATTGCAGTTTCTTTAAAAATAATCCATACCACTTACGTGTACTCTATTGTTCGGAATTCAGAACTTCCCAGTACTGGCCAACCTTACTCTTGTAGACTTGTTTGCAGGACAGGGAGTGACAAAAAGCCCGGAGGCTTCCCAAGACCAATAGTTTGGATCATTTAGGGCATCGAGCCACAGGAAGATTTGAGAGTGTCGTGACTTTCTTTCGCAGAGTGGAAGAAAGAATATTGTTGATGCTGAAAAGCTGTCAGGCAGTTTTAGAAAAGAGTACATACAGAAGTTGAGCATATAGAAACTCATTTTGATAAAACTGCCCCTGCTCCCGTACCTTTGGAAAGTCTATTTGAAGACTGCTGGCATAGGTCATGGACCTGCTAAATACTTTGTAGTGGGAGGAACGCAGAAGAGGCAGGTACGGCAGACTAAAGGAAAGAAAAGGGACGGTCCCTTTAGATGCCGCAGCTCAGGTGTTTCAAGGGTGCACTCAGATTCGTTCAGGGTACAGGCAGTTACCTCCAACAGGAGAAGTGGGAGAGTCTCCCTAAAAGTAGCAGGCCCAGCTTCCTCATAGCCTCAGCCCCCTCAGTTCCTCCAAGCTGCTGGATCAAGAACAGGCAAGCAGCCCTCTGGCTTATGATTGGAGGCATTTTTTACCTACAATGTGCCAGGCACTGTCCTAGGTGTCAGAGGGACTCTGGGAATCAAGACAGAGTTCCACATTGGTGAAGTTGGGGAGCAGGAAGGCGGAGAGACAGAAAAGTAAATAAATCTATGAGAACACATGAGGTGTAGATAAATGCTAGGGTGCAAATCACCTGAGTGATGTCACTGCAGTGGCTATGTCAACTTGGCCTGTCAGAGACGGCTTCCCAGAGGAAGTAGCAGCTAAGCTGAGACTTAAAATTATCCTCATAAAAATCAATTCATACGTCCATCGGTCGGCAAATATTCATGGGGTCCTTGCTGCATGCTGTGCACTGTTTAGGGACTTGGTTTACACTGGGAAGACAAGCAAAGGTCTTTGCTGGGGGATCTTCCATTCTAACTGGGTGGAAGGGGGGATAGACAAACAATACACATTATAAATGAGTAAATTATATGTTGTATTAGAAGGTGGTAAGTGTTGTGCAAAAAAGAAAAGGTATAGAGCAGGCTAAGGAAAGTAGGTAGCATGAGGGTTTTAATTTAAACCACATAGGTAGTATGTGGTTTTAATTAGGGTGCCTGGGGTTGGCATCATGGAGCAGGTGACCTGCGAAGGAAGACTTGAATGAGGACTTAGCTGTAGAGAAGGAGGAAAACTATAGCAAAGGCCCTGAGTTGGAAACATGGCTGACACATGTGAACAGAGCGGCAAGAATGCGGCTAGAGCAGAGTGCAAACGGGGTTAGTGTTAGGACAGGAGGTCAGCGACATCTCCAGCAGGTGAATCATCTAGGCCTTGTGGCCATAGGGAGGATTTTGTGTTTTCTCTCTGAGCAAGATGGGGAACAATTGCAGGGTTTTATTCCAAGGAGTGACATGATCTGACTTAGGCTTCCACAGGATCACTCTGGCTGCTGTGTGGAGGACAGAGGTCTGGGAGTAAGACTGGACTAGGGAGCCCTTTATGAGGCTGAGTAATACAGGTACAAGATGAAGGTGCTTTGGACCAGCTGCTCTAGTAATTGTCTCATTTTATTATGTCATAAAATTATCCAGCTCCCCTTTACTCCAAAACCTACCCATTTTCTCAAGGAAGCCAATGAGATGAGAAGATATCATCAGTGACAGTACTTACATTGTTTCTTATCAGTCCAGCTCTTCGTGACTTTAGTTAATACATTTCCAGTCCCTGGTCACCTCTGAGTGAACCAAAGCCAGTGAGTCGCTGAGCACCGTGGGCACTGCGGTGCTTCTCCATCCAGGTTTTTCCTGAAGGTCCCCCAGCTCAGACTGGCCTCGTTCCCAGACGGGTCCGGGAAGGTAGACTGCAGCAGCTCATCTCAAGCACAAAAGCTTTGTGAAGCCTTCTTTTTATCATAAACGTTTTTGTGAACTTCGACTTCTATTCATAATATATTTGTATGTGCTTTAATCTAAAAATATCTGTCATTTAATAAAATTGACCCTCCAGGAAAAGGCACCGCGTTTTATCCTTTTACTGTGCATATGCTTGTGCCCCAGGGAGTGGTTCTGCCTCAGTTTGAGGAGCATGGGTGTACTACTAACAGAAAAAGTACTGGATTGGAGGATGTTGGTTTTCTTGCCCCATCTTTGCCATAAATCAGCTGTGTGACCTTGGGCAATCATTTAAATCTGTTGATCGCCATTTTCTTTTATATGAATTGGGGGGAGGCAAGTGGTCAGACTGGATTATCACAAACCCCTTCCTTCTGTCTTGCTGTATGGAAATAGAGTCTTGAATGGCAAACTCGTGCCTCCCAGGGCCTGAGTGGTTGCACTTCCTGGACCATAACGTCTGGTGTGTACCAGTTGCTCCCTTGCTCTCTTTCCTACCTCATAATCACAGTAAGGATTTTTAAATTATCGAATGAATGAAGAATGAATGGGCACCCTGGCATAGCTGGTTGACATGTTCTCCTTCTTTCCCTTTTCTATGTAGATGGAACTATGAACTAAATCTATGCCCTCCCTTGGCGGGTAAAGACATGGGCATAAGATTCTATTAATTTAGCCTGTTTTCAACTCAACAGTCTCATCTTTGCCCGTCACTGTGTCCTCCCTGATATTAATAGCAATCCAGCCACTTCTACAAGTGGCAGCCAAAGAAGTATTCTCATATAAACTTCTCACTCAACAGCTAAAAAGTTATATAAACTTTTTAAAGAAATGACTGTGAGCAAAGGGCTGTGTTGCTAGGCTTGTCCAAATTGCTCTCTAAAGTACACTCTCTAAATTAACCAGATCATATTAACCACGAGAACAAGCATCACTCCTCTTCTTAAGCTATTTCTCCAGGCTGTACCACATTGTACTTTCTCTTGAAGTAGGACGTTCTGTGCCTTGTTTGAAAGCTGGTGTGACTGACGTAGCTGGAATTGCTGAGAGGAGAAAAGAGAAAGAGAAAGAACTGACGTGGCTTCAGAATAGGGAATTTCAGTAGGTCCTTTGCAGAATACAATATGGCTGATATGTGTATTATTACATGGTAAATATTACTCCTTCCCTTCTAGATTGTGGAATGGTCTCTATATCATACCTCAGGGTCATACTAAGTCAGTGCCAGTGGGCCTGGCAGTGGGCCCAGGCTGGACATCCCTCCCACTCCCATCACTGCCTGTCTTTCCTCCCCAACACCTATGCTGTGTGTTGTAATGATCAGTTAACTGAGGTACAAATGTATTTGGATTTCTGCCAGCTTGAGAATGAGGACTATCTCAGATCACACCTTGAAAATGCAATGCAAAACTCCCCTGTCTTGAGCTAAAATCTAGTAACATTTTTAAGTGATCAAGGGACTTACAAGTATGAATGTATGATAGTCATCTTTAGTTGTTTCTGGCAGAAGAGGATGCCAGTGACTTTTTCCTTAGCCTTCCATCCTAGAACAGCCAGCTGCTGATGTTCTAGTTCTTTGAAAGGAGAGCCCTGAATTCAGAAAGTTGGTGCTGGGGCCTTTAGTTAACATTTGCATTATTGAACGTGCTTTTATGGAGTGATAACACAAAGTCTTTGCCTATAGCAGGGTCCTATTGAGACATGTTTACCTCTAGTACCTGCCCTCTGCCAGATTCACAGCCCTACCCCGGAGCTGTGGCAGAGGAGGAAGGGGAGAGTGACTCTGGTTCAGGGGAAAGAGGAAAGTTATAAGCCTTTGCAAAAGGACATTTCCCTGATGCCTGGCTTTAGACTCAGGACAGGGACATTAATACATCCAGCAGAGGTTGGCTACATACACATGCGCCACAGACGGACCCTGTGCTGGCTGACTGTTGGGTTTGCTCGGTGATGCCAAGTAGTATAGTAGAAATATCACCAGCTTTAAAGCCAGATCATCTCGAATTTGAATCCAAGCATTAGCCCTTCTCTGCTGCGAGACGTTGGGCAAGTTATTTTACCCTCTTAGAACCTCAGTTTCCTCATCTGAGTAACAGATGTGAAATATCCGCATTGAAGGACTTCTAAAAGATTAAGCAACCAGAATGCAAAATGGCAGCCACTTTGGGAGGCAGTTTGGCAGCTTCTTACAAAACTAAACATACGCTTACCATATGATCCAGCAATCCAGCTCCTTGGTGTTTACCAAAAGGAACTGAAAACTTATGTCCACACAAAAACCTCCATAGGAATGTTTGTAGCTGCTTTGTTTGTAATTGCCCAAACTTGGAAGCAACCAAAATGTCCTTCAGTCATTGAATGGATAAATTGTGGTACATCTGTATGATAGATTATTATTCAGAAATAAAAGAAATGAGCTCTCAAGCCATGAAAACACATGGAGGAACATTAAATGCATATTGATAAGGGAAAGAAGCCAATCTGAAAAGACTGCATACTATATGATCAAACTATATGACATTCTAGAAAAGGCAAAACTATGGAGACAGTGAAAAGATCACTGGTTGCCAGGGATTCAGAGGGAAGGGGTAGGAGATGGAGAGGTGATTATGATATTGTAATGGTGGACACATGACATGGTACATTTGTCAAAACCTGTAGAATGTACAACACAAAGAACAAACCTTAATGTAAACTATAGACTTTAGCAAATAAATAAATAATTTTCTAAAAAGGTCAAACAAGACCATATACATAAATAAACTACCCTACTAACTGGCACCTGCTACACTCTAATAAATAGTGGCTATTATTTGTTTTTATTCTTACTCTAAGTTCTAATAATGTCATGTAGACATAGTTTCTGTTTGGGTTAAGTGTATCAATTTTAATTAAAAGTGATGTTATTATTTCAAAATCTAGCTGGTTACCAAATGAGAATTACCTACCCCTTGTAACCATGGATTGATTCAAAGAAATGTAATATTTTCTCCTCTGTTGCCTATCCTATGCAAAGTTAATAATAGCCTGTTGCCAAATCCAAGAAAAGCAAACTCTGACTCAGGCCTGAGTTTTATTTTAGTCACCATGATTTACAGTTGGTGTACAATTTGGGTCTGGATTTGGTTAGTTATAATGCAATTGCAATATACTGCATCTTGAATTGATTTTTGCCATATCCTGTATTGTTATGTAAAATGCTAACTTCAATCAAGAATTGCTCCAATACAGTATCCTTGTTTGTCCTACATGAAGTTTCTCCTCTTTTGTATCAGTTTTTTATATGTTTCAAATTAGTGTGGGAAAAAAGGCAGGAAATATAAATTTAACAGACCATGTTAAATCATGAAAATTACATCACAAAGCATTAAAACGGTGCACAGAAAACTTTGCCAACATCTGATAGAGCAGAGGGGATTTATAATTAAATAAGAACTAACACCTATTTTGTAACTGGAAGTCATGTGTGTCAGAGTCCCTTTCCTTTTCTCACCAGATGCTAAGAATCTAGCCATGTAAAAACGCCCAAAGTGTCCAAATCCAACAAAAATTTGAATCCAATGCAATGATGTGGAAGTTGTCAGGAACGTACAATAGTCTTTGGGCTTTTACAAATCATTAAAAATTAAATGTTACATTTATGTCCTTATCTTCCACAACTTCTTGCTTGGCAACTTTTCTTGGCTTGTTTCAGAGACACAGAATTTCAAGAAATCAGGGAAAGTTGGGACAGAAACTTCCTCTCTCTTTACACGGTCTTTTCTTTTTCCTTTACAGATCTTTACACTTTCTCTCACATCCATATCATATATACGTGCCTGTTGGAGAAATCTTCATGCCCAGTTTAGTTTGTTTCTTTGGTCCCACCTCTGTGACTATTTTAGATTGAGTTCTCTGGCTTATGTACTGGGGTGCGTATGACAGATTATCTCAAAGGCAAGGGGGCCTCAGTGGCCCAAGTGCTGGCCACAAGGGGCACTTGCTGGCATGATATGAGTTCTGTGGACATTAAGGAACTGCTGGCCCGAGGAAGGGTATGGAGCTGAGCAGAGGGAAGGGGCAGGATGAGCTTAGAGCTGCCCAGGAAAGGGGAAGTATATCCCATTGAGAAAAAGGTGTTTCTGGGGAATCTGAAAACAGATTGGAGGCCAGGACAAGCCAGAGCCACCCTTTTCCCCCAGCCCTGAGAGTGTCACGGAGCAGGAATTGCCTTGGAGCCAGGGAACATTGCTCTCAGAAGGCCCAGATGGAGGGGTGTAGCCAGTTAAAAGCAAGCAAGGGCAGGAGAGGTGGTTGTCAGAGCCTGGTGGCCATGGACGGTCTCTCAGCTGCCTACAGGGTCTCTGCCGGGCAATGCCAGCCTCAAAGTACATGCCATGCTTTGGTGCTGGCTGTAGACATATTGTTTTCCCATAACTACTGTCATTCAAACAGGATCTAGTTTCTTGGCATGAGCAGATTGTTCCCACTGAGTACACGCACTCTGTCTGCGATCCTAAGACACTGGATGGAGTTCCCATTTTGAGATTAGCAGTTGAGGGTGGGGAGAGGAGAAGAGCCCGCTTCATCTTCTTTCTGTGCAGATTTTGAATGCAATGAGTCAGGTCCACATTCCCCCCAAAATACACAGTTCAAGTGGGATTACCCAGTGAGGATCCAGCCCGACTGTAATTTAACTTGTTTGAGGGATCTAAATATTTAACCTGCCCCCATCAGGAATCCTAGAATCCTATGTAAGCAGCAAAGGCCAAGCCTCTGAAAGTAAACACCGCAGTCGGAGTCACGAGTGTTGCAACCAGGGCAACTTCTGCTCTGACGTCCTAGAAACTTCTGAGTACGCCAGAGAAAGCAAGCCTGAAAGCATGAGGCTGGCAGCCAGGAGGCCCCGGTTCTCCAGCTTAGCCTGCTGCTAACTCTCTGAGCCTCCGGGCCACTTTTGTCAAGTAATGACACAGGCACAGCATCTAGGAAAATAGTCATTTTTCTAACTTGAAGTGTGACAGAGCCAACGGGGATGCGTGAAATCAGCCATGTAAATTGTGGCACCTGTGTGACAGTGTACACGTACAACGTTTTCTTTAAAATAGAAAATAAAAACTTGGCATGACAGTATCTGATATTTACGCCTGGCATTTTATTCAGATCATGCCAGTGATTAAAAGAGATTCTCTATGGAGACTGGAATCACCCCCTTGGGTGCTGTTAGTGCTGTTAGCAATCTGTGGAGGTGCTTTTTGGATGTCACAATGATTGGGGGTGGGGTGCTAGTGACATTTGACAGGCAGGAGCACAGGTGCTAAACAATGCTCTGGACAATCCTGCAGAACAAGAAACTGGCCCACATGCTGCATGACTTTCGTACGTCCTGCCAGATATTCAAAGAGTCCAACTTTGTTTTCCACGTAAACATAAAGTATATTTTGCATGTCTAAAAATATACACTGAATTTTCCAGGAATGTGTATAAATAGAGCTAAGATTATAATTTGTTTTGCCCAGAACTTCACCAAGAGTTATTAATTGTTTCAGAAAAATCAAATTATAGCAAACACTAATAATGTTTGAGTCACCAAAGCAACACACCTCTATCTGTCTACATTGTAGCTGTCACATTTGTGGTTATTCTACAGGTGCGAGAGAATCTGAGGCTTCATTGTCCTTTAGAGCAATCATGTAGAGTATCCACATATTGAAACATGTAATTTTTTTTTATTTCAGGAAATTAAGAGAGTACAAACATTTTGGTTACATTTTATATCTTTGCCTCTCCCTAGCAAGGGTTAGAGGTATGCCCTTCCCCTCCACAATGCACACTGCATCCCTCAGTTGTTAGTCTACCCCTCCAAACCCCTAATCCCTGGAGAACACCACCACCATGTGGGCACCATAGTGTTGATCAGTCAGTACCAATTTGATGGCAAGTACATGTGGAGCCCATTTTTCCAATCTTGTGTCACCTCACTTCGGATAATGGGCTCAAGCTCAATCCAGGAAAATATAAGCGGTGCTAGGTCACTGTCTTTTCTTATAATTGAGTAATATTCTATTGTATATGAATACCAAATTTTAATAATCCACTCATGAATTGACGGGCACTTGGGTTGTTTCCACATCCTTGCAATAGTGAATTGTGCTGCCATAAACATTCGGGTGCAGTTGTCTTTATTATAGAATATCTTTTGCTCTTTTGGGTAGATGCCTAATAATGCTATTGCTGGATCGAATGGTATTTCTAGTTTTAGCTCTTTGAGGTATCTCCAGATTCTTTTCCACAGACGTTGCACTAATTTGCAGTCCCACCAGCAGTGTAAGAGTGTTCCTGTCTCTCCACATCCTCGCCAGCATTTGTTGTTTTGGGATCTCTTGATACAGGCCATTCTCACTGGGGTTAGATGATATCTCATTGTGGTTTTGATTTGCATTTCTCTAATGATTAGTGATGTTGAGCATTTTTTTGTATGTTTGCTGGCCATTATTCTGTCTTCTTTTGAAAAGTTTCATTTCTTCTTTGTATTATAGTTTTCACATTATATTAATTTAAAAATATGTGTATAGGTAGGTTATATTACCTATAGATTTTATACTGGATTAGTAAACAGAATACTTTAATATGTGTGTTATAAGAAGTGCATTATATCTGACTGGACTGAAAACCCCTGGGGCCAGAGAATCCTAAGGTCTCTTTTAGCTTTTAAATTCTGTGAGCCTGTGAGATGTTTAATTTAATACTTACATTTTTACAGGTGAATAAACTGAAGCCCATGGAGTCTTCCATGCATTGTATCGCATGCAACAAATGTTTATTGACTGTCTCCTAGGGTTGCAGGTACATAGCTGGGTGCTATGGACAAAAGTTTGTTAATGACAGAAATATGATTCCTTTCTTCCAGGAGCCTTCAGTCTGGCAGCCCAGATGAGACATATTCCAAGAAGTAAAATAAGACAAAAAAATAGAAGGTCTCATAGCTGGTTAGTAGCTCAGCTCTATCTGGCACCCACCAGAGCTCTCTGAGGACCGGTTCACTTCCTGTTCCTGGGTCGCCAGGGCCCTGAGGGGAGGGCCTGGCATTCTATATGGTCAGAAAAGTTTCTGGCTGTGAGCATTGGAAAAAAGGAACAATACCACCAACCAAAGGACACAATTTTGGTTTACTGTCTCAGTTTCCAGGGTAACAAAGGCACAGGACTAGTTAGCTCCCACTGGTATCACTGTTCACTTACGCTGAGAGTAAGGATGAACCATGAGGATGGCTGTGGTCACTGGTGAAACAGAAAGAGCACAGAAAGCTGATTCGAGAGTTGGGCTAATAGAAATATAATGCAAGCCACAAATGAGAACCACATATTTAATTTTAAATTTGCTAATACCAGCCTGAGCAAAAGTGAGCCCCATCTCTACTAAAAATAGAAAAATTAGCTGGTACATGCCTGTAGTCCCAGCTACTTGGGAGGCTGAGGAAGGAGGATTGCTTAAGCCCAGGAGTCTGAGGTTACAGTGAGCTATGATGACGCCACTGCACTCTAGCTGGGGTGACAGAGTGAGACTCTGTCTCAAAAAAGAAAAAAGAAAAAATGGCTAGTAGCTGCATTTCAAAAAGTAAAAAGAACATGTAAAATTAATTTGAAGGATATTATTTTATTTTACCTGGTGTATCCAAAGTATTATCGATTCAACATGAAAGGAATAGGAAATAATTATTTATGAGATATTTTACACTTTTTCAATACTAAATCTTCAAAATCTGGTGTATATGTCACACTTCTAGCCCACTTGAAGTCAGAGGTGGCTCATTTCAAGTGCTCAGTGGCCACACGTCTAGTGGCACATATTGGGTGGCGTGACTCTAGTGCAGTTGCTTTCAGCTGTTCCTCTGCTTCCACCCAGTTCACCTATCTAGGCATTCCTTTCTATAACCTCTCTCACTGCATGCAGTGGTTCCCTGCCACACCCTCATCCCTGTAGAATGACAGTGGATGGGGAGCAGGGGTGTAGCAGGTGGAGTTACCATCACCCACTCCCTCCACTAGAGTCAGAAGCCTTAAAAACATGGGAGGGTTTCTGCTATGGCTTACTTGCAAAATTGTGAAATGTAGCATGGTTCCAGCCTCAGAAGGGAGGACTAATGACCTGGATGGAATGAGTGGGCTGGATTTGGGGAAGTGGTTGCAGGCCAGGAGTTAAAGGGCTTAATACTGTAGAACTGTACTATAGAATTTTGCAAACTTATTATTTTCAACGTAATTCTTTTTTTCTTCTCATTGTATCTTAATCTCATTTAACTTATTCATGGCATGTAAATACAAAAGATATTAGACCAGATGACCAGATATTAGACCTCCCTGTCCATATCACTGTCTCCTAATTTGGAAGAGAGGTCCGTCAGAGGCTCAGATCTGGTCCTTCAAGGGACTGCAACTTCTGACCAGGTCTCTCCCCCAGTGGCTCTGAGGTATTTGAAATGTATTTTCAAAATGCCCAGGAGCTGTGTTCAGCTGTGTGTGTGTGTGTTGGGGAGGGGCGTTGAGACAGGGAAAGGGTAGCCTGACGGGGCAAAGTGCTTTACGTGTATTGCCCTATTTAACCAGTGGAACAACCATTTGAGGCAGATGCTATAGTTATCCTCATTTTCCAGCAAAAGAAACAAGCAAAAGAGGTTAAGTAACTTGCCCAAGGTCACAGTAGCTATCATCATTCCATTCTTTACAGTCAGCTGGCAGAATTTTCTTTCTTGGCAGAAACCTGCCTGCCCCTTCTTATTCATTTTCCTTTTCCTCTTTTTCATGACATCTTTTTCTCCCCAGCCCTTGACCACAGACATGCTTCAGATGAGAAGCACTTCATCCTAAAACAAGCTGGAGTCTTCTAACCCACTCTCTGTGTCCCTCAGACTGCTAAACTGGTTTTCTGTTTGATGACTCAGAGTCCTTCTTCAGGAAGCTCAAGCTGGGAATGCGTAACATTCTCTTCTCGTGGGTCACTTTTCAGCCAGTCAGGGATCCAATGTGCTTGTCTTCTCTTGGAGACTCAGAACAGAAGCTGTTGCTGCCACAGCTTTAACCTTTCACAGACAGAAAAGCTGCTTCACAAGACCAGGAGAAGGCTGCTGGCCACTCAGCAGGGTCTCCTCACAGACCTGGGGATTCTTGGACCCAGAGTGAAGAAGGCTGGGCTGGGACATGGGACAAATGGATTCTTGACAAGCAACCTCATAAGAGACTGAGGTATGAATCAGAATACCTGTGCATTAATGTGTTGAGAGAAAAATTCCTCCTACGAGGACATGAATCTGTTTGCAGGTCAGCATATTTTTTATCCCTGTAGAAACCCTTGTGAGAGTAGCCAGACTAATATCAGAGGGTTATTTAATGGGCCTGGAACCAGCACTCAGAGAGTTGGATTATTGTTGAAAAATTAAGTGTTTATATTTGAAGAGGATGTGATACAAAAAGGCATTTCGTGAAAAGTCAGCCTCCCCAACCCTCACTGCCTGGCCCCTTCCCAGGGCCAGCCCTTAGTACCAATCTCTTCTACAAGTTAGACTGCCTGAGGCCTCCATTTCCTAAGCAGAGGTGGATCTGCCTTGCAGGCCAGGTGACCTTTGTCTTCTGGCTAGAAAACCGGTCCTTCCTGGACCGGTTTTGCCTCGACATATTAGTGGGTGCGAGGCGGGGAGAAACATAAGCAGTGGGGATGACAGAGGCCAGTTGGGAGGAGAGGCAGGCAGGGGTTTGCTAAGTTAGAAAAATCGGTAGTGGGGGCAAGGGGCAGGGCCAGGAGCTACCCAGTGACAGCAGAAAGGAATGTTCCCAGGCCCCTGGCAGGGAGCAGGTAGTAGATATTCTCTGACCCCTCCCAGCCCCTGGGGAACAGGACAGGAAGGAAAGAAGGAAAACCACAGGATGAGAGAATCAAGGGGGGCTCTGCCCCAGAAAAATACTCCCAAAGAGACAGAGCAGGACCAAAAACTCTGTGAGAGGTGGCCGGGCCCCAGAGCAGCCATGTCATAACACAGGGTCAGTGGCGTCATTTGGTGCAGCCAAGTAAGGTGCCTTCCAACTTCACTGCTGTGATCTAGAGACGGCGCTGGCGAAGATCTGCAGCAAGAAGGAACAATTAGCCAATTCATTATGTTGACATTTCTAGCCACAAGGCCAGTATTTTACAAAATAAGTCCTTTTCCCTTCATTAAGGTTTGGACAGATAAAAGCATATTCCCAGCTGACTCATGTTATCCATGTGGGCAGGTCTATTATCCCTGCTTGGTCCGCCCTGTCCATACATGAGGGCTCGGTCTGTGTGCGCACCCTTGGCAGCTTCATAAAGGAGTCGGGAGGAATAAACACAGGGCCTGCTTCCTGCCCTTCATCCAGAAGAGAAGACTCATTCATATATGTGGTCCAAGCCAACAAGCTTTGGTGGTTCAAGAGCAGGAAAGTAAAGCCAATGGGGGTGGGGGAGCATCTAGAAACCAGGTGGGGAGCAGGGTGTCTAAGGTGGGAGAGGGAGGCTCAAAGTAGTCATGACTGTCATCTCAGATGTTGAAGAGGCAGTAAAACTTAGTGTACAGTAGTTAAAAGCATAACTCGGGAGCCAGATTACCTGGGTTCAAATTCTGGTGAAGACACTCGGACCTATGTGATCTTGGGCAAATTAGTTTACCTCCTTTTGCCTCGGTTTCCTCATTTAAGAAAGTGAGGATAATATGCTACCTGTCTCATAGGGCTGTTGTGAGAATTGAGCGGGTTGATGCATAATAAACACGCAGAACCATGCCTGGCAGGGTAAACACTATGTGAGTATTTATTACTATGCCGACTAGGAAGGCAGAGAGCAGATGGTGCATTGCACCAGATAACCAAAGGAGAATCAGTGATGGAAAACCTACCTTGATATGTAGATTAACTTATTTTAATATTAGAGTTACCTAACAGAGGACCTTGAAAATAATGAGCAAGGAAAACTTTAGAATTTGAATATATTTTTTCTCCAACCCAGAGCCTGTAGGTTCTGTGTACCGAGTCATCAGCTTGCCATATCCACTTTGCTATCTCCCAGGCATCTCGTGCTTTACATGTTCAGAACTCATCTCTGGTCCCACTCCTTACCTGCTCCTCCTTCAGCCTTCTCCATTTCAGTATCAGCCACCCAGCCACTCCAGACAGATACTTGACCATCAGTCACCTTTGATGGCTCTCTCTGCCTTGCCCCCATATTCAATCAATCACCAACAGATGTCTATCCTACCTCCTCAATATCTTTGGAACCCATCTGCTTTTCTCTGTAGCCACTGCCTCCCCGCTGGTTCAAGGATCATCACCACTTCTCCCCTGCAGTAACTTTCTAACTGGCCTCCCTGTCTTACCTTGTCCCAAGGCCAGAAAACCTATAGCGCACCTCAGTGTGGAACTGTGCGCTCCCCCTCCGAGAAGAGAGACGCTGCGCAGGGGTCAGATTTCACCACTCGCTGGTGCCGTTGTGCTTTGGACACCTGCTCAGCCATGTGCAGCGGCCCTTCTTTTCAGTTCATTCTTCCAACAGCAGGATGATTTTGTGGAAATATAAACTGGATCATGCCACACTTCTCTCGAGTATCACCCACACCCCCACTGTCTCATGGTTTTCTTGAGCTCCAGATCAAATCCCAGCTCTGTGCTATCATCTGCGGTCCTGCACTGTGTTATTTCTGGCTTCATTATCAAACAGCCATTAATCGGGTAGGAGATTTTGCTGTAAAAATGTACTCTGGAGTAGCTCATAGAATGTTAGCTCTTAAAGAGAGCTTGAGACACTCTGCTGAAGGCAGAGGCCACAGGCTGAACGCAGAAGGGCTGTAACCAGCCTGAAGACGCAGTTTGCTGGGCTCACACAGCGTAAGTTTTTGAATTAGTTGACACTATTTAAAACCAAGAGATTTTACCTAAAATGCAGATTTGAGGCTTCTCCTCAAAGATTAGAAGATGTGGAGGCATCAGACCCTTCTCTTAGGGTGACAGTCAGCAGCTGCTCAGTAGCAGGTGTCCCCTCAGATGGGGCATGCCTGCTCCGGGTCTCCCCAGGCCCTGCTGCTCCATGTTTTATATTCATTTATATTTGCTATCAGATCTCTGTAGACACCTGCATTTGCAGCCTCTAAGCTCGTTCAACCCCGTCATTTTATAGGTTCGGAAGGTGAGGCCCGAAAGGCGGTACGTCAGTGTCTAGGTCATGGAATGAACCAACTCGTGCCTTCTGACTCCCAGGTCTCTGCTCCCTGCTGTGGAAGTTCTGCCCTCTACTGAACCACACCTGCCTCTCAGTGGAAGACTAAAAGGAAACATTCTCTGCAACGTGGTTAATTATCCTTCCTGCTGTGACTGCTAGCCAACATGCCTTTTAGTTGTTTTGCTTATATCTGTGGCCACGTCGAAAATTAGGACATACAGTCTAGAGGGCCAAGATGGTGTTCTGGGAATATCACCTACTCTGCATGAGACTAGACCAAATAAGAAAGGCGGAGAAGTAGAGATGATTGAAAATGACAGGGAAAATAAAATCTGGACTGCTTTTGAGTGGGGCACAGCCTCTTCCTTGTGGTGTTGCAGGAAGGTGAGGAGCCAGTTGGGTGGCCACCTTTTCAGGGATGTGAAAATCGAGATGTAGGTGGGAGTAAGTCAGTGGCAGAAAAAGAACTGGAGGGCTTTTTCCTCTTTGAGCTTGGTGTCCCATAAATATGCTACCATTCCCTGAGAATTACTGTGGACAGATAGATCACTGCAAAAAGGGATTGCAATTTGCAAATTGCAAATTGAACAATGGCTTTCATCAGTCAAGAGAACCTGGAATGAACCACAGCCCCAGAGCCTAGAGTCAGATGGAAAAATCTTCCTCTATTCTCTAGAGAAGGAGGCTGCACCATGACATAGGGAAATTAGCCTCACAGGCTACCGGATTCTCCCAGATATTACATCCTCTTTGTTCCACTATTCCAAGTCATGAGTGACTCTAGAGCTCATCTTTGTGGCAACCCTGGGCTCCTTCATAAGCTGTAGAGAGTCAGGCCGTTTATTTATTTTTTTATTTTATTTTATTTTTTTTAGACAGAGTCTCACTTTGTTGCCCAGGTGAGTGCTGTGGCGTCAGCCTAGCTCACAGCAACCTCAAACTCCTGGGCTCAAGTGATCCCTCCTGCCTCAGCCTCCCGAGTAGCTGGGACTACAGGCGCGAGCCACCATGCCCGACTAATGTTTTGTTTCTATTTTTTTTAGTTGTCTGGCTAATTTTTTCTATTTTTAGTAGAGATGAGGGCTCACTTTTGCTCAGGCTGGTGTTGAACTCCTGAACTCAAGCAATCTACCTACCTCAGCCTCCCAGAATGCTAGGATTACAGGCGTGAGCCGCCGCGCCCGGCTGAGACAGGCCATTTATGAGGAGGAAAAAAGGAGTGATGAGACAAGTTCCCAAAAAGAAGCCATGGGAGAGAGCTGAGGATTACATGCATTCACCTTTTGGGCTTTGTGCCTATTGAATTATTCTCATTTTGTTTCCCATCAAAGTCCAAAAATGTTTGATTGTACCGAATAGTATTTCCTTTATCTGTAGAAAAGTATGTCTAAGAACTTCTGCATATATTAACACTTTCTAATGTTTAAGCCAATGTAATTAGAATATTGTTATCAGTAAGAGAAATGTTTTCCTCTAGATTTCCTCTAGACCTAGATGTAGAAATCAATTTTCTCTTTCAAATCTGATTCATTGCTCAAAAATGGAAATCAGTTTTATGATTTCAATGTCATTTCCTTACAACAACAGACTAAAGAGCAGGATCATTTATGCAAACAGAGTGCACTCATTTAAGAATAGGCTCACATTGTTGATTTTATTTATAGGATTCCAGGGCCTTTGTCTGTTAAAGAATACATCTAAAGAGTGAGTAATGGATCAATAACTAATACCATCCCCTTTCACTCCCTACCCTTAGACAAAAATAATTTTTTAATTACTTCTACTAATATTATATTTTTATTAATTAGCTCGATCAACAGGGACAGAGAGCTGTTTTCTTTTTCTGTTAAGAATTCTGTGCCACCAAGTTCTTTCAGCCCAAGAGTGTTGTTCATTCTTTATAATACCTCTTCAGTTCAGGCATTTCCTTTATTTATTTGAAGTATGCATCCATTGCTATTGTCATCTCAGCTTTGTCTTTTTAGAAGTGAGGTCTTTTCCTTGGCTGTGGTTCATGCACAAGTTGAGAGAATGATTGTGTTGAGAATGCAGGGAGAGTCTACAAGTAGGTAATAGAGGTGGGGCGTGAAGTGAGAAATAGAGGAGAAAGGAGGAGGGCTGTTGGAATGGAGAGGTCTTAAAGAGACTGTGCTATAAGAAGCTTCCATCATAAAAACCCAGCTACACAGGTCTGGGAAATTATCATACAGCAGAACATCCATAGTTGAAGCAGCTTGGGAGCAACTTCTCTCTGCAAGAAAAATGCTGAGTTGTGGAGAACAAAATGACCCAAACCGACAAAATAATGAAATAGATGGCATTTCCCCAGTGATTGGAAATTTGCTTTTTACCATGTTCCAAAACACTGGCTCCAGTTTGGTGTGTGTGTTGTTTTTATTTGTAATACTCTGCATTAATGTTTCCTGGAAACTCTCCTTTGAGTTTATGAGTTTTGGTGCAGGCTTTATGGCAGCCTTGCTCTCACCTCTAGGCTGCTGTGGGGCACACCCTCTTGTCTCATTTGCAGTATCTCAGCATACTTTCAAATGCTTCCAGTAATTGATTGTGCAAAACACAAAACCAAAAGCAGATGGGACATATGTAGATAAGCTGTTTCATTTTTCATTCCTATAATTTCCTAGGTTTGATAGCACTTCAATTTTCTAACCATAAAAGCTGCTTCTATGCTCTTTGGAACACACACACACAAATGCTGCCAGGAAGTAGGCTAAAAGAATATTACATGGAATTTTCTGTTGTTCTGTATTGTCCTGTTTCTTTCTTTCTTTTTAAAAGAATTACCTTGCTGGAAAAAGAAAGTAAAAAAAAAAAATTGCTTTGAAGAGTATATTTGTCAGAGTTCAGATTACTTATGGAACCCAATTGTGTTAACTCCAGAGAATACTTTAGAATGACATGTCATAGCCAAAGCTGAAATCTAGCCTTCTGCTAAGTGGTATTCCTGAAGGCACTCACTCTCAGAAATGACAGTTTTCATTTACCAAAATTTTAGATTCTGGTAGTGGTATCTGCATCTCCTGCACGGGCTGGTTTGGGGATGGCTGTTCTGTCCACAGAATGTGATTGATAGGCAGGAGGTAGAAGCTGCCACCGGACAAAGTAAGCCTATTGTGGGGAGACAGTGAATTACGGATGTCACTTTGATCCCCCCTTTTTGTCAATTAAATTCTTACACTATCTTTTCAGTCAGATAGACGTTACAGGTGTGTATTTACAAGGAGCTTGTTCTAAATGAATCATGAAAATACGTTTGTGTTGTATTTATTGTTGGTGTTATTTATTGAAATGCACCTAACCCCAAAACTGTTTGACCAGGGCTATTTCCCTCCAGAATCATGAGGCCATAAAATGGATTAAGGAAGCATTGTCCTCCTGCAGGCATTTTCTTTCTGCATTGGCTCCAGGCTCAACCATTTAGCAGGTGTCTCTGGGTCTGTCTGCACGATGTGGGAATGATGCTTGAGCTAGCCTGAAATTGCTGCCCAGTGATCCTCTCTCTCTCCCAAGGGATTTGTCAACATTCATCTGATCAGACAGACTTAGCAGAACACAGAGACTTATCTAGAAGAGCACAGACTCTGGAGCCAGACAGACCTGGGTTCAAAACTAGGCTCTGTCATTTCCCAATCTAAATGATTTGGGGCAAGTCATTCAGCTTCTCCTAATGTTAGTGACCTCTTATAAAAACATGGTGATAATATCTATTTAAATATTTTGTGGTGTTGTCTTTAAAAATGTTTCCTTTGTCTTCTCTTCTCCTTGTTTTAATATGATACAAGGAGGGGACACATTTATGTCAGAATGCTCTGAAACCAGAAGGGACTGCGTTAGAAACTATTTCTAAGCTTGGAGCAGGGCATTTGTTGTATTTGTCATACAGTAGAGAAGGAAATGATTATCTTGCTTTTATTCTGTGTTATCCACCCAGTAGCTTACAGGGAAAACATAGGGCTGGCTAAGCCAAGGATGAAGAATGACAGTATTAGGCCATGAGAACCTCTTTTGCACAGCCCTTTCTCTGGCCCTTCCTGGTAAGAGAAAGAGCCACCAGCACCAAGGAAGGGCAAACAGGATGTTCAGTACCTCTGTCCCTAACTTTTCAGACCCTTTGATGCCAGGGACCCTACCCACAGAGGAGGGCAGGCCTATCTGCAGCCCATCCCCTCTGCCTCCTTCCATCTCCCGAATGGTTTTATTTTCCCCAATAATAAAAGCACAGGTCCTTTTAAATGAACAAAAAATGAGGCCAGTACATCCCTAGAATCTGATAAGTATTTACAGAACTCTGTGCTTTTATTTTCTGTTCTCCCTATAAAGTGCATGAATGGAGGGGCTGAACTGTCTTTAGGAAAATCTGAAAGCCAGGAACTTATTAACATGCTTGACACCTGCCTCTGTGAGGAACTTCTGAAGCCAGAGATATTCTTCTAACTGAGGTCCATCTGTTGCACAGACTTTTAATTCAGATATTCTTCCTTCTCAAGCCAAGGCTTGAGAGAGCAGCCAATTTTGTGGAAAGATTTCTTTAATAAGAAACGAATAAAACTATCAATGCTAAATAAAATAGACCACTGTGAAACTTGGGTTAAATCCCACAGGGAAGCGTATGTGAGATTAACTGCATTATGTAACAAGGCTGCCTTTAATAGCTGGCACGATTCTTTTTGTTGTTCCAAGGGAGAAGCAGCCAAGGCTGGAGCTAGAGCACATGATATTATTTTAAAATGCTGCAGCCTCTGGAATTTTTCCTCCAAGAGATGTCAGGAATCAGAGTCTTAATGTAATTTATAGTTGTTTTAAATGTTTAATACTTTTTACATTTTCAAAGCTGTACCCTCTGCTTCCAGCAGCCTAGGGTTATGTTTCTGTCACTTTGAAAGATAATTTTCAAATGGTAAGTTTTAAAAACTATGTAAATGACAGGTTTTTTAGTACTAGGTGTTAGAGTGATTTTAAGTGGATGAAAGGACTCAGGGTGTAAAGGCAGGGCCCATGCAGCATTTTTCTCACTCCTCGTGATGATGCAACTGGGCAGAAGACGATTTGCAAAGTGGCAGCACCTTCACTCAGCAAAACATCACTGGGCTGGACACTCCCCGGACCTGAGAGAGCTCACAGTCAGGCATGGCTGATGAGCAAGCATCAAGTCAAGCCATGTGCAACTGCCATTATTATAGATCAGAAATAGTAGCATATCAGCAGTGTCGTATGGCTCAGCCTAACAATTAGATGACAACTACACACAGTAGTGAAGTCTGGGATGGGCCAGCCTACAAGCTATGGGAGAGTACAGGAAAGAGGACCTAACACAGTGAAGTGGTGTCAGGGACAAGAATGGGACGGCACATCTGAGTGGTGTTTTTGAACAAACGGAACCAAAAAAACAGCTTTATTGAAGTCTAATTGACAGGCAATAAATTGCAAATTCTTAGTGTACAATTTGATGTTTTGGCATGTGTGTTCACGCATGACACCATCACCACAATCAGAATAATGAATGTAGCTTCACCTCTAAAAGTTTTCTCTTGCCCCTTTGTAATTCCTTCTTCCCATCACTCCCATCCCCAGGCAAACACTGATCTGCTTTATGTCATTATACATTACTTCCATTTCCTAGAATTTTACATAAATAGAGTCCTACAGTATTCTTTTTTATCTGGCTACTTTCATTCAGCATAATTATTTTTAGATTCATCCACATTGAAATGTGTATCAATATTTTGTTCCTTTTTATCACGGAACAGTATTTCATTGTACAGATAAAGCAGTTTGTTTATCCATTTACCTGCTGACAGACATTTGTGTTGTTGGCTATTACAAATAAAACTGCTGGGAAAATTCATTTACAAGTCTTTGTATGGACAAAACTTTTCATTTCTCTTTGGTAAACACCTAGGAGTGGAATGGCTAGATCGTATGGTAGGTGCATGTTTAACCTGTTAGGGGACTGCCAAACTGTTTTCTAAAGTGGCTGTCCCATTTTATGATCCCACCAGTAGAGGATGAGAGTTCCAGCTCTTCCATATCCTTACCAGCATTGTATGTCAGTCTTCTTAATTTTAACCATTTTTTTATTATGGTAATAACACTTAATATGAGAGCTCACAATACAATATTATTAACTCTAGGCACAACATTGTATAGCAGATCTCTAGAACTTACTCATCTTACTCATTGTGGTTATGCACTCAATGAACAGCAGCAACTCCCCCTTTCCCCTTCCCCCAGCCGCTGGCAGCCACTGTTCTACTCTGTTTCTATGAGTTTCACTATTTTAGATACCTCCTATAAGTGGAATCTGTGATTGTCAACCATTCTAATATGAGTAGAGTGGTATCTCCTTGTGGTTTTTATTTGCATTTCTCTAATGACTGATGTTAGGCATCTTTTCATGTGTTTATCTGCCATCCATGTATCTTCTAGCTGAAGTGTCTATCCAAATCTTTGCCCATTAAAAAAACTGGATTATTTTTATTAAGCTTTGAGAAATATATATATATATAGTATACTATATATATATAGTATACTCTCTCTATATATATATAGTATACAAGTCCTACATAAGATATATACATATGATTTTCAAATACTTTCTCCTAGTCTGTGGTTTGTCTTTTCATTTTCTTAACAGTGTCTTTCGAAGAGCAAAAGTTCTAAATTTTGATACCATCCAGTTTATCAGTTTGTTCTTTTATGGGTCATGCTTTTGGTGTCATTTTTTTTATTTCAGTATATTATGGGGGTACAATCGTTAAGGTTACATACATTGCCCTTATCTCCCCTCCCTCCTCGAGGCAGAGCTTCAAGCGTGTCCATCCCCCAGACGGTGCGCACTCACTATGTATGTATATACCCATCCCCTCCTCCCCCCTCCCACCTGCCCCACACCCAAAAAATGTTTGTTTTTCTTTTTTTCTTAATATTTTGGTTACATTTTATATCTTTGCCTCTCCCTAGCAAGGGTTAGAGGCATGCCCTTCCCCTCCACAACACTCACCTCATCCCTCAGATGTGGGACTACCCCCTCAACCCCCGAATCCCTGGAGAACACCACCACCCTTTGAGCACCATAGTGTTAATCAGTCAGTACCAATTTGATGGCGAGTACATGTGGAGCCCATTATTCTGATCTTGTGTCACATCACTTTGGATAATGGGCTTAAGCTCAATCCAGGAAAATATAAGCGGTGCTAGCTCGCTGTCGTTTCTTAGAATTGCATAATATTCCATTGTAAACATATACCAAATTTTAATAATCCACTCATGAATTGATGGACACTTGGGTTGTTTCCACATCCTTGCAATAGTGAATTGTGCTGCCATAAACATTTGGGTGCAGATGTCCTTATAACAGAATGTCTTATGCTCTTTTGGGTAGATGCCTAATAATGCTATTGCTGGGTCAAATGGTATATGTAGTTTTAGCTCTTTGAAATATCTCCAAATTCTTTTCCACAAAGGTTGCACTAATTT